>VDFB02000020.1:58771913-58872346 GCA_007258455.2 Sequoia sempervirens | reverse complement strand
ACAAAAACTCTTCCTCTCCCCATCCATCCCCTCTACCATATCAACAAGAATAGGAATTTCAATCTAGAGGGATAAGGATGATCTCCCATTCCCCTTCCCATTGGTAACAAGATGGAAATTCTAGCCTCCCAATATGGTTTAACCATACTATCCAGAAAATACAAAGAACATATGTTCAAGCATTGGAAGAAGACTTCTCTATTCTTATAGACGAATTTAAAACACATACTAATAAGAGGAAGAGAGAAAGGAGGATTTCTACTATAACAGCTGATGAAAAAGGAAACAAGATAGAAAAAATTGTTATTCCCTTAATTGATAAGCCAAAATATAATATGGAACCTGAATATTACCAAATACAACAAGTAAATATGGGTACTCATAACTGAGAAGAAGAGAAACAATATCTCCAATTAGCTAGTTCTACAATTTTGCAATGCATGAGAAAAGATGAAATATAAAGGAAGAGCATAAGGCTCAACTAGCACTACAATGGACAACTTATGTTAATAATTTGGTAGGACCAATTGATTCTGCAACACCAATACCTTCTTTGCAGGAAGCATTAAATAAGGATGCTCAATGTTTAGACCCAAAAGGCCCCCTCTTAGCAACTAGAGAATAGAGAGAGAGATTGCAAGCACTTGGATCTCGGGTGATGGAGAAGGCAGTTAAAGCTTATCACTCTATTAGTTATGAAGCTATCTTCTAGGCTTACTAAATGGAATAAAAAATTGATGAAGATCTTATCATGTGGGAGGATTATATGCAAATTTTGTAGAAAATAAAGGCTACATCTTTTGAGGAGCTTCTCAAAGTAGTTGTCATTGAAGAGGAAGATCAAGATAAACTCAAAGAATGTTTAAAATCTAGACAAATGATGGTGAAAGTACTCAAGAAATACAAAAGTAAGTTGAATAGGAACAAAAACTTAGTAGACTAGGAAATCACCAAGATTAAAAACTCTATAGAAGACCTCTCCTATGTATTCTAAGAAACATCATCAATGGTAGCTTCATCCACAAAGATGAACAAAGCAAAGTCATTACATGGGTCGATATCTAACAATTGTATTGATTAGATAACGAAAACCAAAGCTGAAATCTAGAGATTCCAAGAAGAGTTGGCCAGTTTTGACAAGTTGCAAGGAAGATTGGAAGAGTCTACCTTTTCTCAAGGAATTAAACTAAAATATCATAAGGGACTGAATTCTAGTGACTTAAATGAAGTCATTAATTCTTTTTCAAGGAGCTTCCCAGAATTAAAGTGACTTACGCATAAGTCTTTACTTATGCATTAATTATGCTTGATATCTATGTTATGATCTTAAGTAAAAGTATGTCTCAAATTTGTGCATGTAATATGGTGGTCCAATTAGATGGAATTTGAAAATCTATTGTTGTGTTTACCTTGAAAGATAGCATCATTAGTGTATATGATTGTGTGAATGTTGATCAGTGTAGTATTAGTTTCTTTGATTTTGCATAACCATTCAAATATGATAAATGGAGTTGGATTTATCATTGTTTTTAATTTTAGTTGTTTCAACTCAAACCTAATTTTAGTTTCATATTTATTTCATTGGATAATTTATGATATTCTTTAAAATGTTTTAGATCCCTTAAGCTTGTTATATGTTTGATGAAATAAGAAAAAATCAAAACTTAAAATATTTTGTCAATGTTATTTCTAATTGAATATGAGAATTACGCATTTTGGAAGTCCAGGTTACCAAAGAAGGCCCCTTGTTAAACTAATAACAGAGACCACTAAGTTTTCCATCACAATCAAGGTCTGACTATAAAGTAATCTCATAGTAGGAATCCCCACTTTGTAAGAGGAGTAGTGGTCTATTGTTACACAAAGTTGGTTGTGCTAAAACCACCATCAATAATATAGTTATATCAAGACTTAACACTTTTGGTTTTTGCAAATACTACTATAGAAAGTAAGTTAAATTTGATATACACAATTATATAGATGAAATATTTAAATTAAAATTGATGCATGGAAATGATATTGATGCAATTAATTAATTTAATTCTACTCTATTGACCTCTCATTGTTATCCACACCAGTAGTTTGTTGACACATTATACAAATTTCTATGAAAAATTATTTATTGACATCATGGATGACCACTTAGTTGAAAATGTTGTACAAATATTATCTATCAACAAGTTGGCTATGGATTATAGTGAGTTATTCATTCAAAATTTTGGTATACAAAAACTAAAAGGATTTTGGAGGACAAAGACATGGATCAAAACTTCTCTGACTTCTTTACTTGAGAGTGATTATTTTTGTATATTTAAGATTTTGATATATGTAAAATGGGTTAGAGAAAACACATAAGTTCATATCAAGTATGAATATATGTCATTACTCTAGCTATGAATACATGTGATGCAACTGGACAATGTATTTTCATATTGTTATATTGCATGTTTTGATGGTTTTTGAATATCTTCATAAATGTTTTTATATCTATTATTTATTTTTTACACAAAACATTGCAACTATATATAATTTTTTTTGTGATAATAAGAAAATATGAAATATTCAAGAACATTCAATAAGTGATGATACTACTACAAATGTGCATAGCACAAGATATACACAAATGTGTGATTCCTTTCAATTTTTAAGAATAATGCATTTTTTATATCTTATTAGAAATATACATGACTGAAAATATAATTATAAATTTATCCAAATTCTTATAGTTAATACAAAAGAATATAAATGTGGAGCATTTGAACATATCTATTTCTATTCACTATTTAATAGCATCTCTAAGTACTGCCACTAGTAATTACTTTGATGAAAAAAAAGAACCGACATGTTTATAGACACTAGCATGTGGCAATACAATGTCATCAGCGATACATATCATTATATTTGTGTTGAAATGTAAAACCAAAATGATATTCCATCCAGAAGAAAGGATTATTTTTAAACCACAGTCGGTCCAATCATCAAAAATAAATTGACTTGTAAAAGTAGATCAACTATATATTTGAAGCATGGGTCAATGAATTTGACTCGAAAACTACAGGGTTGAATCTTAATAGCAATATCATAAGGATGACATGTGAAATTACTATTGACTATTTAATTATTAAAAAAATTAATATTTAAATACAAACATAAAAACATAAACAACCAAAAAAACTTAAAGTAAAAAATGAACGAACCTTAAACTTATCATTCAACCTTATCAAACATTCACAACAGTTGTTGTAATGTTAAGCCATTTTCAGGAGATAAATCCATTTTCTTTGTTGGCAGTGAGATCAAATATTCCACAAAATCTTTTGTATTTTTCCAAGATGATCCTCCTTCACCCACTGCTTTCATTATTGTCTCTCTCACTTCTCTACTCCTCTTCCTCATCTCTTCATCTTTCAGCAAAGCTCTCACACACCTGGCAATCTCAGCTCCCTCAATTATTCCGTCATCTCTGGAAGCATCTAACCTTAATCCAACTTTCCACTGGTTTACAACGAGCATTCTATTTGTGCTCTGCTCAATTGCCTGTGGGAAAACCAACATTGGAACACCCAGACTTAGGCTTTCCATTGTAGAATTCCACCCCCCATGAGTGAAGAAGCCTCCAATAGAAGGATGGGCTAAAACAAGAAGCTGCGGAGACCATGGAACTAAAACTCCTCTATCTTTTGTTTTCTCAAAAAAACTCTCAGGGAGAATGTCACTATAGTCTGTTGATGTTGTTGTTGCTGCCTCTGAGCTCACCAAGTCTGGCCGGATTGCCCATAGAAACGCCTGGTAAACAAGTAGCCAAAATATTAATAATAGAAGCATTTAAATTTAAAGATAAAGAGGGAGATAAACATTTATTTCAACCATACATTCTATATCTATTAAAGGCTTAAGGGACGTGTTCCAGAAGCTTATTGTGGCTGACATAGATTTAGGTTATGTCCTAATTTCAAAAATTGCGTTCTTTAAATATAAGTATAGACCATACAGTATCACTGAGAGGTGTTATTTCTTGCTTTAGAAAAACAAATTCGCAATGAAAAAAGAAATTAAGCTGAACTTTTCCTAAGGAAACAGAAGCTCAAAGATAAGAGGCATTTTTGTGAATATTGTCTATGTACTTTATACAGGCAGAAGAATACCTGGTCGCTTTCCATCAGTCCTCTTGCTATCTCTTGCACTTGAACTTTGGAGATTTGAGCTAAGCTTCCAAACGAAACATACAAAACAGAACATTTGGGTTTCGAATCCAGCCATGGTAAGCAATTAGATTCTGCCCACAGGCTTAATGATCTGGTACTTACTATGGAGAAATCCTGTTGTTTGCCTTCGCCTTCAAGGTAAATTGAGGGTAGGAAGGGACCAATCGAGCGAAAAAGAGGAGATTTTTCTTTAATGGCATCGCTTGCTTGGCTTTCTAGTTCATAGACTGTGTTGCTGATAATCCAGTCTGCTTCTTCCAGTGCAGGGAGCTGTTGCACAATAAGCTGATGCACAGGGCTTGATGGGTCTCCTGATTGAATATTTGATGGGAGATCTTCCGGGTGCATTGGGGGAAGGCCTGGAATGTAATCTATCATGCCTGCTAATGCAATCATGCAATTAGTACAATTAAACCTGAAGATGGGTCCAGCAGAAATATTCTATATGTTGGGCGAGCACTAAATTATCTCTGCAATTGATCCCTTAAGTTTATACTATTAGAGAACACTACAAACAAGGCAACCTTAAAGCAATAACTAGAGCCATTAGAAAAAGGGAGGGGGATCATTACAGAGTTATCAACTTTTTCTACTTTACAAAAAGACCCTAGTCATGTCACAGGTATTGACAAAGCTTTTAACTTCATACATAATAACTATAGGTGAGATCAAAACAGTTTCATGACAGAAGACCTTAATCATATCACAGGTATTCACAAAACTTTTGACTTCATACCTAATAATTATAGGTGAGATCAAAACACTTTCATGGCTGGGTAGATATAAGGATTGTAAGAAACAATCCTATGTGAGTTAAGAAAGAAATTAAAAGAGATTATACATATATTACACTCTTAAAAGATAATATAAAAATATATACTATCCCATCATGGGAGTAGACAGCGTAACGCTCTACTGCAAGAAACTTCTAAAGAAGAAACAAATATCAGTTACATCTGAGCTTATATTGTCAGCAAAAGTTGAAATGTTTTTATTTTTGCTTTGGTCAAAATAGTTTTTATAGCCTTCTGGTTTTTTAGGATATAAATCAAAGATTGTCAAGATTAAACAATAGAATTGGAATGTAAAATTATCATGTCAAACAAATGAGTTCTCTATTGCAGAAAAGTAATAATTAGAAAAAAATCCCTATCTACCATGTCTTAAAAATAGCCTAAACAAAGAAATAAGTTTGTCTGGTGCAGAAGAGAAAAGTGCACCTTGCTTCTTGGGGGGGAAGTCCCCATTATCAATAATCATTGACAAATGTCTGCAGATGACATGAACGCTTACTGCTTGCGACCAGAAGGGTACAAATGGAAGCTCAAATTTCTTAGCAACCTCAAAATTCCATGGAAGAAATGAGCTGCCAATAACACAAGAAACCGGGGGTTCACAGCTCTGTGTTAAGAGTTTTTCAAGAAGAGCTTCTGCAGAAGCTCTCATGGTGGTCATGAGGGCATTGAAGGCTTCCACTGACGTGGCTGTTCGCTTAAAATCAAATGGCAAGCCATCTGAAATTTGAACAAAACGAATGTTAAAACTTGGGTCCTCTAAACTTCCATGCTGAGCGTTGCGTGCTTTCATCATTCTGGAGTGATTGAAGTCTGTATTGACGAAGGTTATAATAATGCCTTGAGAAGCTAGCTTCTCAGAGAGTCTTATGAGGGGATTTATTTGTCCCTGAACTGGGTGTGGGATTACAACAACATGGGGAGCCATAAGTAGCTCTCAGAATGACTGTCCTAAGAATTCTTATTGAGAACTGAATGGGCAGCAAGCTAACAGTGATATTGTAGAGAAATATAGAGAATTAGTATTCCAGATTGGATAGAAGCCTGAGACTCATTATATATCATTTACTTGGTTTCAAAAGGAGTTAAGCCAGAAAAATGATACAAATCTAATTGCTTGAAGTACTGAAATTGCACAATCACAATCACAATCCCACCCGTATCATGCACTGCCCAATAAACAGCAACCTCTCAAGAGTAATATAGGCAGAAAATCAGCCAAACAATCAATATCATGATACAAATGTAAGCGCTTATGTCACCAAACAATCAATATCATCCATACATGCAGAAGGCAAAGCAAAATTAAATGCTAAGACATTATTAAAAGCAAAGGAATCTGCACGTCCTTGTCGATGTCCAGCTAAGAGCTCAATAGCGTCCTTTATTTTAATGGATTCACAGAGAGGTCGGATGGTATAGAAGTCTGTTTGTTATCTTAAGTTGTCGGTAGACAATTAATATTGTACATCAGACTGTTTGTTATACATCTTTTCATTATTAAAAGGATATGGAAGAGTCCAAACATTTATAACAAATGTCCAATAAACATTAAACATGATAGGAATAGCAAATGTTTCTATGCAATAGTATCAAATCTTATCAAACCCTACATTTTCAATCGGAGAGTTCGCAAAACAGGGAAGACACTGCAGTTAAGAACACTGCAACCACAAAAGAAATGCTCAGATATTTACAATCTAACTTTAATCTATATGATCAAGGATATTTACTGTTTAATAAGCATCATCCCATGTTTTATTTAAGAGGATTTACCGATCAATAAGATGTTATATCAGTTATAGGATAGATCAATTCTGCATAAAGTGAAAGATAGATATATAATATAATTGCCAAATATGAATGGCATGAAGGAATGGTTATCTAGTTAGTATTTTATAGATCTCAACAATAGTATTTTATAGATCTCAACAATCTTTAGTAATAATGTGAAATTAAATTTAAAATAGACATTTCAAATACATAGTAAAAAAATGGATATAAAATTGTTGGATAAAAAAGAGGTAGAGACAAAATAGGGTATAAAGATGTTATAGAAAAAATGTTTAGTTCATATGTATGTTTAAATAATAGGCATTTAAAATTAGAAATATATATTGGGATGGGTGTTATTAATCAAATATTTTAAGGAAGAAATGGAAATAGAGATATTATTTAATATTCTATGAATGAATGTGATAAGGCATTAATTTATATAATGAATTCCCCTTGCAAATGATTTCTACCTAAGATCAAAAAATGGATTTGGAACTACTAAACCAAGATTACTATCTACTATGACTTTTAGAATTATCTATAACCTTGGGTCAATTCCACACCCATGGAAACGATCTTTGTACATAGGGAATTGAACCTAAAGTGTAGATTTGAACTTGACTATGAACATGACCCTATGATCTAGAAACAATTTGTGCTTATAAATAGAGATTCACTTGGGTGTTTTGACTTGTAATAAAAAATTGATGATGTTGTTGAACACAATTGGGGTCTTTCTAAGCGATTATCTCATTATGAAAAATCCCTTGATCTATTCAACAATTTGGAAAAAAGTAGCTAAACAACAAAATACTTGTAAATGACACTATAACGATTAGGGTAATTTAGAACTAGAGACTCAATACTAAACAAAATGTAAAAAGGTGATGCAATATCCTTGTGTGAAAGTGTATTGAAGCCTACTCACAAAGAGGCATTATGATTGGGGTAATTGATGTAGTGTGGGCTATGACAAGGGAAAGAGTACTTCTAAAAGATACATTGCTACAAATATTATAAATTAAGACGCTATGTTATGCATTGATTCAATATAAAAAACTAAAATGATAAAATAATATAATATATCATATGGAAATCATGTTTTACTATCAAAGGATGAGAAATTAAAATATGATAAATATTATAAAGAAGTGTAACTTGATGATAAATTAATCATGGTAGTTCTAGAAGAAGAAATGGATATCTCTAGAAGCCTAAAATTTATGCAATCCAATATTGGTGATGAAGGCATATCTATGCATTTGATGATAGTTTGGTTAATGAACAAGAAGATAACTTCAACATAAACCTTTATCTACTGCAACTAGATTTGGTTGAATGTTGTATAAAATAGAAGAAATGAGAATAATTATAATAGTTCAATTGGGATGATTGATTGACCTTCTATTAGGCTCCCATTGATTAATAAATACAACAAAGAAGGGGGTTTTTGATATAACATTCCCTACTATATTTTATATTGTTTAAGTAGAATGTCATGCCCTAAAATATTCAAAACAAAAACCACACACAACTACCAATTTTTTTTAACTTGCTAATATGATTCTAGATTTAAAGTTAATCAAAAATCGATTACAGTGTCATCTCATCACTTAAAATATCCTAGTTTGCATTCTTCTCTAAGTGTTTCTATTGGATATATTTTAAAATTTACCTAAGCATCCTAAGGTATAGCAAATGATTTCTCCTTTAAGTTGATAATCTTGATGAAAACAATTTTCCTTTTCCTATATACATTTTCTTTCCTAGTTTTCTCAAGAGAAAAATATCATTGCACAAAAGCAACTTGACTATAAATGTTTTGAGATAATAAATAATTTTACACCCAACAACATGCTTTGAAACAAAATTAAGAGTAGATAAAAATGATTTTCTCAACTCCACCATTATAATTCATATCATATGAATTAACTGGATGCTATCAAGTCTTAAACGATAGGTTAAATCTTCCTTGGAGGTCAAACCAATAGTTAACATTTATAGTTGGGGCTTACTAAGTAATTCTTGTTAAATTTCATAAGGTAAATTCCTTATTATGGTTTAATTTCTTGACTTGACCAAGGCTACCACTTCCAAAATCCCCTATTGCCATAACTCACAGTTTAAATGTTACTAAAGCAAACTACAATTATTTTATTTGACTTCAACTCTAAAATTCTTAGAAACTTATATGAAATGAATTCAACAGATTTGAATGGATGTTATGGTTAAGAAGTCATCTAAAATGTAAGTACTCTCATAACAAGAGATTTAATCTTCTTTATATACTAAATTTGTTTTATGTGTTGATACTAAGTTTACTCTCAATGACTCTATTCTTTCATCCATTTATTTTGAAGGGAGGTTATATTTTTTTTGTTTACTCGACTATTGCAATGTATTATTAAAATTTTATTAAGTTAAAACAAATATAAACAAATAAATTTCACATATTAATCTATTGTGTAGTTTCTGCAAGGAATTAAAAGACAAAAGTTTATTTTAATAAAGCTTATCAATTTGGAAAGTTCTTAGTTGAAATTCAATCTTTGTAACATTATATCTTTTAATATTAATTAATAAGTCATTAAACTTTACATTTAATCTTTGAGTTACAAATTATAAACTTTCTAATAAACAAATTACAACATAACAAGAAAACTTCTATAAATCATTAATTCAATTGACTACAATTTCTTCTTAAATATTTATTACTAAATTCTTCATTTATTTTTAATTGATTTTTGTTTTTACTTGTAATGCCTACATGTATTTAAAAGATTCTTGATTTTTGTAAAAATCACGAATAAATACTTTCTCCAACTATTAACTGAATAGGTATTGAGTTTTATATCCTTTATTCAATTTCCATATTATTTAGTTGCAAATTAACTTTGTTTGCAGGTTGATTGAAAACAATAGTTCCATCTACTAATACCAAAGAATTTTCCAGTTGAATGCAAGGATTTGCATCAGATTGTTTAATGCAATTGTTCTATTAGACTATTTTTTTTTGAATTATTAATTTTATTTAATTTTATCTGACTAGGTATTCATCTATTGTCCAAAGTTGCAGGTTTAAGAAATACCAAAGAAGGTTGTTTAATAAAATAACCATAGCGATTAAATATTTTAGAGTGTTGAATGCTTGGGGGCTATGTCTATGCCCCTCAAGTTTTAAAAAAAAATCTCTAAACTATTTTGATTCAAGTTTTTTTATTAAGGATAATTACCGTAAGTTTTTAATTTGTTCAAATCTACTATGGATTTTTGGGCTTACGTTTTTTTAAATTTTTTTGAAGATTATTAAAATATATTGTTTAACAAAACTATGGTCTTCTGAATAATCGAATCTTTTTACTATTTTCAAAAACTTTATGTATATTTCCTTATATTAATTGTATAGTAGACATTTTTAATTTAAATAATTCTTTTAAGTTTCTTTGGTCTATTCATTCAACTATAGGCATGCTTAAATGATTCTTATTTATTTACATTTTGATATTTGATATAGTCGACACTAACTATATCACATACACTCAAATCTCTATCCATTATTCACATTAAACCTTTTATTGCAGATGTTCTTCTCACATTAACTAATTTTTTAACTTATTTTCTTTATTACAATTCACTCTATAATAGGCGACTAATTTTTAAGGTGATCTAACTAAATTTTCAACTAACTGCTCTCCCCTTCGAATGGCTTAAAACAGTTTCCCTTTACCCAGTTTGGGAAGAAAGTTGCATTCCAGATTGAACATGAAAGTAATTATATGCATTCCTTCCATTTTCAATAGCTTTCATAACCCAGACTCAAGAAAAATGTGTTAATTGGATTATGGCAAACTTCATTTGTTGGTCTGAGGACAAAGGGCGTCGACTAAATGATCTGCCAATGGCGACTGGCACCACTGCATACATAACCGTTGTTTTTGAAAGATTGGGAGGCAGCAAACGTTATCACGCCTCTGCCCTCTCCCATCTATAGATTCATCTAAGGTTCTAAGGGCCATAATAACTACACACAGCCATATTAAATTGACCAGACGATAGCCTAGAATGCCATGATGCTATGGTACGTAGGCCCTATGTAACCCCTCATTTCAAATGGTAAAAATATCCCCATATAGTTTTGCAGATTGCTTAAAACAGTACTATGGTCTTACAATCACAATTTCATGTAAAATTCCTGCAGATCTACAAAGACAAATTCTTCAGGCACAGAAAACGAATTTGCATAGAAACTGTTTTCATTCTTGCTTGTCTTTAAAATGCATAGATTTTTACAAATATAGAACCACCGCAGAAATTCAGGTGAAAAGCAAACTTAACTGTTGTTTGCTTCTACAGTGATAAGAGGCGGTGAAAGCACACTTAACTGACGTTTGCTTCTACAGTGATAAGAGACGGTGTTGCTTTCTTAAGTTAGCTTATTGCATGAAACTGCTCTCCGTTATTTACAGAGGAAACTAACACTAATACCCCCTCTAAGCCTCCCCCTAAGCCTAACTAAGAAGACAGAAAAAAGGAAAGAGGAGAGAGGAAAAGAAGATATCAATCCCCCCATAATGAAAGAGCTTCCATGCCAATGACGAATGCCTAAAGACAGAATATGATACTGTCTACAAACAACATTTTTTCTCTTAAGAAGAAAAGAATCCGTTGGTGATTGGAGAAGCCAATCCAAAAAGATGGGTGATATTGGAAACCAAATCCAGATGATCTTAAGAAGAAAAGAATCCACTTCTACTAGTGATTGGAGAAGCCAATCCAAAAAGATGAGTGATATTGGAAACCAAATCTAGATGATGTGTGCCTCTGAAAATTGCTCACATGTCCACATGTCGGAAAGCGATGATGGCAATCCACAATATTTCTTCCTTTAAGAAGAAAAGAATCCACTGGTGATTGGAGAAGCCAATCCAAAAAGATGGGTGATATTGAAAACCAAATCTAGATGATGTGTGCCTCTGAAAATTGCTCACATGTCCACATGTCAGAAAGCGATGATGGCAATCCACAACATTTCTTCCTTTAAGAAGAAAAGAATCCACTGGTGATTGAAGAATCCAATCCAAAAAGATGGGTGATACCAAATCCAGATGATGTGTGCCTCTGAAAACTACTCACATGTCCACATGTTGGAAAACGATGATGGCAATCCAAGATCAAGCTGCAAAGGCGATGAAGATGGTGGGCCAACAATGTTGATGTGGTTGTCAATAAAGAGGAGAGATAACCCCTCAAAAGTGTCCTCCAAATCTGAAATGCGAGTATCCATAAACAAAATTGCTCACATGTCCACATGTTGGAAAACGATGATGGGTGATGAAGATGGTGGGCCAACAACGTTGATGTGGCTGTCAACAAAGAGGAGAGATAACCCCTCAAAAGTGTCCTCCAAATCTGAAATGTGAGTATCCATAAACAAAACTGCTCACATGTCCACATGTTGGAAAACGATGATGGCGATCCAAGATCAAGCTGCAAAGGCGATGAAGATGGTGGGCCAACAACATTGATGTGGCTGTCAACAAAGAGGAGAGATAACCCCTCAAAAGTGTCCTCCAAATCTGAAATGAGAGTATCTATAAACAAGTTTGAAATTCCTGTCAAGAGATCATCACATAAAGTTGAATTGAGAAGACTATGGATGCCCTGCTGCAAGAAGCCATTGGAAGCTTTTGAAGAAGCAACACAAAACTCAAAAGTAGCAACAAATGCAAAGAGAAACAAGTCTTCCTCAAAGAGAAGACATATGTCCTCAATAGTGTCATCTAGATCTGAAATGAGAGATTCTACAAACAAAACATAAATTTTTGGTAGAAATTGTTCCCGATGAACTGAATCCAAAAGACATAAATGATCCCATTGCAATGAATCATTGGAAGCTCTTGAAGAAGCATCTCTGGAATCTAGTTTTACAATAGGTGTTGTTGATGGGAATCAACGAACTGATCATCCATACAAGATGTATCCACATTAGATGAGGCAGCATAAGTTTCAATATCATCAATAGCCTGGTTTTCCAAAGAAACGTCACTTTCAGATGAAGATTCAATGTCTTCATACAACTGTTGGATGATGATCCAGTGTGCTCTACGTGATGTAGAATATCCTCAGAAATAGTAATACATATTAGTCCATAGACTATGTCATTATTATTAAACCATACATTCTTTTCATCATAGTTACTTGGCTCAAGAATGAGTTCGCAGAGATAGGGTAGTAGATCTTGCTCAAGGAAATGATTCTTTATCCCTTTTTTTCCAAGACAAGGTAGTAGATCTTGCTCAAGGAAATGATTTTTTATCCCTTTTTTCCAAGACAAAAAGTTCTCTGAAGCTAGCCTAACAACAAAATGATGAAAATGGTTTTTAAGAGACATGATTAACCCCCCATAGATAGAACTTTATCTAAGTTCATGATCACAAAGTGCATGTATAATCACCCCAAGAATGAATGCAAAAGGCATAAAAAGTAAATGTAAATCGGGCTTGCAAGAGAAGAGCGGCCTCCGTGAGTGAAACGTCTTTGAAGCTGCACGTCTGAGAGTAGTTGATGCTGAATGAACGGATCTGCAAACAAATATTGTGACACAGTCGTTGTTGCCTGTGATAGTAATCGTACAAATACAAATCGAAAAGCTTTCAAACAGCAAGCAGATGCCTCCCAAAAAGCAGATCGATGCCTCAAAGAGCAAATCATGCCAAACAAAAAAATGCAGTCTGCCACAAATAGATCGCGACCTTCTATTCCAAGCAAGAAAAACCAGGCAAGTTCGTGCCTTTCCAACATAGAATCGCTGCCTGCACAAGAAATCGACTTCTTCACGAGCTGCAAATCGACTTTGACAGTAGCAATTTGAACGCTAAACACAGATTTCTGACTTTGACAACTACAAATTATGAATCGCATAAATCCCTTGCAGCTGTCTCGATGCCTTCTACTTCTAGCACCAAATGCAGGTGTGTGGGTCTCAAAATCGTGCCTCTAGAACATAGAGTAAACAGCTCTGTTTTGATTTGTCCCTCTTCAATAGTGCAAATCGCACCTCCCTTCCTTGCAAACGCCACCTCCACAGGAATTTTGGGCTGCTATGGGCTACACGTGGCCTGCACAACTTGTACAGGAACCAATGCCAAAACAAAACAAGGGATATTATATCAAATCGCAGAATGAAGGGAGTTAGCAAGGCAAACAATAATTTTGAATGCAGGACAGGGACTTTCGACTGCAACAACAAGAAAAACAGAGGAAACCTTCGAGCCTTTGCCCAATCACTGTTCAATGCATTCGCCTAAGGCCTGAAAACGTCTTTGAAGGGCTCTGATACCATGAAAAATTCCTGCAGATCTACAAAGATAAATTCTTCAGGCACAAAAACAAATTTGCATAGAAACTTATTTCATTCTTACTTGTCTTTGAAATGCATAGATTTTTACAAATATATAACCACTGTAGAGCTAGAAATTGCGGAGAAAAGCAAACTTAACTGTTGTTTGCTTCTACAGTGATAAGAGGCAGTGAAAGCACACTTAACTGTTGTTTGTTTGCTCCTATGGTGATAAGTGGAGGTGTTGTTTTCTTAAGTTAGCTTATTGCATGAAACTGCTCTCCGTTATTTACGAAGGAAACTAACGTTACCACTTGTATGTTGTGCAATGTTTTAAGAATGTCTGATGATTCATAAGGTTAGAATAGATTGGATTATGTTGATTCCCAAACCAATAAATCAGTTTCCATTATTTGATTATTTAAATTCCTTCCCATATTTGATTTGTTTTCTTTTTTGGCGCCATGTTATCTATATTCAGAAATGATTTATTTCTTGATTAAAGTTAACCTTTGTTGATCCACTAGACCATGAACATATATGCTAATCTCACAGCAAGAATAAAATCTGAGCTCATGCTAAAGGTACAAAAAAAAAAAAAAACCAAAAACCATACAAAAGTACCACAATCCATTTGCCTTATACAAGAACTTAAATTTTACAGTTTTGTGATACATCTTTTTTATAACTTTACATTCCAATATTAAAAATAAGAAGACATGTTCTATTATTCTCTTATTTGCATTTCCATGAATAGATAAGTATCCCCTAGTACATAAACAATTAATATTGTCTTATACAAGTAAATCACCAAACTTAAGCACATAATTTCCTTGAATGATAATTCAGTAAACAATGTCTTCTTATGTTTACAACTCTAAATTCAATAATTGCTATCTTAGATATTTGATAACTTTGCAAAGGTTCTCCTAAGCTATGTGATAAGTATATATAGGTATTATTTCTTCTAATGTTTTAAAAGAAAGTGTATTGGCAAATCCATACTACAATAAATTCCTTTCAAATCAACTTGCACTATAAAATAACTTTATTGTTCTTTTTATGAAACACAACTTGAACAAATGTTTGAATTCCACTAAAGACGCCATTTCGTCAATCCTTTAAAGAGGATTACAACTCCTGCAAGATCCACATATTTGAAGTAAAAAACAAAAGACCCACAAAAAGATTTTTTTTTGAAATCTGATACAACATCTCCTCCATTTAAAGCATCTTTAAAGAATTTTGCAATAAACCTAAGAGGACAAGTATGAAAAAAAACAATAAGATACCGATGGGCTCTCCTCTCATCCATAGGGTTGTAAAACAACTCATTCTTGAGCTTAGGGTAGTCACTTAGTCACAAATACAACTTCAACATAACACAAAGAATACACTTAATACAAATACTTCACAATACTTAGAAGCATTCCTCACGTCAATCCATTCCCAAAAGCATAAGTACAAATATATTGAACATTGGTTTACCCCAACGGAAAACCACTCGGGGGGAGTAGGGGCTCAACCAAAATGATCAAATATCCACAATAATACTCCACAGAACTTCACATCAAACATTATGATCAAATATCCACAATAATACTCCACATAACTTCACATCAACACCACCACACTAATATCACACCAAACCACCTCATCTCATAACCTTATTCCTCCCAACAACACAACTGCAAAAAATAAAGGGATACTCATATCTCATAAATGTAAGGGTACTCATACCCCAATAATGGCCATTACCCAAAGAGAGGATACTCTTAAATCCCAAACATGAAAATCCCCTAATTGTGGGAGCCACATCCACTATAGACCCCTACACATGGAGGACCAAAAACTCCTCTATACAAGAGGGGGTCAACTCCCCTAAAAAGGACACATAACAACAACACATCACAACAAAGAACACCATAAAATACAACACAATCAACCTTTCAATCAAAAACTTCCATTAGAAAATATATATATACAAATATTCTCACAAAGAGTCAAGAGAAAGAATTACCTCAATATGCTATAATCCCAACAATGGTAGACTTAATTCCAAATGGTTGGCTCCTTCTCTCTCCAACAATCTCCTCCTTCCTTGTCCCAAGATTTCTCAAAAGAAAACCATTCAAGATCACAAAAGAGAAAAGAAGAAAATAAGCATGGTAACCCCCTGCTCTCCATGAGGAAGAGGTTTTAAAGGGAAGGGAGAAATAACTCCCTCACATAACTACCTCAACCACATAACCAGCCTCCCTTTTTCGTTACTCTTATGAGTGGGGACATAATAAGGGCTAAAACACTCCTTACAAGATTACACATACCAAAAATAACCTTCCCACCTATACCTTTAGGTATTAGGCCAACTTTTAGCACACAAAACACACTCTAGACCCTTCTAAACACACTTTAAAATTTACTTTTCTAAAATTTGAAATTCAAAACTCACATAAAACATAATCACATAATAGCTGATGCACACCATACATGGAAACCACATAACCCAACATAAAATTCTATAACCCATAGGATCCTATGCCAAGGTCCCATTTCACACAACACAAAGTGGCTAAGTGAATCCCCTCAATTCCATCGGTATTAGAAGTTCTTGTACACTCAACAAGATGTGTCAGTATGATAGAAATGTTTGCATGTATAAATCCAAAATAAATACATTGTGTTTGTATATCATCACAAATCAACTGATCACTCATAAGCTATCATATACAATACATCACTCCGCAATGCATTAGTCACAATAACCATTGCAAATATTATTAAATGAAAAAAATATGAAACATAACATTTTTTATTACATCAATACCTTCTAAAATATGCACCAACCCAATCGTCAATCATGAAATCTAATATCACATCAAATACCATCCTCTATAAGTGAATATGCATCAACAAAACACTAAGTCTCATAGTCATCCAGAATCACCAAAAAGATCACACTAGAGGGTATCAAATGAAACTGAATAATCAATCATACAATGTATGATCATCCATAAGTAATCCAATTACCAGTCACCAACAACCCTTATAACTTCATACATGTGATATACATGGTGCCACTAATAGCAACTAAATAACTATTAACCCATCTAAACCTCTCATTCAAAAGATACTTGCATAATCAACACATCTGATTATTACAAATAAATCTCACAATAACCATTAGATAGAATTGATTTTTTAACTTTATCAAATAATAGTCAAGTATATGAACATCATTGATGTATAAGAACATCCATCACTCAAAACTTAGGTATAATATCCAAACATAGAGACACATAAAATATTGGACAAGAATCATCATAAACACGTCAACTCACTAGGATCATAGAAGGGTGGGCCACATGCAAAAAAAATTCATATACATGAACATGAATTAGATTTGATGAAGTATTATGATAGCGATTTTGGAAGCCACCATAGATTTTAGTATTTTTTTGTTGAATTTGATATTGTGAAAATGGAATTAAGAAATAATTCTCATATTGGTAAAAAATATAGAGGATGGTGTACCTATGAAAATTACAAATTCTAAATGATATTCACAAGATTTTCCTATTTGGACTACGACTTATTGGCACATGTAAAAATGAATAGCTAGATATGACAACACAATTAGGATGTCCTAAATGTTTATTACTTTAAGTGTAGCTAATAAAAAATGGTCTAATGTCCATCAACTAATGATGATTATATCCCATAGAATTCAAGGGATGCACACATAGGGAGAAATAGGAATATAATTAAAAATCCACATAATATTTATATGTACATGGAGCATTATTTAAAAAAAATCCGTCAAGGGACTGTCTTCAAAGATTTTAAAGCAAAGGATGTCTAGGCAAGGTATTCAACTAAAATATATATAGGTTTGAATATTTTTGTTTTTTCTATAAAATATACTATGTACTTTAATAATATCATATTATATTATTGTAAGAAAGAGTGGTAGTATGGATCTGTAGTGCATGAGAATTTGGTTAGGTGGACAAAGGGTGCACCTAATTAGATATATTGGAATGGAATAATCTAAGTGAGTTTGAAAAGGAAAAGGATTTCTATGAAAATAAATTATAAGTGCATAAAATCCTACTAAAGAGGATGAAATAAATGTATTTGTGCCTTAATCTAGGAGAAGATTCTTGTTTCATGGGAACAACTAGAATTTTGACTACCGATTTACTTATAAATACATAAATTTATTAAATCATGTTAAAAACCATATGAAATGTATAACATAGATACATTTCTAAAAAAAAAATAGAATCAATGTTTGTTAATACAATATTTCTTGAGAGTTGCAAATTGAATTCAAATTATTGATTGATGCCTACAATGAAAAAAATAATATTTATTAGCACACAATGATAGAAAGAGTAAATATTCATATATGGAGGCAAAACATATATTTTCAACTGATACTCTCATCATATAGTTTTAAATATATTATAAAATATATCCAATTTAGAAAAAAGTTGACATGGTGTTCTTTTTGAATATCTTGTCATCTTGAGAATTGGTTGCAAAAATGCGAACGGAGGGTGCTATGAGTGTTGTCGTTGCAATGGCCTTACGCCATTAGGGTTTGAGTTCCTAACCCTAGTAAACTCTCATTTGCCTTGATTTTTTCCAAATTTTTCTTACCTTCCATTTATGTCTCGCATGGTGTGCTTTTATTATTGTTGTCTGGAGTTCGCCATCTGGTTTTCTTCGTCATTGTGTGCATTGTTTGCAAAAGAGGTAGTACCTGGTTTTAATGGATTTAGATGTCCTTATGTCCAGAGACCTGCCTGATACATCTGATAAACCATTAGGGTTAGTTAATGCAAATGAATCAATCTCAGAAAAGACAAAGCAATCATACAAAGGCATTGTCGCTGGAGAAGAGGCAACGCGTGACAGTGGACGACCCTTTGAGAGTAAAGGAATTGGAGGAGGAACAGGTAAGGGCTCTCCATCTTGCCCTAAGAAATTATTTCTCGCTCCAAATTCAGATATGTTATCTGTAATATCTAGAGAAGAATATAGATTAAATAAAACTACAATTTTTCTTGCAGCAATAGATGTTAATAAACTCCCAGCGAGGAAATTCCTACATGATTTGTTTCATATTGTCTGGTTTAAAAAATTTGGAATGCAGATTTCATTCTGTGGAATTCTTCAAAAGGGTTTGTTTTTAATCTTCTCTAAAGACCATAAGATGTAGGAAAAGGCATTAGGGAAAGGGTTTTGGAATATAGGGAAAACAAACTTTAGGGCAGTGGCTTGGTCATCAAATTCGACTAATGAAGAAGTGTTGGCTCTGTTGTACCCAAGATGGCTAAAGGTCAAAGACCAGTCCCTCCAATTCTGGGCATTTCTGCCCCAGATGATTGTCCCTTTAGGGAAGCTAATAAAATTGGAAGAAACGAGGTGTATCATTTTGAACATGGATGCTAGATTACCAGTTTCTTTATCTCTGGTAGTGGATATCCCTGAAGAAATTGTAATTGAAACTCTTGAAAAATTGAAATTATGGGGGAAATCAATGTGTGTTTCCTGTTAAAAGGAGGGACATGTGAGAAGGAATTGCCCATAATAAAGAGGAAAATTGATACCGGGAATGTTAAACCTAATGCTTCTAACTCTAAGTCGGGAGAAGAACTTGGTTCTAAAAGAAATAATTGTTGCAGAACCAAGAAATAAAGACTTCTTCGGTAAATAAAGACTTCTTCGGTGATTGCAATCATGTCCTTTCTCCTAACAATGAAAAGGATTCGACCAGTAACAAGATGTTTGACATTCTTGAATCGAATAATGTAGAAAAGAAATGGCTCTAGGAAAATTCATTGTCAACAATTTATCGTTGAAAAATTCACTGTCAACAATTCATCGCAAGAAAATTCACGGCCATGACCAATTCACCTTAAGAAAAATTCACCACTAGCAATTCACTGTCCAAAAATTCATGGCATATACAATTAGAAAATTTGATTTATGATAATAAAAATGAAAACATATCTCAATATATTTTATTCTATACTAATAAACCAATTATTCTTTTGCAAAAAAAATTCAAAGTTTTGGAAATATACATTAAAAAATGTGCAGGAATTAGTTTTGGACAAAATAAAATAAAGGATAGCTCAAAATAATAAGAACAAAGACTCATTAGATAAAGAAGTTCAAAACAAAAATGAAATTGAAAAATGCAAAAAAGGGTGTTGAGTTTCCTAAGAATTTATTGCTTGGTGATTCAAGCGATGACATTACCTTAAAAATCCTCTTTGAAAAGTAATAAATTTTTGGGAATTGAAAAAATTATAAGTGAAAGTGAAGTTATGATCTTTGCAGAGGGCTTGAACAAAATCATCCCTAATTTGGTTGGATTGCCTAGAGAATTATGGGCAAAGTGATGCTACCTGAGAATTAGCTATAGGAAAGGAGCCTAGAATAGATGCATGAATACATAAAAAATTGGAAATGAGGATGATTTGATAGATATTAGTTTATTTAAAAAATATCTCTTTTCCCTATCTAACATGAATCCTAAACCAAATTTTAAAGATGATTTTGGATTTGTATCAAGCAAAGAAAAGTTAGATGCCCCCCTCAAGTTGAAATTCAAGAAGACTCTAAAAAGGAGAGCCTGAAATGTGGTTTTGAATTGATTTATTTTGAAAAGAAAGATGAGTAGGGGCTAGACCTAGAAGGTAACCCTCTCCCTCACCCCTTGCTAATAACCAAGAACACTGACCAAAAGGAAGATCCTGACTGTCTAGTAGGAACTAATGGGATTAAAAAATAAATTAAGAAGGAAAAGGTAGAATAGAAAATTTGAGAGGGATTTGTACTCTAAGACGAAAAGTAAATCAAAAAATTCAGGGGAAAACATTCCTAAATACTTTGAGAGCTTTAGGAACAATAAGGAAAATCCTCAAAGCATGGAAGTTGATGATTCTTAACTGTTAAAGTTGGAATGTCAGAGGGTTGGAATTCGTAGGTAGGAAATATATTGTAAGAAGGTATCTAAACTTGGAAGAAAACCTAGATGTTGTCCTCCATGAAGTTAAATTGATCAAATTCACTCTAAAAAATAATCTTAGATTTATATGGAGAGATGCCTCTCAATTCTCTACTAGTCATGATAGGGGCAAAGGAGGTGTGGTTATTCTTCCAAACAATAAATGGGCCAAGTATGTAACTAAATCTAGCTCATCTCTGTGTAACAGAGTAGTCTAGATAGTTAGAGAAAAATATAATAGGAAGTTTGGAATCTATTATATTTATGCCTCTAATAATTATAAAGAAAGAATAGAATTGTGGAAATGGATGTGTGATTTGTATAACATCCCATGGATAGTAAGGGGACTTTAACATGATTGAAAATGACAAATTAGGTGGTGTAGAAATGGAGTGGAAAGGTAATGAATTTATTTTTTGGGAAAAGATGAATAATAAGCTTACACTATATGACCCTCTAGAAGGGATGAAAAAACATTCCAAATCCATTTGGTACACTTAGTGTAATGCTCAAAGAGGTAATAAAAGGATTTGTTGTCAATTAGACAGATTTTATGAAAATAGAGACTACTACTTTTTTGTATAACTTAGAAAATGAAGCAAGAGTAAAAGTATATGCTTTCACTCTTTCAGTTCATCACCCAATTATTGCTAGAAAAACTTGTAAAAATCTAATCTCATAAAGAAATTTAAGAAGAAAATTTCTTCTTGAACACTAATCCATTAAAGGATGAAGATTATAATAATGTTGTCTTTACATTGAGATAAATTAATAAGTGGATGCTAAAAGATTTGAACCCGATTAAAAAATGGAACAAAACAGTTAGGAGTTGGGCTTTGCTATTTCAAACTATAGAGAGGAAAAAATCTACGGATTGTAGAAAAGTTGAAAATGTTAGAGTTATCATGTATTAGAGAATAATTAATTAATTTAATTAATTATTATTCTAATTCTCATGCACTTAAGTTAAACTTAGGTTTGCTTTATTAGTTAACAAGCAATGCTTTATTTATGTTAACTACAGAGCTAATATTAGATCAATTCGTCTCATCACACAAGATGTTGACACTTGTCATGATCTAATCCCTTTATCATTAAGGTTGCTCTTATAAAAATTTCATTCTCTCTTGTAATTATTCATTTATGTAAGTATTTTCTTTTTGAGAAATAAAAAATCTTTCTTTAGCAGAGCTTTTGGGTGGAAGGTGCTTTGTTCATTGTTTGATCTTGTGGCTCATGTTATTCACAAATCTAACATGGTATCAGAGTGAGGATTCAATGAACCCCTTCTCCATTTCTAAGCTTTTTCTCATCTAGGGTTACGAGTTCAAATATGGAATTTTCAGTGCTTTTTTGCTATTTTTGGAGGTGGGTGAATTTTTGGAGCACTTTAGCGTAAAATGGACCTCGCCATTACGTTTGAAGCAGCCAAAACTCAAAAGATCAATTGATATTTTGTGACAATCTAAGAAAAAAAATTCAAAGCATTTTTTGACACGGTTTACAAGGCAAAAAAATCCATAAAGCATTACAAAATCCATATCACTTACAAATCCATATGTTGTACTATGCATGCCATTAATTTGCAGCAAAAAAATTCTCTCGTGGTTTTCAAAAAAAAAATTGTGTAGGTTTAAAAATTTGAAGGGCTTTATTTTTTTGAACAAAAGAAATTTTTTAATCCAAAAGTTGTTGCACTTTTTGATGATGTGACAGCAGAACATTCCTTGCTTTAGGCCCCAAACCCAGAAATTAAGCACCCATATGTCCAAGGGCTGAAATTTTAAGCCCACTATTTGGTTTTAGAAGGAAAATTGAGTAGTTCTTACAAAATCAAATATATCTTGGGCATACAAACTCTATTTTTCAAAAACTTTATATTGGTGAAAAGCTGGTTTTGAGCCCGTTCTAGATTGAAGGGGGTAATTTTTGTGGTTTTTAACTAGAAATTTTCTATAATCAGTTGAAGACAACCCTTCTATTTTTCACTTCAGGGGCCATAAATTGGGCAAACAGACTCCATTTTTTATAAATGAATTGGCATTGGAAAGCTATTTTAGTGATCTACATAGCGATGTAGTCCATTTTTTCAGAATATTCACAAGGTACACAAGGATCTCTCTAAATTAATTTTTTTTTAAGCTTTTTTTCTCTTAAATTTGTATTTGGGTTTGGTTTTTCTTATTATGGGGGGGTATATTTCTCACTTTTAGTATCCATATACATTTAATATCAAAAATATTATACCACACATTGTTTTGAAAACCACAACTATCATGGCAGACACCTCTTCATTTGAATGTCTTACGCCACACAACTATCATACCTGGAAAACTCATATGACTAGAATGCTCATGTCTAAGGGTTTATGGTCCACTTTGGATGAAGTACAACTAGCATTGACTCATCAATTTGAGATATTTCAGCATAGGAACAAGACAAATGAGGCTATGGGTTTGATTTCATTACATGTTTTAGATAGTCTCTTGTTTCATTTGGAGTCTTGCAACACTCCTAGGGCTATGTGGATGAGATTTAGTGATCTCTTTGGCACCATCAATGAGTATAGAGCTCTCTAGATTGAGGCATAATTAACATCACTTGTGCATGATTCTTACCCCTCCATTGAGGACTTCTTGTAGAGGTTTAAGTCACTTAGATATCTTTTGTAGGGTTGTGGGAAGAATAAAACTAACAAAGAATGTATTTTCTTGATTCTATCTAAGTTTCAAGGGTAATTTTAGGTCTTCTCTTCTACTTTCTATTCTACTATGGATGCATTTGGTGATGCATTTACCATGCCTACTTTTGAGGTTTTTTGTGATTGTTTGACTTGTGAACAACAAAAGTTGGTTCAATTTGAATCTCTTTCTAGCTCCAAAACTCAGGCATTGGTAGTACAAACATCCAAAGCGAAAGAAAGTAAGAAACAGAAGCCCAAGATAAATACTTCATGAAGTAGTGAGTGTTCCTCCAAAAAATCTTAGATGTCAGAAAAAAAACCTCAAACCACTCTTCGATATGATAAAAATTCTAAGTCTGGTGAGTCTTCCTCCAAGATGAAGAAGAACACAGGAGAACCTTGCAATTTTTGTGGTAAGGAGGGACACCCAATCAATCAATGTTGGAAGAGATCAGAGGCTTTAGAGGAATCCATGTAGCAACATAACATCTCCACCCCTATATCTTCTTCATCATCTACAGGTAAAGGTCATGCTCTTTTTGCAAGGGCCTTATCTTCTACAGCTCCATCCATACTTGATTCTAGTGCAACACATCACATGAAACCTTCTTAGGATTTGGTCTCATCCCTTTCAGATTGTAGCACGACTCAGATTGTAGTTGGGGATTCTACATAAATTTTAGTTTTGGGCTCAAGCACTATCACACTTGAGGGTGGTCTTCTTCAACAGGTACTTGCAGTTCTTGATATCTCCACCAACCTTCTTTCAGTGTATCATATTTGTTAATTTGGCATCAATAAGATAGATGAGTCTACCCCACATGATGTAGTTATTTGAGACCTTCATGATCTTGATATTTTTGTGGCTACTAGGAGTGTTGATTCTTCTTTTCATTTATACCAATTTGATAGTTTTGAGAGTTTAATTGGTTCAGGGTCATCCTTCATAGCACGTGCAAACACTGAGACCATGTTGTGGTATGAACATTTTGGTCATGCATATTATAGATATCTCTGATAGATGAGTGCACAAGCATTAGTGTCAGGGCTCTCTAATATTTCTTATACTGATGGTGTTTTTCGAGGATGTGTTCTTAGCAAATATCACCGAGATTCTTTTCCTATGAGTATAGCCACACGTGCTAAGGCACCCTTAGAGTTGGTTCATAGTGACATCATGTCATTTCCAACTCTTTCATTTTCAAGGGCCAAATATGTGCTCACATTTATTGATGACTTCTCTAGGCGTACATGGGTGTACTTTCTTAAGTACAAGAGTTATGCCTTTGATTCTTTCAAAATCTTTAAGGCATTTGTGGAGAAACAATCTGGTCTTTCTATCAAATGGATATGCACAGATAATGGGGGGAGTATGTTAATCAAAATTTTAGGTACTTTTATACTAAGCATGGTTTGTAGCATCGACTTATAGAAATTTCCATACACCCCTCAACATAATGGTGTTCCTGAGCAAAAGAACAGAAATTTATGGGAGATGGCCAACTCTATGATTCGGTCACGAGATATGCATTCTTATTTTTGGGCTGAGACAGTTAATTGTGCTAATTATATTTAGAATCGTATGCCTCACAAGGCATTGTGACATCTAACTCCTGAGGAGGCTTAGTCCCATGTCAAGCCCAATGTATCTTCATTCAGAGTCTTTGGTAGTGAGGCTTGGGCATTCATTCCTGAAGCTCAATGGAAAGCCATGGAGAGGAAGAGTTGACCACTCATATTTGTTGGCTACTGTGAGAATTTTAAGGCATACAGGTTGTTTGATCTTGATTCCAAAGAGGTCTTGTTTTGATGAGATATCCAGTTTGATGAGCACTTTCCTCTAATGGATTCTCCATCCCCAGCTTCTCCCTCAACTCCTACTACTCACTCCTCATATCTTAAGGATTACTCATCTCTCGAGGATGAGGATGATGCTCCATCTATCCCACCACCTCCAGATATTCAGCCTTTACCTAAGTGGGGCCACAATACTATTGATGCAACTGGATCTTTGGCAAGTGATCCTTCAGACTCCCGTCACACTCGTGCATAGACATTGGGTGTTGGTCTTTTGATTCATGTCATTTTGAATGATCCTCAGAAGTTTTCAAAGGCGGTTGGTATTCCTAAGTGGGATAATGCTATGGCAGATGAGTATTCTTCTCTGATGAAGAATCATACTTGGGATTTAGTTCCTCTTCCTAAGGGAAGAAAGTTGGTTTGATGCAAGTGGGTGTACCATACCAAGGATGTTGTAGATGGTTCTATTGATAAGTATAAGGCTCATCTTGTTACAAAGGGTTTCTCTCAAGTTGAAGTTATTGATTCTTCTAAGACTTATGTTGCCAAGATGAATTCTATTTGCGTTGTACTTTCCCTTGTAGCTTCATAGGGATGGTCAGTATTTCAAATGGATGTGAAGAGTGCCTTCCTTCATGGTGATCTTCATGAGGAGATTTATATGGAGTAGCCACATGGTTTTACTGAGGACTCTTCACTGGTTTTTAGACTTCATCATTCATTATATGGTCTCAAACATGACCCTTAGGCTTGGTATGAGAAGATGGACACTTTTTTTCTTTCTTTTGGCTTCACACAATGTCATTTTGATTCCATAGTGTACATTCAAAGACACAAGATTGATCTTTTGGGTAAATGCAAGAAGATGAGTCCAGGAAATGTGAAAGTTTTTTCCCTAGGCAAAAAAATGAAATCGACTTGTAAAAAATGGAACCCCACTTTTTAATAAACGGGATCCTATTTTTAAAAAATAGGATCCTATTTAGCTTCGGCATACCAAGCCTAATTTTAAAAAATAGGATCTCGTTCTGAAAAAAAAAAAAAATCATTTTTGGAAATTTTTCAAAACGAGATCTTGTTCAAAAATTTCGCTTTTGAAATTTTTC
The DNA here is from genome assembly GCA_007258455.2 of Sequoia sempervirens. Classification (NCBI taxonomy): domain Eukaryota; kingdom Viridiplantae; phylum Streptophyta; class Pinopsida; order Cupressales; family Cupressaceae; genus Sequoia; species Sequoia sempervirens. The sequence continues at coordinate 58,845,619 of VDFB02000020.1, read as the reverse complement.
GATCTCGCTTTGAAAATTTTCCAAACGGAAATTTCAAAATGGCAAGTTTTCAAAAGATCTTGTTTTGAAAACTTTCAATTTTGGAAAGTTTTTGTTTTTGGCAATTTTCAAAACGGGATCCTGTTTTTTAAAATATGAATTTTTGGTCAGGTTTTTGGCTTGTTTTTTGGTTCGGGAAATGGCTTGGGGAGCCGAACCTAAACTTTGGACCTAGTTTGACCTACAACTTGAAGGTCATGTTAATGTCATAGGAAAATAGTGACTTTGGACATATGTTTGAAAACCTATTTTGCATAATTTTTTTATGAAATTAAAACCCATTATAGATAAGATAGTGCAGATTCCAAATATATAATTTTTTTTACAATTTGGTTTTTTTTTATATTTTTCAATTAATTTCTAATGAAACAGATCCATAAACTTGAATTATAAGGGTTTTTTAGTATTTTAATAACTTTTTATTAAAATATTTTTTTGTAAAACAAATTGCACCAAAACGTACTTCAAACAATTCTTTTCAATTTGGAAAAAAAAATCAAAAAATGATAAGTTTAGGTCATCTTATGTGTGACGTACATGATGATTTTTCAAAACAACAAATATGGCTGATAAAAATTTAACAAAAAAAAAATCAATAAAAAATTACAAAAAATATCGAAAAACGTGCTTTAATGAGTTATGAATCTTTTCCCAAAAGGATTTAGAAAAATATGATTGTTTAGGCCAAAATATGGATGACATACACATGCATGGTATGGTAAAAAAAAAGTGACTTTTAAACTGTGGTTTTTAGAAACGCTTATTGAAAGCCAATTTTTATTATCTGGGTATTGAAATAAATTACATTTTTGGAAACTAGACTCTGAGTACTACATTTTATGATGAGTTTCTTTTTTAAGATTCCATCTCTAAGTGCTTCAAATTTTAAGGTCAAATGTGACAAATTTTGAAAATTAGGGAAAACACTTCCACTTTTTGGCCAAAAAGTGGACTCAACTTCTTGCACACACCCTTTTGATCCTTGTGCTATATGTGGATGATTTGATCCTTATAGATGATTCATCCTCCATGATCCAAAATGTTCAGCAAGCTTTGATGGAGCAGTTTGAGATGACAGATCTCGGCCTTTTGCACTACTTTCTTGGTTTACAGGTTATTCAGTCTTCCATTGGGATTTCCATATTTCAACATAAGTATGCTCTTGACATGCTTCAGATATTTGGCATGCTTGATTGCAATCCTGGCCCCATACCATTCCAATTAGGTGTTGTATTGTCTTCCACTTGTACTACTCCTTCAGTGGATGCTACATTATACATGTAGTTGGTTGGCAGTCTTTTGTACCTGACACACTCATGTCCTGGTCTTTTGTTTGCAGTTGGTCTTGTCTCTTGATTCTCACATGATCCACATGAGATTCATTGGAAAGCTTCCAAACAAATTTTGAGATATATTCAGGGCACCTCACATTATGGTATTCACTATGCATTAGGAGATCCTTGAATTATTGGCTTCACTGACTCGGATTGTGTTGGTGATGTCAATGATAGGAAGTCCACTTGTCTTTGTTTTTTACCTTGGTTCTAGTCCTATTACATGGTCTTGCAAGAACTAGAAGCAATCTACTATTTCATTATCATCCATAGAGGCTAAGTATCGTGTAGCGATTTTGGCCAGCCAGGATTTTTTGTGGCTTCGGTAGTCTTTGACTGAGTTTAGTTTTCCTCCTAATAGTCCCACTATTATTTGGTGTGACAATTTGAGTACCATTCACATATCTTTCAATCCAATGGAGCTTCAGCGTACTAAGCACATATAGATCCACATTCACTTCATACGGAAGTTGATTCAGGATGGTTTTCTCACCTTGGAGTACATGCCTATAGAGGAGTAGGTTGCAGACATCTTCACGAAACCTTTGGCATCACCTCACTATCTTTAGTTGCAATTGATGCTTGGGGTGAAGGAATTTTTCCTTGGGGGGTCTTCATGAGGCCTTCCTTCATGTTTTTCTCATACATGCTTTCATCTCTTTTTAGAGTGGAGATTTTCCCATGATATTTTTTCCATTTCTCCATATTTTAGATATCTTTTAGTTGTACTGGGTACCTCATCAGGCCTAGTTGTCAAGACCCATTCATGCTTTCTTTGATTTTTATGCATTGGTTTTTAGAGTTGTTTAGCTACTCCCTAAGTTACACTTAATGGGGGTGTTAGAGTTATCATGTATTAGAGAATAATTAATTATTATTCTAATTATCATGCACTTAAGCTAAACTTAGGTTTTCTTTATTTATGTTAACTATAGAGCTAATATTAGATCAATTTGTCTAATCACACAAGATGTTGACACTTGTCATGATCTAATCCCTTTACCATTAGGGTTGCTCTTATAAAGTATTTATTCTCTCTTGTAATTATTCATTTCTATAAGTATTTTCTTTTTAAGAAATAGAAAATATTTCTTTTGCAGAGCTCTTGGGTGGAAGGTGTTTTGTTCATTGTTTAATCCTGTGGCTTGTGTTATTCACAAATCTAACAAAAAATAATCTCCAATAAAATTTTCTTGGGATAGAATGTAAATTGCAAGGTGACCGAGCAAAGGAAGAACATAATGAGAAATTAAATGTAATAATGGGAACTGAGAAATCTGCAAGCAAGGAAAATCCAAGGTGTAAAGATCTAAATTGAACTAGCTAAATAATGGAGATAAAGAAATGAGATTCTTCTTCAACTTCCTAAAAGAACAAATTTAAAATAGGAAATTGAAAGTTTTTTGGGTAGGAGACACTGATAAATAATCCAGAGGAAGTACAAAATCAATTCTTTTATTTTTTTTAGAAATCTTTTCTCCTCGGAAGAGAATGGCCTATGCTCTCACAAAGTAAGGGATATATGTAAAAATTTAATTCCAAAGATAATCTCAAGTGGCATTGTTGAAGGTTCTAGGAAAGATATCTCAAAGGAATAAATTACACAAACCATTCTAACCTTTAGTGATGATAAATCTCCAGGTCCAAATGGAATGTGTATTGAATTCTATAAGAAAAAAATAAGTTGGATTAGTAAAGATTTGTGTCAAGTTTATAAGGAAGCAATAAATAAAGGTTGTCTAGGTAAAGAGATAAACAAAGGTATAATTAAACTAATCCCCAAATATGGGGATAAGACTAATAAAAAATTAGAGACTAATTACATTATTAAATGTTTCATATAAAACTCTTGCAAATGTGTTGGCTTTGAGATTGAGTACTATACTTCCCTCATGATTTATTAGTTACACCAAATTGGATTTATTAAAGGAAAATATATTTTAAAAAACTTGATAACAAGTTGGGAAGCGATGAATTGGACAAAAGACTCGAACCAAAATATTGGAATTCTTTGACTTGATTTTGAGAAGGCATATGATAGAGTAGAGTGGCCATTCCTATTAATGGACAACATGGAAGCCTTTGTTTTCCCAAAAGAATTTTGTTAAATGGTTAACATGCTATTAAAAGATGCAAATTCCTAGGTAAAAATAAATGGAGCTTTACAAAGAAAATCTCTCTCTAGAGATCAATAAGACAAGGATGCCCCCTAGCCCCTACAATATTTGTAATTGCATTTGAAGCCATTTATTACTTATTAAGAGACAACTTATACAACCCAAAAGTAAAAGGACTTATTTTTCTTGATGGCAATGAATTGATGAATATACACTTTACCAACAACACTGCCCTTTTTGTTAATCTAGATGAAGAAAACTTTGGTTTCTTAATGAAAAAGATAGATATATTTTGTGAGGTCTCAGGGGAAAGAATTTCCAAAGAAAATTCTATAATGTTAAGTTGGGACTACAACCATATTGAACGGTTTAAAAATATGAAATTCAGTGGGGTGGCCTGAATAAACAATGAGGTACCTAAGCATTCCATTTGCAATTAATCCAAATTTAAAAGATAAGTGGAATTGGGTAAAAAACAAAGTTGAAAGGAAACTAGATAATTGGAATAAGCAATACCTATCTTTAGCAAGGAGAACTCAAGTGTGCCAAAAAAATTATCTCTTCCTATACTCTGTACTAATCTTCATTTTGGATTTTTTGTAGCTATCAACTTCAAGAAACCCAAAAGAAAATTGGGTAATTTTTATGGTCTAATAGTCACGGTAACAAAAAGAAACATGTTTTTTGTTGGCTTTGGTGTTGCTTAGGAAAAGAAAGTGGCGGTTTGGGACAAAAGGATCTAGAAAAGAAAGGGGGAGCTCTTGTTGTCAAATGGATCATTAACTCAATTGAAGGTAATGAACCTTGGAAAGTTCTAGTTAGAAATAATATTATGAATGTTGTTCCAAAAAAGGCTAAAAACTGGAAATATATCCCTATAGACGACCTTGAAGAAAATTTCCCTGTAGCTCCTTATGGTTCGAATGTTTTTAAAATTATTTGGAAGGCTAGGGATTTTATAAGAAATATGATAAATATTGACAAAGATCAAAATAAAATGTGTGTGAAATCATCAATTAGTTGGAACTTGTATCATAAGGGAAAACCTCTTGCACTATTACAAGGTTGCTCAGCTAAAGCCTAGGCAAAAAAAGGTATTAGTTGTTTCAAGGATATTTTATATAATAGTCACCTAAAATTTTCTATTACTCTAAGCACAAAGTATGATCTACCTTATCCAAAATGGAGAACATATCTATGTTGAGAGAATAAAAAAAAAACTTTCATTTTCCAATTAATACTAAAGCTTGTTGTGACAATGCAAGTTGTGATACCTTGTCTAGTTATAGCTAGAAAGATGGCACATATCTAGAAAAATTGAAACCCAAAACCATTTATAATTTAATGAGGACGAATCAAAAGTTATAATTGATCATGTCAACAAATTCTAGAACCTTGAGGAAGGTGAAAAAAATTGGAAAAAAATCTTTAAGTGGAATTGGACTAATGTTTTAGAACCAAAAAACCTTGTTTTAAATGGTAGAGTTGTTATTACAAAAACTACCTTACTTTGTTTTTGTTTCAAATCTAGATTTATGTGCATTATGTAGGAAACTTGAAAATATTGCTCATATTTTTCTTATTGCTTCATTGTAAAATAAATTAGGTTTATGTTTTGTTTTGATCTAAATGGTTGGGGGGAAATAGGAAAGATCAAGATAAAAGTAATTCTATTTGGTCAAATAGAGGGGGCTAAAAAAATTTGTTAATTTATTTTGGTTGATTCTATCTTTTGAAATTTTATGGTTTTTATGGAAAGCAAGAAATGGAGAAATTTTTTAAGGCAAGATGAGAGTTTATTTAGTCTTCTAGAAGACTCATTTTTTCAATGTTTCTATGCAGGTAACCGTAACATTGGAGATTTCCAAATCAAAGTTTGTAAAACTAATGAAAGATAAAAAAAGGTGGAGGTAAACAATAAAGAGATAAAATATGTGATACATTGGGGTCTTTTAGTTTGGATGATATCCCATTTAGAGAGAACTACTTATAATTCCAAACAAAATACAACAAAAAGTACGGCCTAGAAACATTGAAGAAAGAACTTGGACTATGACCAGGAGGACTAAGATTCCATGAAGATTAAGATGAGGATATGAAGGTGGAAGTGGTGAGATCCAACACAGATATTTATGATATTGAGCCACCAATGGGATACTATGAACTAGACAAATGTAGTGAGAGAAAAAACTATATAATGCGTTTTCATAAATAATCGATGTAAATAGAGTAATATAGTAACTCATAAAATAGTAGTATATCTCATAAATTTTGAACTTGAATGAAAATCTTACTCTAAATTGTTTTAAGCATAAACGATGATTCTATCATTAACAAATTTGATGTATAAAATTATTGAGTTGTTTTTATAAACCATACTTAACACAAAAAAATAGTTGACACAAGAAGCCTAGATGATCTCCTAAACTATACATGCATTTAAGGTTCCTAACTAAGATAGTTGTTGAGAGTGAAATTGGTGTACATGAAACATGTCATATGTTTCTAAAGCTACTAGTTGTTGAATGTATTAAGTATTTTTTCTAAATATTAGATGAAAGGTATTTCATCATGTATATTTTAAATATGATGATGATCCATATAAAAAAAGCTCTATATATGCCTATATGAAGTACCCTATGCAACTAGATCATTTTTGTATGGCAAAAGCTATAATATTTTAGTCATATTTTCCATATTATAGGCATGATCAATGGAACCATAAAAAATGTCAATGATTATTAAAGGTTGGCCAAAATATCTTTTAATTCTAAATAATAAGGTAAAAGTACAAAACTATGTCACACTTTTGTAATGGAAATGACCAACACAAATACACATTTTTAACTTTGACCACCTAGAAGTGATATGTATGTTTTAAATTTTAAAATAATATAAACTAATGAAATGAATAAATTTTAATGTAGTTTATGTTTATAATTTTTTTTAAAATTTTAAAAAATTAGTTGGATATTAGCTTTCATAAATTTAAGAGAAGAATTTAATTATTGATTTTTTGAAAAAAGTGATATCGATGGGATATCACAAAAAAAGAGCATTTTTTTCTCTATTTTGTTTCTCCACATAAATGAGTTAGAAAATATAATGCATGGAAAAATAATAATTTTTTGATGAATATATATTTTTGAAACATAAAAATGTGTTACACCCTAATGACCTAAGGTGTATTGTCCCATCATTTCTATCACTTTGAATTAAGATACAAATCAACAAGGTGCATAGATTGACTTACAACCTCCTAGATGAGTCAATCAAACCTAGATCTACATCTGAGGATAGGAATTATTTAGAAATGATTTAGAATGATCAACCTAATTAAACTAAATGACTTAATATGATAAATGCAATTTTTCAAGTATAAACAGACAAAAACAAAACTATGCAAGTGGATCTATAAGTTACAATCTGATATGTACCTATCACCAAAAGTCAGATTTGAGTGTTGTAGTAGGATTGGGTTGCCCCTAGACAACTAGGTCTTTGTTAAGGTGTCTTTCTTAATTTTTAGTGTTCTTTGGTGCTAGATATGAGCTTTTGTTTTCTGCTTGTCCCACTGTAGGAATGTCATCAGTAAATTTTGTAATGGAGTTTTTGTGTCTTAACAACTTTGATTATGCAACAATACAAAATGGGTCTTCAAGATCTCTTCAATCCTTTCCAAACCAGCTCATTCACAAAGAGAGAAGATGATGCATGCCATATAGGGGCTTGCCTCAATCAAACCCCATGTAAGTGTTTCCACTTCCACAATGACAATGTCATTGATAAAACCTTAATGGAAAGGAAGGAAATGATGAATGAACAAATGCTACAACTCACCACCCTTCAATGGTTTTCTTGAAGGACTGAAGACATACACATCACTTCAAAGATTTAGATCTTCCTTTATATAATGCTTGAATGCTTTAGATATCTATAATAATGTTAGTCTTCACAAAACATAAATATGAACAAACATAGAATTTGGCATGATGTGGGCTCTTGAATTGCTATAATAAACTCTAATAATCTTGCTCTTGAATTTCTCAATAATGCTCTTAACAATAGTATTTTCTCTTGAATGTTAGAAGGTGAGTGTTATATTTCAAATGGTCAAAAGACTAGGTATTAATAGCTTTTTATCTAATTTATCAAAAATTAGATTCCAAAAGTCGACACTTCATATTTGAATTTTGCATATTAAAATGCCATCAAAAGCATATTTAAATTTGGGTCTCGACTAGAAAGGGGGATTGAGCGACTGGGTCTTGGCCCAATATTCCCTGACACTCAATGTTGAGGACAATTTAGTGATTGAATGCATTTGTTTAATACTTTTACTTCTTTGGAAAATGATAAAAATTAGGCTTTGGAATGCATAATTTGGAAAATAAAAAGCTTAAAATTAAGTCCAATAAATTAGGGGGCCAAAACATAATGTGAAATTATAATTGTATACAATTTTCTATGCAACATTTAGCCCACACTTTAGTTATAGAATGAACTTATGCTCAAACTTACACTAAAGTAGAGAAATATGTCAAGAGGGGTTCAAATGTATAAATGTTAGAAAGATAGTATGACTAAGGATCAAACAGGGTGATCAAGCCCCCAAGATCTAAGATCCCATGGAAAACCAAAATTAGCACAAAGGAACAAACATGTATAATTGCAGTAAGACAAGATACACAAAAAAAGGGAAAAAAAAAGGGTGAAACAATGAAAAATAGGTTGGGGGAAAATGTTATAAAAGAGGGGTTCATCAAATTGACCTATTTTCATAATTTCATCCAAAATACAACCTATAATATGCAAGTGAAGAACAATAATCAAATCTGACTAAAATAGTAATAAAAAAGTAGATCTAGAAAGGGGAAAATGTTGTGTACCTTTCAGCAAAAGTCACCTTTCGAAGCTCACCAAGGACTCATTTTCCCTATGGTGAATGGTTCAAGGCTAGGTTCCTAAAAAATGATTTATGGGTTCTCTTATGCTCGGTCTACACTGTCAGATTCTAGGTGTTCACTATCAAACAAATGGAAATAAATTATGTAGAAGAGTTTCTATGATTTGACAACTTTTCTTGCAAATTTGACAACTTTGCAAGTTTCTTCAATTTTTCTCTTCAAAGGATCTTCAACCTAAAACCTGCAATCACACATCAAAGAGAGAAAAATGTTATTTGTTAGGGAATGGGGGTTTTCCTTGGTCAAACCCCATTTTGTTAATTAAACCTTGAAATGAAATAGAAAAGCATGAAAGAATGATGAAGGAACAAATCTATGTAACAACTCACCAAACCTTATTTGAAACTTTGGATAACAAATCTACAAACTAGCATGAAGTGGCCTCAATGAATGTAGATCTTGATCATGAAACTTGATGTGAAACAATGCCATTGATATGCTTGATTAAATCTTGAACACTACATCAACATATTAGCTCAAACATGTATGATGCAATACATCTTTGACATGATGATAGGAATCTTGATTGTTGCAATAATCTTCTATAAATCTACCCTTGATATGCCTTGAAATTTCTCTTGAATTTCTCTTTTGAAAGTACTCTTGATTGCTTATAAAATTCCAGGATGAAACATAGCGAAATAATCTTGTATTTATACATGTCTTAACATTAATTCCCAAAATTCAAATATCATAAGCCAACATTGAATTGTGGATTTGAAATCATTAAAATACCACCAAAAACATATTTTAAAGGGGGGTCCTAGGTCTAAGTGAGGACCCATTCGCCATAGGTCGAATGGGTCCTAGGTAACTTATATAGGACACACATCTTCCAAAGTTAAGTGTTGTGTAATGAAATTTATGAATGTCAGGTTTTATCCCTTGAAATTTGCATTTCATTAGGCTTGGATTTGAATTAAAAGAGCCAATTAAGGAAAATCTGTTAGGATTGTGAAACAAGCACAAAACCATTATCTACAAGATCAAACAACAATCAAATACACCTTCCATGCAAGAGATCTATAAACAATATATGCAATATTCCTCAATAAGAAAAATCTATAGGAGCAAGAGACTCTCAAGAAGATATGAAAGCTCAAGATATAATTACAATGAGGGTTGAGTGCTTATAAGAGAAAAACCATAAATGAGAAAGGGATCAGATCATGACAAGTGTCAACATCACATGAGATGAGACACAACGATCTAATATTAGCTCAACTAATAAAAAGATTAAATCACTCCTAATTTTAGCTTAAGTGCATGAGAATAAATTAGGACTAATAATCAATTAAACATTAATTAATTATTAGCTAATGCATGATAACTCTAACACCTCCCGCTTAAGATGAACTTAGGGATTAGCTAAAAACCCTAAAAGGAATGCATGATAGGTCCCAAAAAAACAAGGCTTGGTGAGGTACCCATGTACAAATAAAAGATCTCTATAATATGGAGAAACGGAGAAAACCTCATGGGAAAACTCCACTCCAAAAAGAGATGAAAGCCAAGTGAAGGACTGAAGAAGCCTCCAAACAAGACAATGTCCTGAAAAAATAGGAACATAGAACATCCAGAAGCATGAAATTGTAGACTGCTATCGAAAGATGACTGATAGAGTGCTAAAATGAAGAACCTCTAGAAATAGGAATGCAAGAGTGTCCATATTGTAAATAATCCATCTCACTGAAATGTAGGGGTACATGTTGCATCTGGAAGTACATAGGAACAAGAACTAAATACATAGATCACTCAAAAAAGTTAGAAGAGTTAGCACCAACAGTAGAAACCCCCCCATAATGTTGAAAAAGGAGAGCCATCACAGGAACACTGAAACTATGTGAAACCAAAAAGTGCATGTAGGAGAAACAACCTGCAAATAAAATGGTGTGCAAACTAAGGCACACACGCATGAGGAAAAAATGTCCTTTGCAGTAAATAATGTCTCGAGTGGCAAGGACTCGGGTGCAGCACTCGCGTCCCTCCTCCATATTATATATCACTCGTCGACCATGAATAGGCAATCGCAGAATATGCCAAACGTCCTCCAAAGTGACGGTCACCTCACCAGTGGGAAGATGAAACGATGATGTCTTGCTGTGCCACCTCTCGGCCAACGCTGATAGCATCCCTAGGTGTGTGCATGCGGGCACTGCGTTCGCAATGTGCCATAGTCCTGCAACTCCCAGCCGATCCTGGTCTATGTCGCTAAAGTCCTGTAGGATGCTCGCCAAATCCTGCGATCGGTGCTCCCGAGAATAAAGCTCCCTAGGCCCGTCATGCATCAAGGAAAGTCAGCATGTTAAAAATTTTGGAAAAATCCTGGCCTAATGCTCCAAACTCATTCCCAGCGGCGCATTTTGTGATGGTGTCGCAATTTGAGTTTCCTCAAACTCCGACGCTAGACCCTAAATTAAGCCAAAAAGCACTGTCGCGGTGCACTTTAGCCCCCAACATCGCAATTTGCATGAAAAGGGCGTTGCCGCTACACACTTTTCCTAAACTAGCCCGCCAAGTCTGAGCTGAGCCCAAGCCCAGCGACAGAGTTTCTAAACTCCAAATTGCACCACTGCAGTGCAAAAAGGAAATTAGCGGTACACTTTAAACACCGAGTGGCGCTATAATAGCGTCACTAGAAGCGAGCTCTCTTTTAAACATGTAATAAATGCATTAAATGAAAAAATTAAGCTTAGGTAAGGGTCACATACCAGGGCACCGATGCCAGGTGGCCGCTGGTAGGTCCGAACTCGGTCCGAAATGTGTAGAGGAAGCTATCATTGTGCCATATCGCTGGAGGGTCAGAGCTCGAATCTTGAAGTTTGCTAGCGGTGGTGTGTGAAAATGACTTGAAAGTGGCCCCTCGGGCCCCTTTTAAGCCTAAAAATTAGGGTTTTTTAACCCTAAACGGTTGTCCTACTAGGGTTTTGGACCCCCGAACCTGTTTTATCCATTTGAGGCTTGTTTTTCATCTTTCTATTGCATTTAGACACATTTTTAGCCTCTCGCACCCCTTTCGGACCTGTCGGGTACTTGGTCACCTTTTTTCGCGAGATCACCCAAAAAAATTGAAATTTTTGTTCGATCTCTCAAGGGGGCATTATAATGGCATGTTTTCTCTCACCATGCAGCAGTGGGGCAAGTTTTTAAATATTGGAAAAAAATTGGCTTTGATCGAGATCGTTTATTCTTTGAACCAACTCAATGAGTGCATTGCTTCAAAGAGGGGCAAAATGTAGACACATAAAATATACTGATTGAAATCGTGCATTCGATCTTGACTTACTAACATCGTTTCTTCCTAAATCATTCATCGGTCTAACCATTTAATCAAATCCCCTTATCTGATTAAATTCATCATTATTCGTCTCTTAATTAAATAAATCATTTTATCTAATCAAGTCAATCTCCTGTTAATTAAATCAATCCACCTGATCTAATTATCCCTATTTAATTAAATAATCAATTTATTTGATTAAATCTCTAAAGTCTGTCCATTAAATTAAATAAATTAAAACCTTATTTGATTTAATCTAACACCATCCCTTTTAATTAAATAAATCAAAATCTTTATTTAATTAGCCTCTTATCATATTCCTCTCTTGTCTAATTTAAATAAATCCATAAATCTAAGTCAAATAGGTCACATCATCTAATCTCAAGTTAAATTAATTAAACTTTGATTAATTTAATCTAATCTCATGTCACATCCTCTAGATAATGCAAGTTGCACATGAAAATAGATTTAATTCATTTATTAAATCTCTATTTTCCTCACAAGGCATCTTTTGGAATATTCTCTCAATTTGAATTCAAAAATTCTAAGTCAACATGTACATCCAACAAGGCATTTAAAACCTCTTACATGTCCTTTGCCTTGAGCCAAGTGGCATTTATTGCATTTTCCTTCCCTCTTACATGTCATTTCAACAAATTTGAATTTCAAATATTGGCATTTATTGGCACAAACCCCAAATCTTGCACATCCATCATCCATTCATAGCTTGACAAGTGGCACCATATCATTGGATGAATGTTAGTCCCACATTGTTCAAATTTGGACATTCATCCATCTTGAAATCCTATCAATGAAGAGCTCATCTCCTCATTTTATCATCCACAAACATTGCAAAGTTACCATGCTAAAATACTTAGCCATTTTTATCCATCATTTGAATTCTTAGCTAGGCTTTTTGCAGATTTGGCTTGGAGTTCTCATCTTTTCATCAAAGTGGATCACTCTTCATCATCAATCAACCAAGCTTGCATCTTAGGGATTGGGAAAGGGCCAATTTTCACATCAAATTGGCACCAATTCCCCCATGGGATCATGAGTTTGCACATCTAATTAGGATTTAATCTTTGTTTTATCATTTCATTGTGTTCTTCACTATTTTCCATTCCTAGTTTGAGTTGTAAATGGATTTCAAGGGGAATCCTTCTTTTAGCTTGTAATTCCTTGTCTAACTCATTTATTCAAGTTGTTTTGCAGGTACTAGGAAAAGGGTTCGCACACAAAGAATAGGTGTGGGTTATGTGAGATAAGCATTGTGCTTTGTAATTGTAAAATCTTTGGAGTTTACAAGGCTCATTATTGTCTATTTATTGTAGCAAGTTGAAGAGAGTTTATCATATTTTATTGCAGGTTGTGAAGAAGAATTGTTGAAGGCAAAAGAAGCATCTTAAGCAAGGATTGATAAAGAAATATTGTAATCTTGTTCTAAGGTTAAATAATACAAGTACTATTGATTTTGGTGGTGGAGTTTTTCCCGAAAGGGTTTCTCCATGGTATATGTTGTGTCACTTCTATCTTCTAGTCTTATTCTTCTACAATCTTCTATCTATTTCTACAAATGGTAAAATGAATCTAAACAAATAACCATCCACAAATAAATTGTAACAAAGAACAATTATTTAGATCTACAATATAATAGTTTTACAAGTTTAAAGCTACATAATTACCTCCATTTTTCACCATTTGGTATTAGAGCTAATGGTTGAGGTAGAGTTTGGAACGCCTTTCTCTTAAAATTTTGAAGGTTTTTTGGCTTTAGTGTGAACTTTTACTATTTTGTTATTGCTGATTTTAGAAAATAAGTTTGTTACAATGAGTTTTAATTCTCGTTTAGATATTGAAAGATTCAATGGATCTAATTATGAGATGTGGGAACTAAAAATGGAGGATCTCCTTGAAGAGAGAGATCAGTGGTTAGTTGTTGGTAATGAGACAAAGTCACCTACAATGATGTCAGATGAGGATTGGGCTAAGCTTGATAAGAAAGCAAGAGGGACCATAAGATTATGTCTTGTTGATGTTGTTCTCTTGAATGTTTTAGAAGAAACTACTACATATAAGTTTTGGAAGAGAATAGGTGATATCTATCAAACCAAAAGTCTTACTAATAAGTTGTATCTAAAAAGAAAGTTGTATTCTTTAAATATGAAAGATGGTGATTCTATTGCAAATCATTTGAATGCTTTTAATTTGATTCTAAGTCAGTTAGAATTTGTAGATGTAAAGCTAGAAGATAAAGATAAATGTATTTTGTTACTTTGTTCTTTACCAGAATCTTGGGAAAATCTAATTTTGTTGCTATCAGTGGTAGTGGTGTAGATCCAAAGATGGAAAATATAATTCCTACTCTCCTATTAGAGGAGATGAGGAGGAAGTCTAAAACATAAATCCAATATCCCTTGTTTGTAAAAGGTAGGCATGAGAAAAAGGAACCTAAGGGAGACAAGGAAGGGAAGGGTAAGTCAGAAGGACAGAGTAAGGTAAAGTGTTGGAACTATGGTAAACCGGGACATGTGGAGAAGGATTGTATGAACAAGAAAAGGAGTTTTGATTCTTCTACAAAGGAGCCCTCAGATGACGGTAATCATGCTTTGAACATTTGATGTAAAAATGTTAGTGATGACTCTTTGCTTGATGTTAAAGAGTGATCTTCATGAGGAGGATGGTAGTCATGATGCCATGTGTCGCTCATACCACAATTCAGTGGGAGTTGTTGGAAGTGACATGGATGCATCATTGGTAAGGTTATCTTCATGTGATTGGGGATATGTTTTTTTCTTGGTTTAGAGTGGTTGCTATTATGTCATGGTTTACTAGATTGATATGCAATTAGAGTTTGGCATGGTACTTGTTCTCTTGAGACTAGGATGTATATATGTTATGGTGCATGTGATCTCCTAGTAGGAGATGGTTAGATCATGGTGTCATGTTTATGTTCTTGATTCATGATTGGAGCTTTGACATTGATCTTGTGTAGTTCTCTTAAGTATTGGGTGCATTAATCATTTGCTTGATTACTTAATGATAGTGCTATGTTGCATTTGGAGTTTGGCATGGATTGGTTGGTTACAGGTCCTCGTGGATACTTGGAGAAATAGGTGAAGCTTGAGTTCTCTTATGGTAAGAGATATATGTTGGAATGGTTACTTGTAAGAAAATATTTTTCAGCAATAAAGACCGAGAAGCCTACACCTTGGTTGGATGTGAGTTCAACACACTTGGTAGTTCCACATGCCTCCAAAGAGGCAGTTTGGATACAAAGACTTGGGAAAGGTATTTGTTTTAATTGCAAGTAAGTTAAACTTGAATGTGATAGTCAAAATGCTATGTGTTTAGCCAAAAAATCCTATGTATCATGCTCGTACTAAGAATGTTGATGTTCAGTATCACTTTGTGCAAGAAATGGTTGAGAGTGGGAAGGTATCAATTGAGAAAATTGGCACTTTAATTAATGTTGCAGATTATCTTATGAAACCAATTCCTAGAGATAAGTTCTCTTGGTTTTAATCATTTTCTTGGGGATTCATGATTATGTAGGTTGCATTTTAAGTTGGCATGGATTGATCAGTTGGTGCAGGAAGGCCATTGGCCTTGAGTCATGTACTTGATTTATAATAATGATTCCTTGTTTAGAATCATTGCAATGTATAATGCAAGAGGGAGAATGTTGGGAATAGGATGATATTTAATTGCAATCCTAAACATTATTTCATGTATATCCTAAGTCCTTGGAAAGTGTTCCCCAAACACTAGGATTAGAAAGAGATTAAATTTGAATGAAATGAACATGTAAATTGGCATTTGTAATTAATTCTAAATTAGAGGAACATGTGGGGATGCCCGTGAAGAGCTCCTACAAATTAGGAGTACATGGGGCATCCACATGGAAGGTGGAACTCACCTTGAGTTAAGTTAACTATTTGGAGAAGAGATAACACTTCAGTAATGTATGTAAAGATCCTAGAAGTTAGGGATTGATGTTTACATGCATGGAGTTCAGTTCAGTTCAGTTATGGTTCGGTTATCTTTAGTTGCATGTAGTTAGTTTTAGTTGAATGCCAGTTGACTTCAGTTGACTTGGAATGCATGACTAATGATTTGATTTGCATGATAGACAATAGGTGATACATTTAGTTAAGTGGGGATGATCAATCATGCATCATGTTTGCATGAATTGATGGAGAGATATGTTTCAGTTAACAAAGATTGAATTGGACCCACCTTGGGCACCCAAGTTGGCATCTTGGAGTTAACACATTTGAATGATAAGATATTTTATAAGGCTGAGTTAAGTGGGTCCATTCTTGGGTGTCAACTTTGAGGATAAGCTTAGAATATATATTTGGAATCAACGTTGAGTTATGACTTCAGTTTGGGATGCCCAAATGGATGAAGGACTTGTTTTGACATTGTTCTGCATTGTAGATCTCTACTTGCAAAGAATAGGCACGGGTTACATGAGACAAGCATTGTGCTTTGTAATTGTAAACTCCAAGGCTCATTATTGTCTATTTATTGTAGCAACTTGAAGATATTTTATTAGATTTTATTGCAATTTGTGAAGAAGAATTGTTAAAGGAAAAAGAAGCATCTCAAGCAAGGATTGATAAAGAAATATTGTAATCTTGTTCTAAGGTTAAATAATACAAGCACCATTGATTCTGGTGGTGGAGTTTTTCTCGAATGGGTTTCTCCATGGTATATGTTTTGTCACTTCTATCTTTTGGTCTTATTCTTCTACAATCTTCTATCTATTTCTACAAATGGTAAAATGAATCTAAACAGATAATCATCTACAAAGAAATTGTAACAAAGAACACTTATTTAGATCTATAGTATAATAGTTTTACAAGTTTAAGGCTACATAATTACCTCTATTTTTCAACAAAAGTCACAATAGGATGTGTAAGATCCCCAAAAAGTATACACCAGAATGACACTTTATCTCAATACATATACAAAAGAGAATATGCATGAGAAAGATTTCTATAACGCCCAACTAGAATAGAATTCGGTAGAGATCTATGGGATCGTTTATTTCAGCATTTGAAATTTGCTAAATTTCAAAATTGCCTCATACCAGATATTCCTCTTTCCTATTGTTGGCAATTGGAGTTATCAGAATGTGTTTGGTTTTTCGGCGCGATTTATTGCAGTTGTGAGGCATTTTGTTCCTATGGTTTCTTGTATTTGAAGCTACAATTTTGTTTGAGGCTGCCATTTCTTCACTGGAAGGGCAGCGATTTCAACCATTTTTTTATTGCTTGGAGGCTTTGAATTTCCCTTGAAGGCCTTATTCTGTATTTGAAGGCTGCAAGAGAGGCAGTGGTTTTTTCTTCAAGGCTAATTTTACCTGTTGAGAGGCATATAGAGGAGGCACGTTTTTTAGTCTGAAGTAGAGGCATTCAAAACCATTACAAAATCTCCACATTATTTTGAGGCCCACATGGAATTGTTTTCAACGACATTGATTTCATATTCTAAAGTTTGAATTCATTGTGCGCTTGGTTGTGATTTTTTGTTGGGCATGATTTAAATTGGAGAGACTGCGATTTGCACTTAGGCATTTTTTCTTCACTAGAGGCACCTTTTCATCTGTAGAGATGCAATTTCCTTCATTTAGAGGATTCATTTTTTGTAGGGGGTGGTTGAAACTCCATTGTATTTGATTCTACAAGGCGCGAGTCATATACAAGGCGATTGGAGGCATCATATATTTTTTCCTTTGGAATGATTCAACCACTTGGCATTTTCATTGTTCATCCCATGATTTGTCTATGTGAGGTCGTATTTCATCCATCTATTGGGTGGGATCTGATTGAGGCATTTCAAGATTGTTGTCGTTTCATTCCCTTGGCATGATTTGTTGGTGTGAGTAGCATTTGAGTGGAGGTGTTTGATTTTTTGAAAGCTTCTACCTTTCCTGTGCAAGCAACATACATTTTTTTTCAAACTTTATAAAATATAAAGTTCTCCCCAAATATTTCAATTTAGGGCTTTTGTGAAGTGCAGTGGGCCCCAGTTTGAAGTTAGTTTTGAGGGAAATTTTATCCCATATTGCTGAGAAAGAAGTTCTAAATAGGATTTTTATTGTCTGGCACCCTCAAGCATAGTGTGAGCAAAGGCTCATGTGACCAGTGGAAGGTCCCTTCTCATGCATGCATGATTTTCTTTGAAAGTGTATATTGCTTGCTGATTGGCTGCTTGGTGGTGTGACTTGGTTCCTTGTGCTTGAACTTGGTGATTTTGAGTTCACTTGGCCTGAGAGGCTCACTTTTTATCCCTTGTGCATTATGTGGTCGTACGGTGTGACCAAGAGCTCCAGATGTGCCTCTATAGGCCTTTTTTTATTTTTGCATATCATTTGCAAATGAAGGCTGATTTTCGTAAACCACATATCAATGAAAATGTAATAACATTTTGTTTCCACAGTCCATGATCATTAATAATCAAGATTTCTAGATAAAACTGTGTGCGATTTTTTCCATCAACGTTTCGGATCATACTCCATGATCCATCATCAGGATTATTAGCAGATAGAGAGAGATATGAAGAATAGATAGCAGACTTGGATAGAAATAGAGGAGAGGGTGGTGAGGGAAGGTTGTGAGGCACGCAAACCAAGAAGATGAGAAAGTCAAGGGGAGGAGAAAAATGATTGGAGAAATTGCAAAGAAGAAAATTAGTGAGAGAACCTAGAAAAACACAAAACTAATTCAACAAAAGGACATGAGAACCTTTACATTAAAGAAAAGATCAACAAAACCAACCAAAGAAATTCACAAATGAGAGGGAAAATTCAAAAGAGAACATTAGGATAAAAATAGAAATCAAAGTGAACATAAGAATAGAAAGGAGAAAGAAAGAGACAAAGGTGAGAAAATAAATTGAGAAAAAGAACAAGATAATAAAAATCAATAAGTGAAAGACACGAGATTAAGAGAAATTTAATAGGAGACACAAAAGTAAAAATTACTAAGTGAAAAGGACCAATTTAAGAGACGTTTTTCTAATCTTAAAATATCTCAAATCTTGAATTAAAACATAAAAAAGGACAAATTTAAGAGAAACTTAATATGTAAATATAATGTTTACAAATATTATATAATTCTATGGGGTTCATAAAATCCAAAGAAAAATATAATGTTTAAATATTATATAAATTTAAAATGTAGTGAATAAAATAATTATACATAAATAAGTGAAAAAGACCAGTTTAAGAGACAACATAAAAAGGTTTGATGATTCTAAACAAAATAAGGGAAGAGACAGATTTAAGAGAAACTTAATAGGAGATAAATTATAAAAAGAAATTGAACAATTGATATTTAGGCTAGCACACAGTTTTATCCAGAAATCTTGATTATTAATGAAAATGTATTTTCGTCACCTTTGCAGTAGTTGAGGAATTTTTCTCATATTTTTTTGTTTGGTGGTTTTTTAATCTGTTGAAGCTCAATATTGGTGTTGCTTGATTCTCAACCCTTTTTTACATTATTTCTTCTTGAAGCATTTTGGGAAGGCTTCATTTGTAGCATTTGAGAGTTTCTAATTATTGTTGAAGGTTATTGTCTTTGTATTTTTTGGAGTTTTGTCATAATTGATTATGGGGTTTTCATTGCATCCTGTTGTAATTATGTTGGAAAGGGGAAACTATAAAAAATGAAGAGATGGTATCATAAAACATCTCAGATGGCTTCATTTGTTGCCACATTTATATAATCTAGTTCCCCTTCCTAGTACAGATAGTAAGAAAGTTGCATGGAATTGCAAAAGGGATCATGTCCTAGGAGTTATTGCAATGCATACTGATGATGCCACTTTGGATGCTATTGATTATTTTGAGTGTCCTTATATTATTTGGACTAAAATTTGGGAAATGCATGGAGATTTTGATACTCAACCATTCCTAGATGATCTTGTTTCAGATTGTCTGGTGCCTCTTCATTTTTTCAGATAGGATGCCCTATGATCATGCTACTATGCAGGAGTTTGAGGTTTTGGAATACATTGAGTCTTCATATGAGGATGACGAGGATTCTTCAGATGCTCCTTCTTCTCCATCAGGGATATTTGATGTACATTCGACTTCATTGATTCATTGTGCAGAGTCATTGATTGAGGCTCCTATCTTTCTTGTTCTGTAGGACCATTCATTTTGTGTTGATGATTATTGAGCACGTCTAGTGATTCATCACAACAAGTATCTCATTGTCTTCTTGATTGGGATTCTTATTTGTCAAATATTGGTTCATTATTCATGGAATCTCACATTTCTTGGAAGACACATTTGAGGGTATATCCCTCCTATTTGATGATAGTGTGGTACAATTGTTGTCACTCCATCTCAATCTTTGGAGAATGTTTAGAATCAGTTTCCAGTGGTACCTTGTTTGTCACCTTATGTTGTGATTGGGCATGTTCCTGATTATTTCGTGGCATTATCTTCCAAGGTCATTGTGGCACATGAGTAGATTTCAAAGATATTTTCATCCTACATTTGCATTTCACTTGTTGATTCCTATCCAAAATGGGAAACATACTTGCATTTGTATTTAGTTTTGTTTCTTCCAAAGGGGAGACAAGTTGTTTGTCGACACTAGATCATGTTTTTTCTTCAGGAATTTACCACTTTGGAGGTGATTACACATTGTGGGGAGGCTATATAGTCTCTCTCTTTCCCTCTTATGGGGGGGGCTATTGATTATATATACATGTTGTATGTATTCCTTGGGGGATGTGATTGAGTCCTCCATCCATGCCTTGTTTTTGTTTTGTTTTCTTTCTTTTGGAGAGGGGTTTTTTCCCATAGGGTTTTTCTCCTTTTCTCTCGTTGTGAGAGATTGCATTGTAAATGGGCACCTAGCATGGTTTTGTAGTCAAGACCCATATTGTATTTTACCCATTTTACATTTTTGCATTTTCATTCTCCCTAAGTTTGCACTTAAGGGGGGGTGTTAGTGTAATTAAGTTTTTCACTTAGGGTAGATTACTCTAATTAGTTTCTCCTGGGTGGCTTTTCCCATGTGGGTAGTTTTCCCACCCAACACTTTTATCATGGCTTTAAATCCTATAAATTGTGTAAATTAAACATCTCATATTTCATTTTCTCTCTGGTGAAGTAGCATAGTGCTCCTCTCTATCTTGTGAAGGTTTATGCTGTAATTGATTTTCTTGGGTGCTTTAGTCTAATAGAAAACACGAAAATCTAAATAAAATGTACCTAGAGAACAATCTAGAAAAATTACATGAATCAAATTGGAGAGCTCTAAGAGATGGTTCTAACACCGCTGGAATCACGAAAAATGAAGAAACTGGTCAAAAGTTACAAGAATAGGATTGAAAAAAACACCTCTGACTTAACCAAGTTGTAGAATGCACTAGTAGAAAAAACAAGTGATGAGATCCACACCACTAGAAAGTTGGTGGAGCTTTCTGATGATATCTTGTTTGCAAAATTCTGACACTGTATGAAAAAGTTATGGCCAAAAGAAAAAAAATAGCTCCTTAGAGGCCAAAGAGGGGTCAAAGGGGACCTTGCTAGGCATCCATATGGATGACATCATGCTAATGTTAGCATCTGTATAGATGACATCATGTTGAAATCAGCAAAAATATTTGTAGAATATTCCCCTTGCGCTTGAAAAAAATATGACCCTTGTTGACCAAAAATCAATTGTATATTTTTTCTCCTACCCAAAATATTTGCTATTTTACTTGAAAAACTAGAGTTGTTAGAAAAATTTGGTGTTGACCGAAAAAACACAATTGTAAAAACTAGGTCACCACCATAGAAAATGGGTTGTCATGATTTTTTGAGGCTCATCGAGAAACTTGAGTTTAGTGTTGGAAAAGGGGAGTTGTCACCACCGGGCAACAAAGTTGGGTCCCTTGCCACCGGTTGGTGGTGTAAAATGTCATCAGTCAACTTAAATGCAGGTACAGGCTATTGGCTGGTACAAAATGTACCCGTGCACATAATTTCATAAATCTACCCTCCCCTCGAAAACACAAAACCTTTTTAAATGTGTACTTTTTAATATACTTTTTAGATTTTTAAAAATTTCTAAAAGAAATTTAATAATAATAAAAAAATCACTGCTCCCTTTTCTTTTTTGAAAAAAAAATCGAACAACATGCACGAAAATTCATACAGGGGTTATATTGGCCCCTGTACAATTTTTTTTGTCTCAGATGCTCTTGACACCAAATATAGGAAAATTGATAGTCAAAATTCATGGAAATGGCTTCTTAAACAAATGGCAAGGTCTGTTTTGCGCCAAAATGCATTAAAAACTTAGCTACCCTTTGGAACTAAAAAAATAAGTTGCTTCAAACCCTCATAGATTTGGCATCAGGAACCCAAATCAAGCCAAACAAAAGGAAATTCTAACTTTCTTGACAGTTCAAAATTCAATGGTGAGGTCCTTTCTGCACCAAGATGCACCAAAAAATGCCCACCTCCAAAATTTACAAAAAAAAAGGGGATTCAGATCTGAAGCCTACAACCCTTGTTGAAGGAAAAAAACCTCATAGATCAAGAAGGGGTTTGATGAATGATCCAGGTGGATCTAGGAAATCTAAAAATTGCATAGTCTCATAACCACATGAAACCAACCTCATCGTATGGAGCTCGCAAACATGATCTCGATGCAACTTGAACCACGTCAAAAGGAGGTCATATGCAAAAGTTATGTGCAATCAAAGGTTCAATCAAACAAATGAATCAAGTGTTCAAAAAGGTGAAAATTTGATTGTCTAAAATCCACACAAAAATGATGCCAAGTCGTAGTGCTCGTCGCATTGATTCCAAAACTATATTCGACTTCAAAAATGGAGCTCATACATGCAAGATATGATTGGTCAAATTTCACAAGTAAAACGATTGACTTGATGACGTCAGCAAGTCTACTCAGCTTCCTTACAAGTGGCATGGACCAACTGGTGGATGACATGTGGCAGTTTCTATATCATCAATACAGGCTGACATGGAAATTGTACGCTGACGGGGCATCGGTTTGGAAGGTGACGTGGTAGACAAGTCATCGGCAACCTACATCAAGGTGGCACAATTGGTGAATCAAATGTTGCCACGTGGCACCTTCTCGGGCACCACGTGGCCCTCTCCTCCATCTACGGTGGAATGAGTTTGTTGCACCATTTTCCAAAATAAGACAAGGGGGTTTGACCCGCTAACCTTTCCCACATAAGCTGCCATCTATGTCATTGCACCACACAGCGTTACTCTAACTGTATATTGTAGCGGCTTTGTTTTGTCATGTTACTATTAAATTGGTTTGGGTTTTAAAACAAAGGTTGGTGGGGGTTGAACCTGTGACCCACCGCCAACCAAAATAGTTAGTGCCATTAGAATGCTTAGCGGTTCGAATATATGGATGGCACGCGTTGGTTTTGTTACTCTTCAAACCCAAAAATGAGTTTTGTTGGAACCATTAACCTATATGGTTAGAACCAACCTCCCTTTCCATCAAATAAAACCAAACCTAGAATGGAAAAAAGGGTTATAACACGAGGCTCAAGGGTGGAAATTGGTTTTGTTATTTATTATGGTGGTTTTTAGCCCCATTATGTGATTTATGTATAAAAAGAGGGGTGTAGGTGCTTGAAAATAATTCAAGTTTTTGAGGGAATTTCTTGTCTTTGTAAGAAAACTTTGGAGAGTGTTTGGAGGAGAATTTACAAGGTGATGTTATACACCAAAAATTGTAAAATTGAGAGTGAGAGATTGTGAGGAGTTTTATGCAGGTTTTGGAAGCTTGATATTGTAAGAAGCCTTTTTCCTGGTGATATCAATAAAGCGATCCAACATTGAGAAGCGGACCCGGAGACGTAGCTCAAATTGAGCGAACTCTGTTATCAAGAGTGATCTCTCTATTTCTTCTTTGTCTCATAATTCTTTTAGTATTTTGATTCATTGAGTTTTTCTAATGACGAAATTTAAGTGATTAGTTTATGCTTCATTGATTTGGATAAAGAACAAGTGAATACAAGTTTTTTGTAATTTCAACAATTAAGATTCATAACTACATAATTCTGTTGGATTGGGGTAAAATATGTAGTTGAGAGCAAAGTGCAAATTATTTGTAGCTCCTTAATTATAGATCAAATTTGGTATCAGAGCAGTTTAATAGGAAAATTGCAAGTGGTGAATGTTAAGTAGGTTGGGATTGAAGTGAGGAGAAGGTGCACTGGAAGAATTCAATCCAGAGATTGGAAAATGAAAGACCTTTCTACCGAAGATGTCAGAGATGGTAACTGAACATGAAGTTCTAGAACTTGATGAGAGGGGTTTTCACAAATATTTCCTAGAAATGAAATCATTGGTGGAAGTTCTTTTCCAAGAGAGGCAAGAACGACATAGGAAAAAGGAAGACAGGGACAGAAAGAAGAAGGAAGTTGAATCCTTGTTGAAATATGACAAAGGTAAAGGAGTAGGAGGTGGTAATGACCCTCCTGAACCTCCATCCTCATCCTCTTCATCTTCTTCATCCTCTTCTTCTTCTTCGTCTAACTCTTCTAAAAAGAAACCTGTGCAAACAACTTTGTTAAAACTGGATGTTAAATTTGAGTTGCATATATATAACAGTGAATTGGATGCAAAAAAATAGGATAACTAGCTTAAGCAGATCAGAGTGTATTGCAGGGTTCAGCAGATCTTGGATGTTTCTTCCAAAATCCAGCTAGCTACCCTTAGAATGGGAGGCACTGCATTGGTTTGGTGGGAGAGTAAGATTCAAGATGATCTTGCTACACACGGTAAAATCATTTCATCTTGGTATGAATTTACTTCTGCTTTAAAGAAATAGTTTTATCCTTTGGTTATATGCAACAAGCTATTATGGACTGGAAAAATCTAAGACAGGGTAAAGGACAAATGGTGCAAGAGTATACATAGGTGTTTAGGAACAAATCACTTACTCTTGGCATTCCTCTTTATACACAAGAAACTTTATTAAAATATATAGGTGGTTTGCATTCACATTTGAAACATACAATCTTGATGTTTAATCCATCTAACTTTGATGAAGTGTGTGTACAAGCAACCCATATTGAAGCAAGTGAAAGGAACATAAGTTTTAGTTCAAAGAAGGAATTTGTTCCTCCAATTGAAGTCAATAAGAAGGGTAAGGAGAGGAAAGCAGTTACTGTGAAGAAAGAGGAAGGTGAAAATCCTACTTGTTCACATTGTCAGAAAAAAAGGGCATGAAGATGCAAAGTGTTGGAAATTGCATCCGAAATTGAAAGCAAAGTGGTTTAAGGATCATAAAGGAAAGCAAAAGGTTGTAGTTGTCATTTAGGATCTTGGATTAGATTCTAATGACGAAACAAAGATAACAATTGTGGGTTTGAAAGGTAAAGCTTTTGTCGGTAATGATTCTACCACTGATGTTTCATGTGCTTCAACTTCTAAAAGTTGTGTTATTCTTGAAGATGGAAAAGATGTGAATTGTTTCATATAAGGGTGCTTTCTAAGAACAATAAGATTGATACACTGATAGATAGTGGGTCCCAAGTTAATCTAATTTTAGAATAAGTTGTTAAACAATTGGGATTGTAAACAAAGCCACATAAGAAACCTTATCCATTAGGTTGGGTGTGCAATGATAACAGATTGCAAGTAATAAGGCAATACAATTTAATATTTGCAATAACATCTAAGTTTATAGATGAGGTTGAATTTGATATGGTTCCACTTGATATCTGTGGGATTGTGTTGGGTAGCTTGTACTTATATGATAGAAGAGAAATCTTCTATAGGGAACATAATCAGTATCACTTGCTTAAGGAAGGAATTGAATACATTGTGCATTCTCATCCAATTAAGACTGATAAATCTTTTGTGACAATGGGGCAATTGAAAAGGGTAGTTAATGGAAGCAATAATTTGGCACTTATGTTTGTACCACAAGAAGTGTCATTGCATAAAATCATATCTAATTCTAAGGTTTTTCTAGTTATGAAAGACAAGCATGATGTTTGTACATTCTTTTTCTCATCTACAAATTCAGTTTTGTTATTCAACCTTCTACTTTTCAGCAGTGTATGGTTGGTAGCAGCAACACCGAATGTGGATGTGTATATGGCTAATGTACTTAACAATATTAGTGTAGTTTTGATTGTTGTTATAATGAGTCAGATGTATAGGTTCCAAAAAGGAAGGATAGATGATAATGGAGAAGTGAGGCAAAATTTCCCTCACTTCAAATGTATGTAAAAATAGACTTTTGGTGGTCCAAAAGCTTCTCAATGGGGAGGAATGATCTAGGTGGATCCAGGAAACCTAAAAATTCCATAGTCTTAGAACCTCATGAAACTAGCCTCATCGCATGGAGCTCGCAAACATGATCTCAATGCAACTTGAACCACGTCAAAAGGAGGTCATATGCAAAAGTTATGTGTAGTCAAAGGTTCGATCAAACAGGTGAATCGAGTGTTCAAAAAGGTGAAAAAGTGATTGTCTCAAAACCATGCAAAAACAACACTAATTCGTAGTGCTCATCACATTGATTTTGGAACTATATTCAGTTTCAAAAACAAAGCTCGTACGTGCAAGATATGATCAGTCAAAGTTTGCAAGTAAAAGGGTTGACTTGACGGCGTCAACAAGTCCAGTCAACTTTTGTACAAGTGATGTGGACCAACCGGCAGATGACATGTGGTAGGTTATGTATCGTTAGTATAGGTTGACGTGGCAATCGTACGCTGATGGGGCATCAGTTTGGAAGGTGACGTGGCATTGAGGTGGCACAGTTGGTGAATCAAATGTTGCCACGTGGCACCTTCTCGGGTACCATGTGGCCCTCTCCTCCATCTATGGCAGAATGAGTTTGTTGCACCATTTTCCAAAATAAGACAGGGGGTTTGACCGCCTAACCTCTCCCACACAAGCCATTGTCTATGTCGTTGCACCACACAACGTTACTCTAACTATATATGGTAGCGGCTTTGTTTTGTCATGTTACTATTTTTTGTTTGGGTTTTAAAACAAAGGTTGGTGGGGTTTGAACCTTCGACCCACCACCAACCAAAACAGTTAGCCACCATTAGACTGCTTAGCGGTTCGAATATATGGATGGCACACATTGGTTTTGTTACTCTTCAAACCCGAAAATGAGTTTTGTTGGCACCATTAACCTATATGGTTAGAACCAACCTCCATTTCCATCAAATAAAACCAAACCTAGAATGGAAAAAAAGGGTTATAACACAAGGCTCAAGGGTGGAAATTGGTTTTGTTATTTATTATGGTGGTTTTTAGACCCATTATGTAATTTATGTATAAAAAGGGGGGTGTAGGTGCTTGAAAATAATTCAAGTTTTTGAGGGAATTTTTATGTCTTTGTAAGAAAACTTTGGAGAGTGTTTGGATGAGAATTTACAAGGTGATGTTATACACCAAAAATTGTAAAATTGAGAGTGAGAGATTGTGAGGATTTTTATGTAGGTTTTGGAAGCTTGATATTGTAAGAAGGCTTTTGCTTGGCGATATCAATAAAGCGGTCTAACATTGAGAAGTGCATCCAGAGATGTAGCTCAAATTGAGTGAACTATGTTATCAAGAGTGATCTCTCTATTTCTTCTTTGTCTCATAATTATTTTAGTATTTTGATTCATTGAGTTTTTCTAATTACAAAATTTAAGTGATTAGTTTATGTTTTATTGATTTGGATAAAGAATAAGTGAATACTAGTTTTGATAATTTCAACGGTTAAGATTCATAACCATGTAATTCTATTGGATTAGGGTAAAATCTGTAGTTGAGAGCAAAGTGCAAATTATTTGTAGCTCCTTAATTATAGATCAATGAATCGATGCTTTGATACCATGTTAGAATTGGGAAACAAGCACAAAACCATGACCCACAAGATCAAACAATAAACAAATACGCCTTCCACATAAGAGATCTACAAACAATATATGTAATATTCCTCAACAAGAAAAAGCTACAAAAGCAAGAGACTATCAAAAAGATATCAAAGCTCAAGATATAATTGCAATGAGGGTTGAGTGCTTATAAGAGAAAAATCCTAAATGAGAAAGGGATCAGATCATGATAAGTGTCAACATGTCACATGAGATGAGACATAACGATGTAATATTAGCTCAACTAATAAAAGCATTAAATCACTTCTAATTTTAGCTTAAGTGCATGAGAATAAATTAGACTAATAATCAATTAAATATTGATTAATTATTAGCTAATGCATGATAACTCTAACAAAATTAATCTCAATTAATTAATAAAGCATTAGATTAGTGTAAAGGTACACCTTACAACACCAAAAACAAGGCACAATTAAGTCCATTTTATTTAAAAGGGCCATAAACTTAATGTGAATATGAAAAACATATTAAAACACTAAATTAAGGCAACATTAGGCTCATTTTATTATTAATTATTGCCAAATTAAGTGTGAAAAAGGGATACTTTTTCCTACACTACATTTTTCCCCCACTTTAGTGAGAATGTGACCCCATGTCAAAATCACACTAAAGTAGACATTCAAGACACATATGTATGCAGCAATGACAAAGATACACAATCATACAACATCAAAGACCAAGCAGAGCAAGCCTAAATGGTCTGATTGGTGTATAACACATCTAAGCCATCAGTTTTTATTTTTTCATGCTCACTTTGGGGTAGTGGAACCTCAAGTTGTCCACTAGGTGATTACCCCAAAAGGGTTGCAAATGAGAGAATCATATTAGGCTCCCATACCATATCAAATCTATCCTAACAATTTCAATAAGGTGCCATAATGCTAGGCAAGTCTCCACAGGAAAGCAAGGTGTGTTATGCTAGGCGGCCTTGAAATTAGAGTTTGAGCTTCATAGGGCTTAACAAGCTACATTATGCTAAATGCCCATGAATAAGGGCAAGGCTCCATAGGCAATCAAGGTGTGTTATGCTTGGTGGCCTTGAAATTAGAGTTCGAACTTCCTAAGGCTAACAAGTTGTGTTATGCTAACACTTATGAATAATAATGCAAGAAATTTTATTTTTTCAAAGGTATTTTGCTTAGTTCATGTAAGGTCTTCTTCTTAGGGAACATTGTGCCTAATTTCTCCAAGAGAGGACAGGTCCAAAGTAAAAGGTTCACAACTTAGGGAATGTAATGCATCGCATCACCACTAAGAGGAAATTTGCACACTAAGAAATATCGCACTCTTAGAGGACATCAAACCAAATAATGCCACCATGAAAAGGACACATCACAAGAAGAAAGAAAATTGCACCATGAAACATGAAAAATTTCAAAAGATATTATCAATTTATGTCCCCACTTCAAAGCGGTTTCTAACACCATTGTTGTGAGAAATTGCTTTAAAGTAGCCAATTTTCTTTCCTAAGACATGAGAGCTTCCTTAGAAAGCCCTATGTCAAGTGATATGTTTCTGAAATGAAACTACATCATGAAAAAGGAAGGAGAGGTTGCCCCCAAAATTACATAAGGGATTTATGGATTATGGGTTAGTATATCTTTGGTACAATGTTGTTATAGAGCTCAGAAACATCATTATTCCCCAAATACTCGTAGAACTAGAATAATGACACATAGAGAGCAAAAACAAACAAAAAAGCTTTTAGGTCAACATGGAACAGACCTAAATGTCTCAACACCTTATGTCATCCCCAAAAGGAAAACACAAGACAAGTGAAAAGGGATAAAATGTTTATGACATAAAGAAGAATATAGGTACATATAGAAGAATGCACAAAAAAGAGAGAGATACATCAAACAGAACATTATGGGGGATCACATTATGCACATGCAATCAAAGAAATATGAAAAAGAAAACAAAGATAAATACTAGTAAAGCACATGTGAGTCAACCTATAGCAAGTTTTATGCATCCCAATCTTGGTTAGTATATATGGAAGGTGGAAAACTAACTAAAGGGACAATGGCAAGTGTCAAACTAGGACAAGGCTATCTAACCCCTTGCCCCCACTAAGTGCAAGACAAGGATGAGTCAAGATAAGTGATGAGAATGAGCTACTTGTGATAAAGAGAGGTTTGTAATGAATGCAAAACATGTAATAGTGAGGATGCTATGATCCTACAACTATTATATGGCAAGGAGTGAAATGAATGTGATTTTAGTCAAGTTTGATTCTTAAAGGGTGCAAATTTCTTCAATATTTTCTTTAAGGGATGACAATTGTCAATATGATGGCCAAATAATCTATGTTAAGCACAATATGTTTCATTTTTATTATTTTTTCTTTTGGTCAAGTTTGCACGCTTAGGCGGCAATTCTATTAGTTGCTAATGTAAAAGAGCATAGAAGATTGTCTCGATTTTGGATAGTTGTAATAAGTTATAAAGAGATTCAGGAGGTTCATACAACTTTTTTAATTGAAAATTTTGATGATCATTCACTCTTGGTTTCTTCTTCTTTGGTATGATAACAGTTTTTTCATTGACTTCATCTTCTAATTTCAAGTCCTTTCCTTTTTTAGATTAGGATGTGTTAGGGGTAGTAAAGTGTTTTGAAGGTGTGGTTTCTTTTCGTTTATTCATAGATAATGTATTGGGAGTGGGTTGAGGGGGAGGACATTTTTTGTTGATGAGATAACCCAAGCTACATACATACTTTATTCCTTGTTTATATTTAAGTAGCTTTCATAAGTTTCCTATAAGGGGAACGACATGGATGGTAATAGGTTTGTCTCTCACAAGGTCCTATAAATTTTTCAATTCTTCATCTTGCAATATTGTGTTCTCTTGTGGGATATGAACAACATCATGTGCATTGGTTGTAGGAAAGGAAGTCATTGGAAATGAGGTATGCATGTTATGATCCATAGGTGATTGATTATTAACAATATTAGAAAGAGAGTTAGAAAACCCAAGATCTATGACAAATGGTGTATTGTGGGATGGCATGAGTCTCAAACTACGTCTCACAATAGTATTGATAAGAGGACACCAAGTTTTAAAGCTCATACAAGTTTTACAAAGTCAATGCCAACCCAAAATGGAAAGAGGGTAAAGTGCAATGTAATGACCTAGAATGCAATATGTAAATGCAATTTTTTAGATTCTAAACAAGGTGATTTTCTTATTACACTATGCAAAAATCTGAAAATGAAGTCTTGTAAATACAATTTTGAAATCACACAATGCACTAACTTTATCAAATTAAGCTAGATATGATCAAATTGATGAAACAAAAATTTTGTAAACAAAAACAGAAATATGAAAACAACAAACAGGAATGCAGAAATGAATGTTTTAATGCTTGGAAAATCAAAAATATGACAATGATCAAGGACTCATTCACCCTAGGGAAAATGGGTCCTAGGTGAGGGTTTTGAAACATTTTTTTATAGATTTTTGAGTGATTTTGAGTGGTTTCCAGATTTTGGTTTGTTACAGCAAGTTTCAGTTTGATTTTTTTGTGAAATGTGGATTTAATGCAAATGCAAAATGTTACAAAATGACAACCTAGAAAACCTAGTTTGATATGCAATTTTTTGTTTCAATTTTCAAATGAAAATGAATGTTATGTAAATAATATGAAAGATGGCTAAATTTTGTATTTTTCATATTTGAAGAATGCAAAATATGCAATCCTAAAATCCTTAAATGAAATCTAAAGTTAAGTGTAAACTAGACACCCTAAATGAGACCTAATTCAATGCAAAGAGATGTAAATGAATGCAAGATCTAAATCTAGGATGAAATAGGACTCCAAAATCAGAAAATGCAAGGATCAAACTCAGGTTCAACACAACGAAATGATGAAAAATAG
Organism: Sequoia sempervirens; assembly: GCA_007258455.2. Classification (NCBI taxonomy): domain Eukaryota; kingdom Viridiplantae; phylum Streptophyta; class Pinopsida; order Cupressales; family Cupressaceae; genus Sequoia; species Sequoia sempervirens. The sequence goes on along the minus strand of VDFB02000020.1, from coordinate 58,814,082 downwards.
GTTGTGGGAAAATGTTATGAAAGAGGGGTTCACCAAATTGACCTATTTTCCTAATTTCATTTAAAATGCAAGCTATAATATGCAAGTGAAGAATAGTAATCAAATCTAACTAAAATATTAATCAAAAAGAAAATATGAAAAGGGGAAAATGTTGTGTACCTTTCACCAAAAGTCACCTTTTTAAGCTCATTGAGGACTCATTCGCCCTATGGTGAATGGGTCCTGGCTAGGGTTCTTGAAAAATTCTTTATGGGTTCCCTTTTGCTCGGTCTACACTCTTAGATTCTAGGTGTTCATTGTCAAAAAGCAGAAAATAATTTTTTTAGAAGAGTTTCTGTGATTTGACAAATTTTCTTACAACTTTGACAACTTTGCAATTTTCTTCAAATTTTCTCTTCAAAGGATCTTCAACCTAAACCTACAATCATACATCAAAGAGAGAGAAATTTTTTTTTTAGGGAATGGGGGTTTGTCTTAGGCAAACCCCATTTTGGTATTTAAACCTTGAAATGAAATAGAAAATTATGAAGGAATGATGAATGAACAAATCTATGTAACAACTCACCAAACCATATTTGAAACCTTGGATAGAAAATCTACAAACTAGCATGAATTGGTCTCAATGAATGTAGATCTTTATCATGAAAATTGATGTGAAATAATTCCTTTGATATGCTTGATTAGATCTTGAACACTACATCAACATATTAGCTCAAACATGTATGATGCAATACATCTTCAAGACATGATGATAGGAATATTGATTGCTGCAGTAATTTTCTATAAATATTCCCTTGAAATGCCTTGAAATTGCTCTTGAATGCTCTTGAATTGCTCTTGTGAATTTTCTTTTGATTGCTTATAAAATTCTAGGATGAAACATAGTGAAATAACCTTTTATTTATACATATCTTAACATTAATTCTTGAAATTAAAATATCCCAAGCCAACATTGAATTATGGATTTGAAATCATTAAAATACCACCAAAAAAATATTTTAATGGGGGGTCCCAAGTCTAAGTGAGGACCCATTCACCATAGAGGTCACTTACCTAGGACACATCTTCCAAAGTTAAGCTTCATGTAATGGTATTTTTGAATGTCAAGTATTATCCCTAGGAATTTGTACTTAATTAGGCTTAGATTTGAATTAAAGGGTCCAATTCAGGAAAATTAACCTCAATTAATTAATAAATCCCTAGATTAGTGTGAAAGTGTAAAGGTACACCTTACAACACCAAAAACAAGGCACAATTAAGTCCATTTTATTTAAAAGGGCCCTAAACTTAATGTGAATATGAAAAACATATTACAACACTAAATCAAGGAAACACTAGACTTATTTTATTATTAATTATTCCCAAATTAAGTGTGGAAAAGGGATACTTTTTCCTACACTACAAAGGGTATGGGATAATAAGTTGTATTATGCTAGTGGTCGTACAAGTAGGAAGACACATAGGCTAGTGAAGATTGTTTTTCTTTAGGTGAACTCCCAAAACAAGTAGGGAAAATGAGAAACACACACCAGGTCTACAAGGTATTCCCATAACTATACTTAGAGTTATAATCCTTTATAACCTTGATAAAGTGCTACAAAATGATCAAAATGTTATGCCAATGCTTACACTAGGTTCAGCCCCTGTGAACGAAGTGAAGCCAAGAAAATGTCAAATGTCAATACACCACTAAGTTCAACCTTTGTGAACAAAGTGAAGCAAATAAAGAATAATGCCAAATGTCAATGTCAATGCATCACTAAGTTCATCCTTTGTAAACAAAGTGAAGCAAAAATAATGCCAATGTATGCCCCCACTTTAAAGAAATTTTTGAACACCATGATGTGAGCAATTACTTTAAAGTAGAAAAAATGAAAAATGTCATACAACAAAAGACCATGAGAGCTTATTTGGAAAGCCCTATGCCAATGATATGTTTCGAAATAAACTACATCATTATAAGGGGTTGTCCCCAAAATACAATACCATAAATAATGTAAAAAGGTACACTAAGGGATCCATGGATTTGGGGTCAGTATGCATCTTTGCTATAATGATATAATAGAGCTTGGAATTAACATTATTCCTCAAATACTCATGGAACACTGAACACAAAGGAGGAATGTCATATAGAGAGATAGATGACAAACAAGCCTTTTCAATCAACATGAAAGAGACATAAATGTCTCAATGCTTTACATCATCCCCAAAAGGAAAACACAAGACAAAAAGAAAAGGAAAAGTTTACGACAGATAGAAGAATTGAGATACAAATAGAATAATGTCACGATAGGTTTTTTTCCTTTGTATCCTTGCACCAATAGAGAAACAAGGGTCATCCAAAGAAAACTCACAAACATAAATACATGTCAAGAAGCACAATATGGGAGATCACATTACATGCAAGAAAACACAAAGAAAATATAAAGTAAACGCACAAAAGAAGTAATTCACATGCAAGCCAACCTAAAACAAGTCATCCACATCCCAATCTTTCTTATCATAAATGGAATATGAACAACTACCCAAGGGGACTATAACAAGTGTTGTACTAGGAGCATCGCCAGTTTCAACACATGGTGGGTCACTCTCATCAGGAGGATCATCATGATTTCCCCCATCTAAGTTCATATAGAAGTAGAAAATAAAAAAATTAACTCTTTATTCACTTATTCACCAATATTAGCAATATCATCATCATTATCCAAGTTAATCAATATAGGAGGTTTTATGACAATTGTTTCATTTATTTATTTTTTGTTTTTTATGTCTTCTTTTGCTAAAAGTTAGGTTTCTTATTGATTTTTTTCCATAGGTTTTGGTTTATTCTTTTCTTCCAATAGGTGAGTGGTAGCATGACACCTACATCTATGCGCTTTATCACTTCAATTTCTTTTCGCATGGTTTTCAAGTTGTGGTAGGGTAGGAGTGAGTTTATCAACCATCGGTCTCGTTTCTTCCCTTAGGGGAGGAACTAAAGGAACCACTGGGGGTTGGGAAACCACTATCTCATTAGGTATATATACTTGTTTTATCTTTCATGGTACAAAAGGAATAATTTTATTGTCTCTTGGTATTTTGTAAGAAAGTGGTGGAGGAACAATGGTGTACTTATCTTGGTTAGTTGGAAGGGTTTTTAGATCAATCATAGGTCATCAATGGTGAGCTAGGGAGAAGGAACAACCATGGACCTATCAAACTCAAGAATATTGCTAAGATATAATTATGCTATGTGCTTTTCTTTGAACTTTTGATATGACTTGAAGAGGATTTATAGGTTCCATAGATCCAAGCCAAAATATATCCAATGAAAATTCCCATGGGAAGACAAAGGATTGAATGCACAATGGTGCACTATAAATATCTCAATTTCAAAGGGAAACTTTATGCACTTGTGAATAACTGATAGGAAAACATTCATGGAGCCTAACCATGGGTAGCCTAGCTTCACATGAAATTGTTCTAACAATGATATGATAGAGAATGAGACATCTAATTGCTTTGGTCCAACTTTAATGGAAGAGTGATCGAACCTATTGTAGGGAAAGAAAAACCATTATGTGTTTTAATCCATGCTTTCGATTGTTCATGAGAATCTTGATAAAGTTCATGCATAAATAAGGACTCCTCATTGATCACATTCTCCACACACATGGGATCAATAAGCATCCTAGTTGTATGTTTGTCATTAATATGTCCGGTAATATAGAGAGTACCACCAGGTGCATGTATAAAAGCATTACTATGTGTTAAAGTAATGCTAGGTAACAAAGTGGTTTGGCCCTTATGATGTTGAACACATATAAAACCTACCATGCCTTATATATCATCCCCATTATCACTCTTATCACCATCATTATCATCATTTATGTCCTCAATCTTATCGACATTCATCACATCATTCATGACTTTACTAGCTTTCACAAAGTTAGTAGACTGATTATGCATTGGATTGGTGAATATTTGAAAATTTTGGTTGGGTGGAGTGATTGACTTATTACCTTTGTCATTAACACCTCCCAACTAGATATGATTGGAATCGATGATGTCTTGCACTTGATGTTTAAGATGCATGCATCATTCTATGGCATGTCCACTTTGTTAGTGATATTGGAAAAAGAAATGTGGGTTATAATTTGGTAGTAATGGTTTGGTTGTGTCCATAGATTTGACCAAAGTAAATGAATTAGGTTCTTATTCAAAATTTTCAACATGATTGAATGGAGGGAATTGGATAATGGAGGGAATTGGATAATGTAGTAAATTGCCTATCCCCGGGTCTAAATTGGTATTGGGTAGAGCTTATGGTAGCAACTTGAGGCTCAACATGGTTTGTTTAGGATGGATTTATCTTTAAAAATTTATTATTTGATTTCTTAAATTGTTGGTAACTGGATTGATGTATAAGTTCATACTTCTTAGTATGTTTAGATGAAGATGCTTCATACTTCTTAATTGAATTTTGATATAATCATGAAGCGTCATGCACAAGTTATAAAGGACGGAAATTTTTGCAACAGGAATTTTTCTTATGTTTTCTTGTAAGTTATCAATGAACATCCTTTGGATATTCACATCAAGAAGACTTAGATTAACTTGTGATAGCACCAACTGATAGTGGCTAATGAAATCTGTAACTTTTTCACCTTGTTTTTGTTTGCATCACATTAAATTGAAGTTATATTGATCTTGGAACCAATTTGCACTTGAATATGGTTGAGGAAAGCATCAACAAGCTCATTTTAAATGAGTTAATTGAATTATTCAGTAGTGAACAAAACCATTCCAAGGACATGTCCTTTAATGACCTAGGAAAATTTTTAGCCAAGAGCTTGTCTTCAAAAATGAAATCACTACATAAGGTTGTGTACGCATATATATGGTTGCTAGGGTCTCCTTTACCATTGTATAATTTCTCAAAGTAGGGCATCTCTTTGTTTTGTGGAATTTTTGCTTTCAATATCTCCAATGACAATGGGTTTCTCTTAATATATTATGATGGTTTTCCATTTTGAGTTTGGTTTAATGTTGATATTTTTTGTTGAAGGGGTGTCACATTTTGTAAGAGTTGGTTTATGATGGGATCATTGCTTGTTGTGTTTTGGGAATGGGGTGAATATGGTGGAAGTGTATATGTATTAGGTGGAGTACTATATTGCAATTTTATGAAGGTTGATAGATTTGGAGATATGATGTTTGAGTTGATAAAACTCTAAGGATTCCTAGTGGAAATGCCCAAATTTAAAGCTATGTTGTTTCTTGGTTGGATTGTTGTGGTAATAGTTGGATTTGTGTATGTGAGAATAGAGGCTATAGTTGTAGTGAGGGAAACTTTATTTCCTCATTGGCTTTGAGTATACCCAAAAGATTGAGTGCAACTAGCCATTATAGGAAAATTATTATCTATATGTGGGCTAGACTAGGCACTACCTCTAAATCTTGATTATTATCAAGCATTTTCCTCATGTTATCTATGACAAGGATAGTTGTGCCAACGATATATTCCATGCTCACATAGTCTTGAATTTTTTCTAAGGATTTGTATAATTGTTTCAGTTTCTCTTAAGGGACATGAGCTATCATGGTTTCAACATTAGTAATAGTGGTTGATGGTAAGGTCATGAGAATTGTAGCATTAAGGAGGGAATCTAAAATGGGTTGAGTATTGATAACACTTGGCGTGAAAGGGTTAGAGAAATCAAGATCCACAACGGATGTCCTAGGTATCAATACAGGATACCATGAGTCTCAAACTACATCTCATTGAAGTATTGTTAATAGGTCACCAAGTTGTGAAACTCATGCAATTTTCACAACATCAAAAGTGCACCCAAGATGAACACCAATATACTAAGTAAATATAATAAACACCTAGAAACAAGAAGTAGCAAGTAGGAAAAAATAGTAAACATGACAACAAACATCTCAAATAAATTTTGTGTAGCCAAGACAAGCAGGACAAGGTCACCCGACTAGGGCATCTGAGTGGACTAGTCAACGATTCTAAAAATTTGAAGTTTTACTAAAGACTACTCTATTTAAGGATTTTGATTCTACTTGCAGATAGTTGTAATAGTAAATAAATTTCCAAAATTTGCTTAATGTATTCCAATTTGATTCAAAATGCAAGTATGCAATGATTTTGAAGATTTTTGAGCAAATTTTAATGCAATTTTTAGATGTGAAATGTAATAATTTAACTGATTGTAATATGTAGAGATCTAAAAATGATAATTTTGAATTAAATTTTGATTTTAAATAATGCAATTTCTTTCACTGAATGAACTAGATGCAAAATGATTTATAAAATGCAATTACTAGTTTTAAAATAGAGATATTCAAGTATTGTGCAACTGAGCAAATAGAGACAAAACAGTGTGAAAAGGTTTGCTGAGACACCTATTCAAGGAGAGGGTCACCTAGGGACAACTGAGTATTTGTATAGGGTTCTAAAAGTTCAAAAGTTGAATATTTGGATTGATGTTTAAAGTTACTATTCCTATCTACAAATAGATTTGACAGTAACTATTTTTCCAAAAAAAATCAATGAAATGTACATGCAAGTGTATGATAATTTTAGACCAAAATGATACTTTTTTTAATGCAAATTTGAAATTAAATTTTGATTTAAATGACTAAAATGCATTGTAATTCAACCTATGATGCAATATGAATGCAATATTTTTATATTTTTATGATGTAATATGGAAACCCTAAATGTGAAACACAATAAAACAAAACCTAGATGAGAAATGCAAAACATAATGATGCAAAACCTAGATATAGGGTTTGAAAGACTACTAAATTAGAAAGCTATGATGTAAGAATGTTGAGTTCATCAAAATGAAATGTAAAAATTATGTGGTACACCTAATGACATAAGGCACATATTGTCCCATCATTTCTATAGCTTCATTAAGATACAAATCAACAAGGTCCATACATTGACTTACAATCTCCTAGACCTATGAGTCAATCAAACCTGGATCTACATCTATTTGAGGATAGGAATGATTTTGAATGATCAACCTAATTAAACTAAATGACTTAATATGATAAATTTAATTTCCCAAATATAAACAGATGGAAATAGAACTCTGCAAATGGATCTAGAAGTTGTAGACTGATATATACCTATCACCAAAACTCAAATTTGAGTGTTGTAGCAGGATTGGGTCGCCCCTAGGCAATTGGGTCTTTCTCAATTTTCAAGGTCCTTTGGTGCTAGATTTGAGCTTCTATTTTTTGCTTGTCCCACTATCGTCCAATTTCTTCAATAAATAATGTAATGGAGTTTTCATTTCTTAACAACTTTGATGACAATAAATGCAACAATGTAAAACGGGTCTTCAAGATCTCTTCAATCCTTCCCAAACCTGCAACTTGAACATTTACAAAGAGAGAAGATGTTGTGCCATATAGGGGCTTGCCTCAATCAAATCCCATGTAACTGTTTCCACTTCCACAATGATAATTTCAATGATAAAACCTTAATGGAAAGGAAGGAAATGATGAATGAAAAAATGTTGCAACTCACCACCCTTCAATGGCTACCTTGAAGGACTAAAGACATACAAATCACTTCAAGGATTTGGATCTTGCTTGATAGAATGCTTGAATGATTTGGATATCTATAACAATGTTATCCTTCACAAAAAATGAATATGAACACACATAGAATTTTACACGAATCCAAGTCTTGAATTGTTGTAATAAACTCTAATAAAGTTGCTCTTGACTTGCTCAATAATGCTCTTGAAAATAGTATTTTATCTTGGGGTGAACCCACAATAGTGGGTTACAAATATTTGCACAAACAAAAATTAGAGCCACCCATAAAAAAATTGCATGGATTCGAATAAGCATCCCCTTCGAATGAAGGAGTTCCCCTTCGTTTAAACACCCCTTCATTCAAAGGGGGTTTCTAATGAACCCTCCTTTTTTCACCTAGCCCTCCCCCATCTCAAAATTTATGCATTTTTTTTATAGACAAAATCTCACAAATCACTACTTTGCATCATTTTCAAATTCCTAATGGTTTACCTACTATAGGTGTCAAAAAGTGAAGATTTTTTTGAAAATATTTATTTCAATGTCAAGTTTGGCCAAAAAGTGTAACCCATTATTGTGGTATGACCCCTTGAATGCTAGAAGGTGTGTGTTGGATTTCAAATGATCAAAAGACTAGGTATTTATAGGTGTTTATCTAATTTCCTGAAAATTAGATTCCAAAAGCCAACACTTCATATTTGAATTTTGAATATATATATATATATATATATATATATATATATATATATATATTTTATAGGTAAATCACTACAAAGGGTGCAGCACCCAAAACGCTTTTGACTAGAGCTATGAACCAGTGAGGCCACATTTGGGGGATCTCATCCCCATCATTTTGAACCATTACAACCATATCCACCTCTTCCTTGGGTTTTCCTTTATTCTTGAATTCCCCAGGATCCCATTTCTAGCTCTACATTATTCATCCCATCTCTGATACTTAGGCTTTAAATCTCCTTATTTGACTTCCAAAGGAACCTAATTGATCATAAACAAAGAGATTGTGGACCTTACAAGTGACAATGACTACATCCCAGGCAAGACTAAGAAAACGAACCATTCCTTTCTTGAAGGACCCTTCCCACACTTGGATCAGATGTGATTTTGAGGATCACTAGCTATTTTGAATAAACCGCTAACCAATCAGAAAGGACTAGAAGCATAGAGGAGGCACTTCCTAGAGAAGTGCTATGATGTGCAAGCCTTAATTCTGGTGGCGATGCTATTCCTCTCAAGTGGACTAACCACGGGAATCAGAAGGCCATAGATGATGAGTAGGGAAAGAACCATATTCACCCACATGCACTTGGTACTAAGCCATAACCAAATCAGAATTTATTCCTTAATTGAAATAAATAAAGATGAGAGACCAAGTGATCCCCAGGCTGCCAAACATCCCTAGTGCAACTTGAAGATGAGAGGTCAAAAGAACTCCAATTCACAACTTTCTACTCCTACTTCTCTACTAAGCAAGCGATCTCAGATAGTAATGACACTTGGCCAAGCGTCTAGTGTCAGGGGCAATGGGCCCCTGAAAATCTAGCTTAGGCTCCACATTGTCTTCCAAGGGAGGATACGACTCCCTTGGAATAAGGAAATAATTTCTTAATGTCTTTCAGACCAAGATCAATCATAGCATCCTCCCTTTTCTATCTATTTGATTTTCTTCCTTTCCCTTTCCTAGTCCTCCCAAGCAGCCTAACAACCGAATGGTTAAGATGCCTTAGATCTGTCATCCCTAAATCATCATAACCGGAGGGATCGTCCTCATATTCCCTTTCCTCCATAGCAGCCATGACTTCTTGGTTTACCTTTCCCAAACCAAATTTTACTACTTCCTCCTGCACACCCTCTATGTGAATCTCCAAGCTTTGGTTTGTGATAGCCCCAGGAAACTCTTGCAAAGGTCGATTGGCTGAGATAAGAGGAGCTTCATCCCCTAATTTCTTTTTCTCTTCCCAATCCTTATCCTTTGATACCCTCTGTGCAGAAGGACCCTGACTATTGTTCTCAGGCGATGGAGTGTTCTTAGCCTTCTCCTTATGAGAGGGTGAAGGGAAAGAAGTAACACCCCCAGCCACACCTGACACACCCTTCGCATCCTGCAAAGAGACACTCCCTGTTACCTCCTTGTTTCTTTGGAACCAAACCTTACCAAAATTCCTATTTGCATTGCATATTTCCTCTTTTTGATCTCGCTTTCTACACCTCAGACAAAAAAAAAAATTCCTCCTTGGTCTCAATTATTTGCTCCCAGAGAGCCCCATCAACACAAAGGTGAATTGTATCTAGCAGACTATCAATCGCAGCAATTTTTAGGCGCGCGTAGAGATAAGAATCCCTTCAAGTAACTCATTTTCTAGCTCAACCAAGATGCCCATTGATCTACCAATCTTCACAAGGCAATCCTCAGACCAATACTCTAATGGTAAATTATAGAGGTGAATCCAAATCGGGCGATCATAGGGTTTCAATTTTACTGGGTTGAAATTGTGTTGCAATCTCTGGATGAAGAGAGGTGAATCTTCCATCATCCAAAGATCACCTTGCAACACCCTATCGCGCTCTTCAGAGGAGAGAAAAAAGACCACGCAGAAACCATTTGGCAGGAATTTCACTATTTCATGAGCCTTCCAATTCTGGGAGATCCAAACCCTAGGGTGCTGTCATAATAGTGGTTTACAATTCCTGAGAGGAACAAATTTTAGCTGAAATCACATATTTTTAGAAAATATAATGATTTAAGCCTTAAAAAGTTCCATTTTAAGGATTCCAATTGAAGAGGGTTTGATCAAATCACCTTAGATCAAAACCCCTAGGATAGAACCTCGCTAGTTTTAAACCATACCTATAAATCGTCTCCTTTACACCTATCAAAATGTTGATAAAAAATCACTTTTGATTTAGCTTTTGGGGGATCAAATGAATTCATTTAAAATTTATTTCAAATGATTATGGTATTCCTCGAACAAGCTATCCAATGAATATAATTTTAATATGTTTTGGTTTTGTTATGTATTTGTTTTTTAAGTTTTATTAAACATAGGTTTTTCATCGAAAATTAATTTCTTTGTTCTTCACATGTGGAAAAATAGAAGATTATCAAAAAAAATTGAAAAATACAAGTGCACCAGATATTGAAGTCCTTGATCCAACAAAAAAAAATTAAATTTTGACATATACAAAAAAGTTACCGTTATACGGTCGTTGTAATTGTTTGACTTTGAAACTTGATTAAGGAAAAAATATTTAATAAAAAACTATCTAACCAAGTGGAAGCACTAGATATTAGAGTTAAAATCTAAATTTGAAAGAATTAGAATTTTATCCTTGGAAAAAAGGTTATCGCGTTATACGGTGTGTGTCACTTTTTAAAAATGTTGTTTTAAAAAAAATCAAGTTTGGGAGATGGAAAAAGTGAAATTTGATTCCAAAATTTTGAAAAAATATTTTTAGAATCTAAGAAAAAATTTGATGAGACTCTAGTTTGCACCATCTTCAAATTCCTCACAGTTTAGCCGCTATAGGTGCCCAAATGTGAATATTTAGTTTAAAATAATAATTTCAGTGTCCAGTTTGGCCAAAAATTGTAAACCACTATTATGGGATCACCGCCTAATTTTTTCTCTTACCATCCTCTTACCAATAAATCGACAGATGATCGCCAGATCTTCTAACATGGCGAATTCCTCCCTAGCCTCCATTGAGAGATCAATGGAATGAAATTTTCTAGACCCCAGGGTGCCATCCTCTCGGCAGGATGCCCTCGCTATTCCTTCACCATTCTGGCTGCTTTCACCATCCTGCCAAGATTCGCCTCTCTGCACCATCGACCTCTTTACAGATTTAAATCCTTATTTTAAGGATAAAAAAAATTGAATTTTGAATATTAACATACTACCAAAAATATATTTAAATTTGGGTCCTGACTAAAATGGGGGACCTAGGTAGTCACCCATAGGCGATTGGGTCCTGGTCCAAAATTCGAGGACACTCAAAGTCAAGGATAATTTAATGATTGAATGCATTTGTTTAACACTTGTCCTTCTTTGGAAAATAGTAAAAATTAGGCTTTAGAATGCATAATTTGGTAAACTAGAAGCTTAATTAAGTCCAATAAATTAGGGGGCCAAAACATAATCTGAAATTGTAAGTGTACATTTTTTTATGCAACAATTTTTAATATATTTCAAAAGTTGAACTTAATCGAAACATCATAATTTTCATGTGACATCAACTATTGTCTAAAAAACTATGGATTCTCTCCTCTAGTGCACCATATATTTAAAAAAAGAAATTATATATTTTTTAAATATTTTTAAAAAATTTATAGTTATCCTCGTGTTTGATTATAAAAATCTACTTGTAATCAATTTAAAAAATCTATAATCAAAATAATCAAAATATTGTGTGTGTGTGTGTGTGTGTGTGTGTGTGTGTGTGTGTGTGTGTGTGTGTGTGGATTCTAGACTTTGAGCTCTACAAAAGGGTTATTTTATATTTTCATGAAAGAACCCTTGGAGAAATAGAAATATGAAGTTGAAGTTGATTTTTTTTCTAAATTTAGCCCGAAAGAGGGGCTAAGTTGCTATGCATAGGCTACCTCATAAAAAAATTGAGAAAACAAATTCAATGAAAATTCTCTTGACCAAAAGGTTTTTACTTGAAACATTGCATAGAAATTGAACCTCATTTTAGTTTTTAAATTGAAAAAATATATATCTAATGGTTTTCGGTGAAAGGGTTTCACCCGAAACTATATGCACCATGTAGGTGCTACATGGTTTTTTGGGTAATTCTTTTCTCTCAAAATAGTTTAGGATGATTTTTTTTCAATTCAAACTATTTTGTTGGTCGAAAGTGTGACATAGAACTATGCTTTTACCTAATAAATTGCTTGAAAATGATGATTTTTTAATTAACTTGTTATATAAATTATTCCATGAAATTATAGTTGATATTGGAGTTGAACAAGAAGTCATTATTCAAAACTAAAGAGTATTATAAATCTATATACTACATGGCATGCACATTGAACACATGTTTCTTTAGAGACTAATAGTGCTAATTATACCCATCTTGAAGATCATATTTTTTATGATAATTTAGAAATGGAGTGGAAAGTTTTATCTGAGTGGGCTTCATGACATGATGTCTAGCTATCTAATATTGAGCTTCTTGGTCAATTAGACTTTGACATAGAGTGTGATTGGAACCAATATCAATTCCCATATGCCTTGTGCAATTAATAACCACATAATTCATTAAGAATTCTAGCTAAAATATCATTCTATCATCAATTAAATCCTGTAAGTAATTTGAGTGAAAAATAACACATCATTTGATCAATCATGAGACATTTTGAATTACCTAATAATGGTGAACCTCTTAATATGATCAACTACAAAACTACTAGAAAAAGATTTATCTTATCTACTTGTAAATCAATAAGAGTTGTTTCTTTCAATATACATGTCACTAAAATTCATGCATCCTTGAAAATTACTATTAAGAATATGCAAACTTTGAGTGGTCAATCACTAGTTATATGGTAGGAAGATATCAAGTATATCCATTTGTTCTCATTAATGAAATTAATCCTATAGACTCCAAATTGTTTATTGATATCAACAAGCACTAGAAATAATTATTCCCGTCACACGGTATAGAATATTTTGGTAGAAAATCAATTATACTTGTTGGTGATTTCACCCACTTACATTCTATTCAATAATACCACTATATGTAGGTGTCTCCCATTGCATTTATATTCTCAATAGCAACTTTTGGTATAATTTTATTTGACACTTTTATAATAATATTTTTAAAAAATTATAATTCATGTATATAGGAAACACTTATCATAAAACATTGTGGACTACATTCTAGATACTTATGACCTTGGACACATTTTTGTCAAGAACGGAATAATATAAAATAATTCAAATGCAAAGAGATGTTAACAAATGATGAATAAAAAATCCTCATGGGCTGAAAAAAATCCTTAGTAAGTGTTGTGGAGTGTGTAATATTTAATGCATCTATGCATTTGTATTCCCATATAGTATGGTCATGCTCCACTATAAGAGAAATTTAAATTCACTTACTATACTAGATGCACATAGTGTGTCTTCATATACTCAACACATAGAATCATATGATGCTACAAATGATCATTTGGATAGAGTGGTTTTACTACATGTTGGCTAACATGTAATGTTGGTGTGAAATTTATGTATGGATGATAGATTATTTAATAGAACAGTTAGTATTGTAAGTAATATAGTTTTTGTGTCAAGGCACACAATTGTTAGAGTTATTGTGTGTGATTGTAGAATTTGATAATTCTATGGGTGTGTCATGAGAAATTAATAATCTATTTTTTTATCTCTTAAACCTATTACAACATATAATCAAACAAAAATTACCCTCAAAATGACATAGGATTTAACCATCCATAAGTCACAAAGGCTAATGTTGGAAAGAGTGGCAATAGATTTTGGTGATATAGAGGGGGTTGTTTAACATTCACTACTATTTCTCAAGTTGAATCTCTCAAAATTGAGAATATCATCACTATTCTCATTTGAATCATACTCTAAGATAGAAAATTTAAGTTATGTTAGCAATATGGAAAATGAAGGGCATCAATTATGATCATTGTCCATAAGTTGATCCTTAAGGAAAACATATAGTACATCTTTGATTTTCCTATGGTTGGTCATGTTGAATTTACACGATTTTGTAAAAATAATGTTATGGACTTTGTACTTGCAATTATAATTATCTTTCAATTGTCCCCATCTAAATATCATGTATAAAATAATACTATTAATGTGATGTTATGTTCACATAGCTAACTTTTGATATACTACCTTAATATGACTTCCTAGAAGGTTTATTCATAACATTCATATATTTCATATTGTTATTATACATGTTATATTTTCTATTTCAATGTCTTGGTCAAGCTTTATCTATCCAATGCTCGTATTGAACATTAATATTTGTATAGTCTTGAATTATTCAACAATTAGTTGATATAAGGGAAAATAATAAAAGTAATGAGATTCATCGTAAAAAAAATGCATAGAAGGCAAGTGAACTTGTGTTTAAATAACAAAAGTAATGAGATTCATTCTAAAAAATATGCATAGAAGGCAAGTGAATTTGTGTTTAAAATTTTCTATCTTCTAATAATTATGTCAAGAGTTAACACTTTTCATTTTTACAAATGAAACATACTACTATAAAAAGTAGGTTAAATTTTATATACATAATTATATAGATGCAAATTTTAAAATTAAAATTGATTCATTGAAATGATATTGGTGCAATTAATTAATCTAATTCTACTTTATTGACTTCTCATTGTTATCCACACCTAGTAGTAGTTTGTTGACACAATATACAAATTTCTATGGAAAATCATTTATTGACATCATGGATGACCACTTAATTGAAGATGTCATACAAATATCATCTATCAACACTTGAGTTGGTTTTGGATTAGTGAATTATTCATTTAACATTTTGAAATACAAAAGCCAAAAGGATTTTGGAGGACAAAGACATGGATGGAAATTTCTTAAATGACTTCTTTACTTAAGAGTGGAATTTTTTGTATGTTTAAGATTTTGATTATTTAGTATTGGTTAGAGAAAACACATAAGTTCATATCAAGTATGAACATGTCACTGCCCTAGCTATGAAGAAGTATGTGATGCAACTAGACATTGTATTTTCATATTGTTATAGTGCCAATTTTGATGGTTTTTCTTCATATCTTCATAAAAAAATTATGTATCCATTATTTATTTTGTACACAACGCATTGCAATTTTATATATAATTTTGTTGTAATAATAAGAAAATATGAAATATTCAAGAACATTCAATATGTGTTGATACTACTACCAATGTGAATAGCACAAGAAATACACAAATATGTGATTCCTTTCAATTTTTAAGAATAATGCATTTTTAATATCTTAATAGAAATATACATAATTTAAAATATAATCATAAATTTATAATATCAATGCTTATCATGACACTCTAAGATATCTTTGAAAATATATTGTAAATTAACATATCTTCAAAATTGTTTTTTCTTATAAACAACACTCAGCAATGATATCAAATGAGTGATGCATAAACATTTAAGACCATTTCAAAAAATATAAATGTGGAGAATTTGACCATATCTTTATCTATTCATTGTTTGGTAGCATCTCTACATACTGCCACTAGTAATTATTTTGATGAAAATACAACCAACATGTTTATAGACACTAACATATGGCAATATAATGCCATTAGTGATACATATCATTATAAATATGTTGAAATGTAAAACCAAAAGGATATTCCATCTAAAAGAAAGGGTTATAGTACTTGCCATTAGGTAATACTATTGCAATGAATTTTGCTTTTCTTAGTTAATTAGTTATTAATAAGTTAGCTTTCAACCAATCAAAAATAATATTTTTTTTCAAAAAAATTAAAATTCAATTTTATAAAATGAATTTGCAAAATATTTAATTTTATAAATTATAAAAATTATTTCTCCTAGATATGATTGATTAAAAAGTTGTGTTATTGACGGATATTTAGGAAAAGTGAAAATGACATATTATTTTCCTATTTTTCAAAAATTTGAACTATTATTTTACCTATTTTCTAAACTATTATTTTGCCTATTTAAGAAACCAAATTTACTATATTTAGACTTTATTTGAAAAGAGACAAATTGAATTTGATGATCAACGGTTTACATTGTTTAAGAGGTATACAAGACACTTGTTGACCATCGGATTAGTTCAGCCCTTTTTTTAGCATGGACAACACGCAGAATATTAATTGCACATGTTTTAAACTAGCACTTGCAGCCGGGGGAGCTGCAAGGAATACGCCGATAGTTTGTATAATTTGTTGAGTATTGTTGGGATTGTGTTTGCTGTTAAAACTTGACGCATCTGATCTAGCTAAATTATAATTTGTTGAATATTGTTGAGGTTGTGTTTGCTGTTAAATCTTGAAGTATCTGATCTAGCTGAATACTGTCAAATCCAAGAGGAAACAAATTTAGTTTTGCAGATTTTGATATCTGAAGTTTTAGCCTAAGAGCTGATCTTCTTTCCCCATTTATAAGTGGAAACAAATTTATTTTTGCAGATTTTGATATCTGAAGTTTTAGCCTAAGAGCTAATCTTGTTTTCCCATTTATAAGTGGCTATGTTAAAATTTAAAAATTCTCAAATTGTTGCCTCTTTATAAAGTGGTTGTGCCCAATTATTTTATCAGCTCAGAGTTGGTTGTGTGGACAACAAAAGATGTATAATCTTAAAACCCACATTGTCCACGGTGCAAATGAGAACAAGTTATTCACCATAAATAAGGATTTGCTTTAAGAAATGTATGATTTGAACCGTAAGCCCAAAGTCTCGTTAGACATCAAAATATTGGGCAGATTATAATATTGAGTTACATAGCTAGGTGGAGGTAAAGGGAGACAAAATAGATTTGATCTAGCATTTACACCCGGATGCTGGAGATTTGTAGCCCTATGCCTGTTGCTGCAGTGATAATTGTGATTAATGTGTATCCATCTGTGAATGCACTGTTAGACAATTATGCACATGTAGATGGTTGTTGCTGGTTTGTGACTGGTTTTCCAAAATGCTTCATTGAAATCACAAATATGAAAATGAAATGATTACATTAAGTGCACAAAATGTGCTTTATACCCTGAGTGTAATTACATTCCTGATTGTACATAAACTGCATTTGTTGCAACCTTTAAGATATTAAAGTAAAATGCAATTGGAAGGTCATGATTGAGCATGCATGAAAAGAATACTGGTTTGCCAAAATGCTTCATCAAAATGCGGTCCTTGAAATGTCATGACTACAGAAAGTGCATAAAATATGGCTTTCAACTTAAGTCTTGATTACTATTAAATTTCTAGTTATGTACAAACTGCATTTCTGCAACCTTGGAGACTTCAAAGTAAATGAAATTGGAAGGTCATGATAGAGCATCTATGCAAAAAGTTGCAGTATAAATAAGGAAGGTGATTAACTACATGCTACCTTATTATGATGTGATTTCTAGGAGTGTAATCATTGTTTGGTCTGCACAAAATGGACTTTTGCATTTATATGATAACAGAGATGTAAAGAAAATAGTGGCAAAAATTGTAAGAAACTTGCTATTCTAACTGTGCTTTGAATTGAAACGGATTGCAAATATCTTACAAATTACAAATGTCTGTACAAATTACAAATATTATAATATATGAAACAAATTACAAATTTCTGTACACAATGATTCTCTGTACATTTGGAGCCAGCAGTTTATTTTTTTGATTCATGCACGAGGCAATGGAGACAGTAGCTTTCTGATCCCTGCACATCATGGAAAATAGTGATTGTGTTATGTCAGTATTTCTTATGTTGGGTAAATGATATGGAATTAGTAGAATAGAAGGTTCAGAAGGATATCTCTCGGCGTATTTAAAAATAGGCTCTAGTTATCTGAATATAATGGTAGCAAATCTGTTAGCTCCAAAAGAAACTTAGAAAAAGATTATGTAATTTCAAAAAAAGAGAAGCCTGATAAGGCATTGGATGAAAAAGATATGAACGCAAGAAATTTCCAAAATTGGAATGATGGAATAGATAGCTGAAGTAGAAATGATTAAAAAAATGTAACAGAAGGCAGAATTATAAAAAATGGAGATTACAGTAAGCAGAAGACTATAATTTCCAAAATTGGGATGGAATAGATAGCTGATGAAGAATTGATTAAAAAAATGTAACAGAAGGCAGAATTTAAAAAAATGGAGTTTACAGTAAGCAGAAGACTATAAGAGCAATTTGTTGAAGAAAACAACACATCGTTTGTTTGTTTGTCTTGATGCCTGTATGAGGCGCTAATATTAGTCTTTTTAATTCCATTTAAAATTCTTCCTTTGCTGTTTTTACAAACGGTTAGCTGTTTTGAGAGGCATCCATGCATACAGGTAATTAAACAAGGATAATGTTCTTGTGAAGATTATTGTGGACTGTTACAAAAGAAATTGTTGTGAGATATGTGAACCGATTCCATCATTTTAAACAAGGATAATGTTCTTGTGAAGATTATTGGTAATTCTAATCACAAAGATGCAACTCACAGGGAACGCATGGTCCGGCAGATCCTTGGCACCCTCAAAGCACATGTACAGGGCTCCCTTCTTGGACATGATCCCACACTGGCGCAGCATGTCAGAATGTAAGAAGAAAAAATCTGACATTGCCTCATCCCTCCCCCTCTTTTCATAATGGTTTGCCCATGTTATCCGATGATTTGAAACGGCTGCAGCAGCGATGATTTGAAAAGGCTGCCAGCACCAATTCTCACACAAAGTGATGGAATCATTTGCCGTAACCCATATCTGTTACCTCTGTGCTTTTTTGTTTTCAATGACTGCCAGTTGCACGTCATTTTAAACCTCAGTCTTTTTTCCTTCTATAGACTCTTGGCTGTCACTGTAGACACCTCTTGGCGTAATGACTGCCAGTTGCACACCATTTTAAACCTGAGTTGTTTTTCCTTACACAGACTCTTGGTTGTCACTGTAGACACCTCTCAGCATAATAAACATATGCTAAAACCGTCGTCCAAACCTTATTTTCACGTAGCAGCTCGCCAAATTGGAGAAGTGAAAGCTCAATACTAGCAAGGAAGAGTTTGGAGGAGCGGAAACCAATAGCGGTCGGAAAGCAGTAAAAAAGGGTAAAAAACAAGCGAAAAAAAAGATGAAAATGACCTCCTTGCATACTCTGTACTGAAATCTTCAGCGATCAGGAACAAAAGAAGCTCGTGAGCTTGAAATAAGGAAACGCCTTTGAAAAATATATTCAAAAATTTATCAGTCTTCTCTACTAGTGCTGAGTTCATTTCACCGGAGTAAACATGAATTGCAACCTTCCACTACCACCTGTTTAAATAAATTGAGTAAATAGTAATCCACACTATAGTATATAGCCAAAATAGTTGCTCTACTTCCACTACCACCTGGTAGGTCTATATGTTTGTATTATTAAGTAGTTTTTATTATATATTTTCATATATTTTAAGCTGTGGTTTTCTATTTTCCAATTGTGGTCTCTGTTCTGAAGATTATAAAGGTTTTTTTGGTCCTGTTCACAAAATGTAGTTCTTAAAGCTGAACCTTGGACAACTTTTGCTGTGACAGATTGACTTCCTTTAGGTACAGTATCTTTCTTGGACTGTGATCCAAGGAGAGCACCCCAAACAAACCCGTGCTTATGGCTCCATCATTCAGTTGATTGATATCTAGATATTTGTGACAAAACTGCTGAAGATGTAGAGTTGAGGTTTTTGTCGCCTTCAATTGCCATTCATCCAACTATGCTGCAAAAATATGATGATATATAAACTTTCCACTGTAAAAATGTTTAAAGGAAGCTTCCCAATCATTTCAAGCACACAAGATGAAGGCCAATAGTGTAATCAAATGCTCTACATCTTAAATTAAGAGAACGATATTATTTCTCAAAAAGGAATGCTTGTCTGATTACAATAAGGGACAACATACACTTATGATTACCAAGTCAAAAGAATTACCCTCAAATGCTAGCCTAACTCATTCATAGGAGCACCTTTTTAGAACACTAAAGAATTCAGTTGGGTGGTAAATTTACCTTGAGAGTCAGATTCTTCTTTGACAATATTTAGATCTGGTGTTTCACCAAAGACTGAGTTCCAGCAGTTGCAGCTTGACTTCCTGCAGTGCTCAATTCATTAATAGTATTAGCTAATGTTCCAAACAAAAGAACTTTTAAGCTTCAACCTGAGATGCAAAAACAACTTGTTTTGAAAATCACAAATACTCAAGTTATTAAAATATATATATCGAAGTCACAACCATCTAAATAAATATGAAATCTGCAATTACCCAATCCATATAAATGCAGAGAAAGACCCATAACTCATTATTATGTTAAAACTTAAAACTGAATTAAGCATCGAGTATATCTTCTTAAACCATAGAGTTTCAATTGCTACAACTTGCAACTTCTAAATTGCAAGCCACATTCAAATGTTAGATTTTTTCCTAATTTGAAGAGGGTTCTGTGGCAGGATTACAAAGGGTCAACCAAAAAGGTCTGAAATTATTCTGAAAAAACCCTCATCTACATGATTGCCTTAAACATATAATAACAATATGCTCCACCGTCAGTTGTGCTTTGTTATGGAGAATCAAAACTGCTTGAGATGAGGGTAGAGCATAGTTTTTCAGTGGAAGAGCCTCATTTCTCTTAAAAGTAAGTAAGTACAGAAATCTGGTCATATCTGCCTAATATTATATAAAAGCAATCGCATGGATGATTAGTTATTTCAAGCAAACCATGAAATTTCTTAGCTTGATGGAATAATATGGGGAATCAGACTCCTGGTCTATATCATGTCTTATCATAATTGATTATCTATTTTAAAACATAGAGTTCAAAAAATAGCTAGAAATGGCTAATCCAGTGCCCTATAAAATTACAGAAAGTTTAATGATTGCTAAAAAAATCCCCCACATTACTCTTATATTGCTTCGAGCCTTTGACTAATTTAACAAGACTTAATCTTATCCATAAACAAAATTCAACAGATTCAAGGATTTTTATCAAAGAGAATAAGTTTTATGGCTTTCCATGGATGAAATTTCCAAGAGTCTAGTATTTCCTGAAAAATGATGGTTTCCTTGTGGTTTTATGCAGGAACGTTTTGCAAAAAAAAAAAAACCATGAAATCTTGCTGGCAGCCCAACTTCCCACTCAAGCCCTTTCTTCCTTTGCATGTGAGTTATTTTTACAAACCTTAATGGCTTGGAAATAAAAAATTAATGACTTAAATGTCCAAGAGATTACATAATTGATCTCAATGGCTCCATCAAATCAGATCCAAATGGGCTCAAAAATCTTGAAGGGCACACATGGTGCAAATAATTGGGCATGAAATTGAATATCCTTGAGCGCCTCAAAGTCCACCCTCCTTAAATGAATATTTCCATCCGACAGCTACCACAAAAAACATAGCAAGTAAACCATATATTCATCATCCACCAATTTGCTTATAGCAGATAACTAATCATTTAGGACTTTCAACTTAAAGAAGCGTTCGGACAAGGACTACCCTTTTGATCATCTTTGTGGAAAATGAAAAACATTATAATCACAATCCCGATAGTCACATAAAGTAAAGTAACAAAGACTCCAAACTTTCCTGATGAATTTGTAAGAGTAAAGTAACACTAAATTTTTGAAATTCATCATGTTTTCAGAAACAGGGTGAACAATGAAAACTGAATTGTGAAGATGGGCGTTTGCGAAAAATGCATACCTTGTGTGGAGAATCACTGGAGATTGTGCGCAAGTTGCCTGCTGCTCTAAACGAAACCCTAGTAAAGCATTTGGATACATTGAGTATAGGTTGAGACTTTCCTATAAATTAAGGAAAAACGAAAAATGAAGACCACGGCACGAACCTGAAATAGGAAAATGCAAGAATCGCCTCCTGTTGCTTACGAAACCCTAGCAAAGGAGAATTTTTTGCCAATGAGACGAACCCAAAACAATCTCGGTAAATGACGAAACCCTAGCAAAGCAGAAAATTTAACCGAATGGCGGCACAACTCGTACATCGGTCGATTCGCAGTAAAAGTCTGAAGCAAACTTATACGAAGCCTTGGCAGTGACGAAGCAGCTCGTAGGCGGTGGCAAAGCAGCTGTGTAGGTGGGTCAGGGTGCATGAGGTGTGTGTGCACAGGCGCGCTAGCAGCAGTAAAAACTGATGTTACCAAACATGGGGTTTTTTTTAATGCGTTGGCGGTCACTCCCAGCGGTTAGAAACACTTGTCAAAACTTCCTGGCGCGGTTAGAAACACCTGACAAAACTTCCCGGCGTGAGCAATTCCGACAACACTTCCCGGCGTGAGACAACTTCTCGTAAGGCTGAAGGAATTTAATACCAAACATTCGCCATGACGAAGCAGCTTCGACGCGGGCGCCAAGCACCTCCGTAGCAGCGCCAGGCAACATGAGGTGGATCGGTGAAAACACAGAGACGCGCCGAAAGTAAAAACTGAACGTTACAAACATTCGTTTAACCCCAGGCGGCCACGTTTCCCATCGAAATGTCCCAGGCGAGGTTTTGCCGGCGGAAAAACCTGGCGTGAGACAACTTCCCGGCGTGAGACAAATTCACGACGGCAATCTCACACTATATATAGCCTATCGGCTAAATTACGTTATGAAGCACAAATCTTTATATAGGACATTTAAAAAATATAAAATTATTTGCAATTTTTTTTATTAGAACACTTTATCACAGTGAAAGTAACTTTATAAGAGTTATATTTAGTTTAGAGGTACGATTATTAATTTTTTATATGTTTTTTAAAAAATACGTGTTACTCTTAAATGAAATTTAAGACCCTTAGTATTTCTTTATAAAATGTAAATAATTTTAAATTTATTTGTTTTAAACATATTAATAGAAAAATTTTGTTGAAGAAGAAAATTTATAAAGATTTTAAATGTAAATTGTATTTATTGATTAAAATATAAATATAATAAATAATATATAAATAGATTAATTTATTATATTTCACATAAGTTATAACATGTATATTGTTATTTAACAAAACTATTATATAAATTCTATGTTTAAATAATTATTATTTAATTCTTTATATACGTATACTATATAATATTCATTTTATTTATATTTTATTTAATATAAAATAATTTAAAAAAAAAAATTAAATTTATATTATACAATCAATAAATATTATTTAATATAATATAATAAATTTATAGTGTATTATACATATTATTTTTAACATAATTATTAGATAAATTTTATATTTATATAATTATCATTTTTTTCTTTTAATTATATTATACTATCATTTTTTTTATATATTTATAATATCTTTATAATATTTAAATTTTTAATATATAATTGATTCTTTATTCCATAAATTAGAACATAATTTAATTATAATGATTAATTATTTATATAATTTTAATAAAAATTAACATTATGTGACATTTTTAAATATTATGTTAATACTATAATTAACAAAACTTACATTTATTTTATTAAATTTAAAATACTATAAAGACAAGTATTGGCCACTACATGCACTTGTTTTTAAACCACACTTAGTGTTGAAGTAATTAAGACATGACTTGATAATTAATTAATTATTAAATCTCTTATTATTTTATTCACTTAAACTAAACTTATGAGTTTTTATTATTAGATTGGACTAAATATAGATTAAGTTGTTACATTGCATGAGATTAAGACACTTGTCACAATTTAATCAAATCCTTATCAAAGGTTTTCTTTTTTACTTTTATAAGGATTGATCATTCATTTAATCAATTTTTGTCTCAAATCACTTGTTTTGATCTCTCGATTGTGATAGGCATTTTGATTGCAAGTGATTTTTGAAAGCTGTGGACCTCAATCGTTGCAGGTAAAATTTTAATTTCTAAAAATAGACCAACTATTTACCACATTTGAATAAAGATGACATGTAAAATTACTATTGACTGTTTAATTTAAAAGAGGGGTAAAAATTTATTCAATCCAAAATAAAGCAATACAAAGCAAGGGCATTACACACCCCTATCCATCTCCACTAAGTAGTCCAAGTTTTGAGACAAATCCAGGGTAATTGACTCCTATCCACATTGTTCCAATTCTGCAAATGATCAAAAGCCCATTTGGCGAAACAATCTGCAACCCCATTCCATTATCTAGGAATGTGAGAGAAAGTAACAAATTCCAAGGAAGCACACAGATGAAGAATTTGTTTTATAATTACAGCGAAATGCCAGCTGACATCCTCTAACTGTTGCCTCTTCAGCAAGGTCACCACCACCTAAGAATCAGATTAAAAAATGATATGTCTCCACCCAAGAGCATCACCTAAGAATCAGGTTAAAAAATGATCCGTCTCCACCCAAGAGCACAACCCCGCTCCACAGCAAAGTCTCCATCACATTGTTAGTATGCAGACCCTTAAAAGATAAACTCAACAGTCCCATAACTATTCCATCCAACACCCTCAATACCAACATGACCAGGATTGCCCCGAGAAGAACCATTTGTGTTGATTTGGACACCAACACCCCCTCCTATTTATCTTCTGAAGAGGTTGTCGACATCTATTTCTCATGATTTGGCCAACAACACCACTCTCAAGAAGAAGGTCAAGACAATTGCAACATACAACATCTCTCAGATCCACACCCTCAGTCAAGTCACACTTAACTGTAGCGCTCGAAAAATTAAGAGTATTTTCAAACCATTTAACTCAGCATTAAAGAGAAATTAAGAGTAATCTAAATTTTATTCAAATCATTATAAATAGGTTTCCAAAAAGTCAACATTTCTCATAACACTTCCAAATGAAATAAAGAGAATTTAAATCGCATTTTATAAAATAATATCATCAATGTAATGTATCAAAACATAAGTATTTCAATGACTTTCTCATATACATATATTCAACCTCACTTGGAGGAATCAATCCTTCTAATAGAACATCTTTTCTATGCTAAGTTATAAAACTTTAACCTCTCGAAATCAATGTTACATTAAATACTTTCAAAACATACTTTCATTTCAAGTTTCAACAAGAATGTCAAAATGCATATACATATACAATGGGCTTCACAAGCCAAGTCTGAATGATACATAAGTACATCAATAGCAAATAATCTTGGAACCACCAACCGCCGTGACACCTTGGTCTTCTTGCGAGCTGGGGCCAAGAATGTGATTCAGGCGCCTTTTCCGCCCAACCACGAAGTCCATGACTTCCCCGGGTCCCTTCCTAACTCGAAGGAATCCCCGGCCCTGCATAAAGGAGCCTAGCAACCCGAAACGGTAAAACAGGAGGGCACTCTCGGTGCGTGCCTGATGCCTATATGCATTTCTAACATGAAATAAACACATTTCTTGCAACAGGAGGTGGCAGAGACTCAAATAAATTTCTAGGCTTTTAAAATAAACAATCCATCTATTTCAATGGTACAGTGCTTGGCCAAGCAAAATAATACAAGTAAATGGTAGAATTAGAAAAGGTAATACTACCGTCTCTATTTGCCCACCTTCGGCACCCTGTCCCGGAAGTTACCATAGTGAAGTAAAAATAAATACTTAACAGAAACTTTATACATTTTCATACAGGCTTCCATCATTCAATCAATTCTAAAAGAAGTGAATTTTCAGAACATTCTTTGTAATTCAGTTGTAAGATGTCATTTATTCTTTGGTAAGTGTCCCCTTTTGATTTGGATAAAGACTCTGTTCTAAAGAAGAACATATATATATATATATCTTGATAATTTTCAGTGCACTAATTGATAGTAAGAACAGTGTTTTCTGTTTTCAATATGCATTTCTATTCTTACCAAGCTCAAGCTGACTGACAGTTTTAATTCCCTATTTCAATACAGGTTACAGAGTAAAAATAATATACTGATACAATGCAATTTATTCAGAAATTCTGAGGTTTGAAAGATAATCTTTCATTCACATTTCATGTTGTATTCCTTTTAACATATTCAAGGTACTTTCCAGTTTACATGGTGTCTCAAAAACATTTCTGTTCTTGTTTCAGGTTTAACAATTCAGAGATATTTGTATATATTCAACAGAATTCATTCTACTTTCTGATACATGGCTTTTCAAGACAATTCTGTCCTTGCTTCAGATTTAACAATTCAAAGATATTTATATATATTCAACAGAATTCATACTACTTTCTGTTACATGGCTTTTCAAGACATTTCTGTCCTTGCTTCAGATTTAACAATTCAAAGATATTTATATATATTCAACAGAATTCATACTACTTTCTGTTACATGGCTTTTCAAGACAATTCTGTCCTTGCTTCAGATTTAACAATTCAAAGATATTTATATATATATTCAACAGAATTCATGCTACTTTTCTTGGAAAGGAGTTTCTTGTTTCAATTTGTATTTGGCACAAAATCTACAGAGTTCATACTATTTTCTGGATATGAGTTTCCTGCTTCAATTTGCATTTGGCACATAATGCATGGGTATCTATTTATATATGTATATATATATATGGGTATATATATATATATATATATATATGTATGTATGTGCAGTCAATTTGTATATGTATACATATATGTATATATATATATGTGTGTGTGTGTGTGTGTGTAGAAATTCATGTTCAGCTGTGTATAATTCGAAGTAAGAAATTCTGGTTTTCAAATCTGTGCAACGAATTCACTGGCCGTGCACACAGAACAGGGCATTCTTCATGGTTTCCTTACTGGCATTGAGCGACTAAAGGGCTCAGGGGAAGCCCTTGCCTCTCCCATGGGGAGGGGGCGGGCTGTGAGGGGCTCGCGCCCTCTCCACAGGCCGCGGCCTGTGGAGGGCGCGAGCCTCCCACAGTCCACGACCTTCCCATGGGGAGGGCAAGGGAATTCATCCCTTAGCAATTTCAAAACTCAAAAAAAAAGAAAGAAATTTGCCCAGTATAAACTGCATTCGGATTTATCTCAAGACATTTTGATTTATATTTAGATGACAGAATTTTTAAACAAACAGATATGGAGACATATAATTGTAATTACACTTGAGAAAAATGCAGACTTGCCACAGAAGGAAAACCCTAATTCTGAAGAAGGAATTTGTATTCTATAATTGCAACACAGAGTAGTAAGTTGTTACCCAGATTTCAAAACAAAATTGGAAGGAATTCTCAGTTGTTTGTACTCTAAAACAGAGAATAAATCAATTCCTTACTGCAATTTTTAAAATAAAGTTAAAAAAAGGCATAGCAATGAAGAGAACCTGGCAAAATTTGGTTTTAATTGCAGATGTTCAACAGTACCTCCTTTCCTCTGTTCCAGAGCTCTTCGATGTATTCAATCAAAGTCTTCTTCTCTTTCTTAAAGCCCTCTTCCTCTTTTTCGAGGATCATGCATAAAACTTCCAGATGACAGCAGTTTCCAAGGATTGCCACATGCCCAGCGAATTGTTGGTTTTGAGACAGAATTTTCTAGAGCCCAATGCTCTCTCGGGCTGTTCATTCTTCATTCTTTTGGTAAAATTAACCATATACCCCAAAACAGAATTATTTATATCCCCCTTTATGCAATTTTAGAATTTCATTTATGCAAAACAGATTTATATTATATTTATTCTTTTATTTAATTTGTTTTTATTTTTAAATACATTTCTTTTAACAAAAACAGATTTATCCTTTTGTTGCTCAAATATATAATGAGAAATAATAAAATAGAATAGGCCATATTATTTCATAATTTAATTAAACCATATTTCAAACTCGCTATGCTAATCATTTTTACGCAATCACATTGTAAAAACGAACATGACCTAATGCAGCTACATGATTTAAGTGGTGTGTGCGTAACCGAGAGTTTCTCCTCTTTTACCCTGTCGAGAAGCTAACCTCCTTTTCCTCAATCACACTCTTGGCCTTCGATCTCCTTGGCCTTCGATCACCTGCCACTCAAATGCACTCAGGCGTGCAAAACAAAAGTGTATTAGTAACCATTGTAGAATCAATAATTAACTCAACATTTCTATTTTATATGAATGCATTTATAATTCTTGAAAGAAAACAATTATATTAAAGCATTTCTCTTAACACATATCATACTTCGTATATTAAATCTCATAAGGTCATGGTCAAACATTATCTAAATAAGTCATGGTCAAACTAAGTCAATGGTCAAAATAAGTCATGATCAAAATAAGTCAATGGTCAAAATAAGTCATGATCAAAATAAGTCAATGGTCAAAATAAGTCATGATCAAAATAAGTCAATGTATGAGACGTGACATCCTTCCCCCCTTGAGAAGAGACATCGTCTCGATGTCTAAAAGCAAATTACATAGAAAAATTGAGATATCAGTACTTCGTAAGTCTCTATAAAAGAAAGTGTAAATATGCTAAGGTCTCAAATGAGGAAAAAGTCTGTCTATATCCTCTGCATTCTCCCAGGTGGCATTATCCACCGAATACTGGTCCCACTGGACCCTGTATTGCATAATGTCTCTATTACGCAACTTAACGTTGCGCTCTTCCAGAATCCTGATGGGTTCCACCTGTATCACCCCTGGGTCCTGGACCTGCAATGCACGCCAATCAAGGATATGAGTAATATCTAGATGGTATGGCTTAAGTACTGAAACATGAAACACATTATGTATCTGGGATAGAGCTGGTGGCAGAGCAAGCCTGTAAGCAACTGGATTCACCACCTCCAAAACATCAAAAGGGCCAACAAATCTAGGAGCCAACTTAGAGTTCTTGCCGAAAGAGATTGAACTCTTATGCGGCCGAACCCTTAAAAAGACCTTATCTCCTGCAGAGAACTGTCTAAAACTCCGGTTCTTATCTGCTAGACTTTTCTGTCTATCCGCAGCCTGCTTCAACTTTTCCTTAATGATTTTCATTTGGTCTTCCATTTCTCTGAGCATCTCAGGGCCAATCACCACCCTGTCTTCTACTCTGTCCCAACTAATGGGTGTCCGACATTTACGTCCATAAAGGGCTTCAAAAGGTGCCATGCCCAAAGAAGCATGGTAGGAGTTGTTGTAAGCAAACTCCACCAAAGGCAAATACTCCTCCCACTTATATTGCTGCTCCATACAGTACATGCGGAGGAGATCTTCTACTACCTGGTTCACCCTCTCTGTCTGACCATCGGTCTGAGGATGATATGCGGAACTGAAATTTAATTTAGTTCCCAGGGAAGAGTTTAATGTAATCCAAAACCTAGAAGTCATTCGAGTGTCTCGATCTGAGATGATCGTCTCTGGCACTCCATGCAACCGGAAAATTTCCTGAACAAATTTTCTTGCTAAAACCATTGACCCATCCTTGAGATTTCCCGGAATGAAATGAGCAACCTTTGTCAATTTATCCACTACCACCAAGATGGTATCATGTCGGTTTTTAGACATTGGTAGCCCCTGTATAAAATCCATAGTGATAACCTGCCATTTATACTCTGGTACCCTGTGAGGATATAAGAGTCCTGCCGGATGTACATGCTCAGCTTTGACTTGCTGGCACTCTAAGCATCGGGCTACATGGGACGTAATATCCCTTTTAAGTCCTGGCCAGAAGTACAGTGGCCTAAGTCCTTCCATCATTTTTGTAATACCAGGATGTCCTGAGTATGGTGCATTGTGGAATTCTTCTAGCACCAACTCTCTCAAGTTTGCAAAACTAGGAATGTACATTCGTCCCTGGTACCTCAAAAGTCCATCTGATTCTAACATATAACCCTCATATCGACGATCGGAGGGATTTACCCCAAGGGCTTGTTTCACCTTTTCATAATGTTCGTCCCCAAAGGAGGATTGCACTACTTGTTGCCTGAAATCTGATTTTATGGTAACCATGGCTGCAAGGTGTCTCCTTCTACTCAGGGCATCAGCCACTCTGTTTTCCTTACCTTTAATATATTCAATCCCAAAATCATACTCACTCAGGAATTCCAGCCATCGCCTTTGTCGGGCATTGAGATTAGGTTGAGTGAAGATGTATCTCAATCCTGCATGGTCTGTCTTAAGTTCGAAAGGCTTTCCCAAGAGATAATGCCTCCACATTTGTAAAGCATGGACTATGGCTGCCAATTCTAAGTCATGTGGCGCATAGTTTAATTCATGTTGTTTTAACTTCCTTGACTCATAAGCTACCACTTGTCCTTCTTGCATAAGAACTGCACCTACCCCTTCTCTTGATGCATCAGTAATAACTGTAAAATGGCCATTCGGATCTGGCACAACTAGGATGGGTGCGGTAGTGAGTTTCTTCTTAAGCAGCTGAAATGCTTTCTCACATTTATCGCTCCATTCAAACTTCTTTTCCTTCTTCTGTAGTGCAGTGATGGGGGCTGCAATTGTTGAGAACCCCTGAACAAACTTCCTATAGTATCCTGCAAGTCCCATGAAACTTCAGACTTCAGAGACATTTTGCAGGGCCGGCCAATCCATAATTGCCTTAATCTTCTCCGGATCCACTCTTACCCCTTCCACTGAAATCACATGACCTAAATAATGCACTTCGGATTGGAAGAAGGTACATTTAGACATTTTTCCATACAGCTTATGTTCCCATAGACGCTGCAACACAATCCTCAAATGCTTCTTATGTTCTTCCTCTGTCTTAGAATAGATCAAAATATCGTCAAGAAAAATTAGGACAAAATTATCCAGACAATCTCGAAAGACACTATTCATCAGGTTCATGAAAGCTGCAGGAGCATTACTTAGCCCAAATGGTAGCACGGTAAACTCATAGTGCCCATACCTGGTTCTAAAAGTAGTTTTGTGAATGTCTTCTTCCTTCAGTCTCAACTGGTGGTATCCTGATCTTAAATCAATTTTTGAGAATACCTTGGCATCTTTCAACTGATCAAATAAATCATCGATGCGAGGAAGCATATATTTATTCTTGATAGTGACCTTGTTAAGCATTCTATAATCAATGCACAACCTCAAGGTACCATCCTTTTTCACGAAGATGACGGGTGCTCCCCAAGGTGACACGCTTGGCCTAATAAGACCTTGCTTCAGTAATTCCTCTAGTTGGGCCTTGAGCTCAAATAATTCTATTGTATTCATCCTGTAAGGAGCCTTAGACTGAGGTTCTGCTCCTGGAATCAGATCAATAGAAAAATCAAACACACGCTTAGGCGGGAGCTCAGTCAATTCTGTAGGAAAAACATCCTCAAATTCTTTCAGAATGGGATGATCATTAATTGAGGATTCTTTCTCATCAAGGTCCTTGACTTTTATTGCAAAGATAGAGCATCCCTTCCGACTTGCCTTTTTCAACTGCATGGCGGATACTTGCCTAAGCTCTAATGGCTTTTTAATGCCACAAAGCTCCACTTGGTTTCCTCGGTCATCGAAACACTTAATTGACTTCTCTTCACAATCTACAAGAGCTTTATGTTCAGAGAGCCAATTTATCCCTAATATCACATCGTAAGACCCTAATGGTGCAACATACAAGTTCACCTGTGTCTGAAGGTTAGGGAGTTCAAGTTTGCTGAAATACATGCATTGCTCTACCCTCTTCTCTACCCGGTTTCCATACTGAACTTTCCAAGAATTTTCCATAAAACTTGGTCTAACTGATATTTTAGTCAAAACATGAGGGTCTATAAAACTATCAGTAGCACCTGTATCAATCAGAATAGAAACAAGGCATCCAAATAATTTACCCGATAACTGGATGGGAGTTGCTTGGTAATCTGCTTGGCGATTGTCAACCGCTGCATGAATATGATGCTAATTTCTGTTATTTTGCTTGTTATTTCTTTGAGGTCACACACTAGCGTAATGCTCACCACCACAGGTATAACATCCTCCATGAGGTGCTTTGGGTTTGTCAGAAAAATCTCTCCTGTTATTATCATTCCTCTTATTCATTGCGGTCCTGAGGACTACCATCTCTCTTCAAATTTCTGATTTGTCTATTTTCATTCCCTTGACTGTCCTGTTTGCTCGGACCACCCTGATTGCGATTCCCTTGGGATTTCTTATTGCCATACTTGGCTTCCCTGCTCTTCCTATAGTTAGCAGCTTGTTGCAACTTGTGTTCCTGTTTGATTGCTAAATCAAAAACTTCATCCATGGTGGTTGGATTGTGCATATCTATTTCATTTCCAATTTGAGGTCTAAGCCCCAAAATAAATTTTTGGACTCGAAATCTCTCATCATGCTGGTATTGGGGTGCGTACTTAAGCAAGTGAGAGAATTTCTCCCAATATTGAGTCACTGTCATGCCACCCTGTACAAGTACCTGGAATTCTGTCATCTTCTTATCAAAATGAGATTGTGGTAACCACCTCTTCCTAAATAGTTGTAGGAACTTATCCCACGTTACCTTTCCATGCATAAACTGCTTATCCGCCCTTTCATTTTCCCACCAAGTAGCAGCCTCACCGGTGAGCTGATATGAACCCCATTCAGCTTTTGTTTCATCTGATAGATTTCGTAGGGAAAAATACCTCTCCATTTCTATAACCCAAGCTTCTGCCCCATCTCCAAAGGTTCTCCCATCAAACTTCGGAGGAGCGACCTTCTTTAGGTCTTTTCCCAGCTCCTCAGCCACCCTATTTAGTTTTTCCTCTTTTCCAGGTGGTTCAATATTTGCTTCTCCTCAGTTTCATTTGCGTTTAATCCTTGATGGCCATCTCTCCTCCCTTGTTCTAATTCCTCAATTCTAGCCCCCTGGCTTTGCAGCAAGGCTAAAATCTGATCTAGTTTATCATTGGGACCTCCACGAGATCCACCAATTCGTTGGTACACTCTATTTTCCATTTTAGGTCACCCTGATTAAGACACAACGTCATACGTAGTTAGGCATAGGTCCTAGAGTTGAACCATGCTGCTCTGATACCAAGATGTAGCACTCGGAAAATTAAGAGTATTTTCAAACCATTTAACTCAGCATTAAAGAGAAATTAAGAGTATTCTAAATTTATTCAAACCATTATAAATAGGTTTCCAAAAAGTCAACATTTCTCATAACACTTCCAAATGAAATAAAGAGAATTTAAATTGCATTTCATAAAATAATATCATCAATGTAATGTATCAAGACATAAGTATTTCAATGACTTTCTCATATACATATATTCAACCTCACTTGGAGGAATCAATCCTTCTAATAGAACATCTTTTCTATGCTAAGTTATAAAACTTTAACCTCTCAAAATCAATGTTACATTAAATACTTTCAAAACATACTTCCATTTCAAGTTTCAACAAGAATGTCAAAATGCATATACATATACAATGGGCTTCACAAGCCAAGTCTGAATGATACATAAGTACATCAATAGCAAATAATCTTGGAACCACCAACCGCCGTGACACCTTGGTCTTCTTGCGAGCTGGGGCCAAGAATGTGATTCAGGCGCCTTTTCCGCCCAACCACGAAGTCCATGACTTCCCGGGTCCCTTCCTAACTCGAAGGAATCCCCGGCCCTGCATAAAGGAGCCTAGCAACCCGAAACGGTAAAACAGGAGGGAACTCTCGGTGCGTGCCTGATGCCTATATGCATTTCTAACATGAAATAAACACATTTCTTGCAACAGGAGGTGGCAGAGACTCAAATAAATTTCTAGGCTTTTAAAATAAACAATCCATCTATTTCAATGGTACAGTGCTTGGCCAAGCAAAATAATACAAGTAAATGGTAGAATTAGAAAAGGTAATACTACCGTCTCTATTTGCCCACCTTCGGCACCCTGTCCCGGAAGTTACCATAGTGAAGTAAAAATAAATACTTAACAGAAACTTTATACATTTTCATACAGGCTTCCATCATTCAATCAATTCTAAAAGAAGTGAATTTTCAGAACATTCTTTGTAATTCAGTTGTAAGATGTCATTTATTCTTTGGTAAGTGTCCCCTTTTGATTTGGATAAAGACTCTGTTCTAAAGAAGAACATATATATATATATCTTGATAATTTTCAGTGCACTAATTGATAGTAAGAATAGTGTTTTCTGTTTTCAATATGCATTTCTATTCTTACCAAGCTCAAGCTGACTGACAGTTTTAATTCCCTATTTCAATACAGGTTACAGAGTAAAAATAATATACTGATACAATGCAATTTATTCAGAAATTCTGAGGTTTGAAAGATAATCTTTCATTCACATTTCATGTTGTATTCCTTTTAACATATTCAAGGTACTTTCCAGTTTACATGGTGTCTCAAAAACATTTATGTTCTTGTTTTAGGTTTAACAATTCAGAGATATTTGTATATATTCAACAGAATTCATTCTACTTTCTGATACATGGCTTTTTAAGGCAATTCTGTCCTTGCTTCAGATTTAACAATTGAAAGATATTTATATATATTCAACAGAATTCATACTACTTTCTGTTACGTGGCTTTTCAAGACAATTCTGTCCTTGCTTCAGATTTAACAATTCAAAGATATTTATATATATTCAACAGAATTCATACTACTTTCTGTTACATGGCTTTTCAAGACATTTCTGTCCTTGCTTCAGGTTTAACAATTCAGAGATATTTGTATATATATTCAACAGAATTCATGCTACTTTTCTAGAAAGGAGTTTCTTGTTTCAATTTGTATTTAGCACAAAATCTACAGAGTTCATACTATTTTCTGGATGAGTTTCCTGCTTCAATTTGCATTTGGCACTTAATGCATGGGTATCTATTTATATATGTATATATATATATATGTATGTATGTGCAGTCAATTTGTATATGTATACATATATGTATATATATATATATATATGTGTGTGTGTGTGTGTGTGTAGAAATTCATGTTCAGCTGTGTATAATTCGAAGTAAGAAATTCTGGTTTTCAAATCTGTGCAACGAATTCACTGGTCGTGCACACAGAACAGGGTATTCTTCATGGTTTCCTTACTGGCATTGAGTGACTAAAGGGCTCAGGGGAAGCCCTTGCCCCTCCCATGGGGAGGGGGCAGGCTGTGAGGGGCTCGCGCCCTCTCCATAGGCCGCGGCCTGTGGAGGGCGCGAGCCTCCCATAGTCCACGACCTTCCCATGGGGAGGGCAAGGGAATTAATCCCTTAACAATTTCAAAACTCAAAAAAAAAGAAAGACATTTGCCCAGTATAAACTGCATTCGGATTTATCTCAAGACATTTTGACAGAATTTTTAAACAAACCAGATATGGAGACATATAATTGTAATTACACTTGAGAAAAATGCAGACTTGCCACAAAACGAAAACCCTAACTCTGAAGAAGGAATGTGTATTCTATAATTGCAACACAGAGTAGTAAGCTGATACCCAGATTTCAAAACGAATTTGGAAAAATTTCACAGATGTTTGCACTCTAAACAGAGGATAAAACATGTCCTACTGCAGTTTTTTTACAATAAAATTAAAAGAAGGCATAGCAATGAAGAGAACCTGGCACAATTTGCTTCCAATGCAGTTGTTCAACAATACCTTCTTCGCCTCTGATCCAGAGCTCTTCGATATATGATTCCATTCAAAATTCTCTTTTCTTTCTTAAAGCCCTCTTCCTCTTTTTCGAGGATCATGCATAAAATTTCCAGATGACAGCAGTTTCCAAGGATTGCCACATGCCCAGCGAATTGTTGGTTTTGAGACAGAATTTTCCAGAGCCCAATGCTCTCTCGGGCTGTTCATTCTTCATTCTTTTGGTAAAATTAACCATATATCCCAAAACAGAATTATTTATATCCCCTTTTATGCAATTTTAAAATTTCATTTATGCAAAACAGATTTATATTATATTTATTCTTTTATTTAATTTGTTTTTATTTTTAAATACATTTCTTTTAACAAAAACAGATTTATCCTTTTGTTGCTCAAATATATAATGAGAAATAATAAAATAGAATAGGCCATATTATTTCATAATTTAATTAAACCATATTTCAAACTCGCTATGCTAATCATTTTCACGCAATCACATTGTAAAAATGAACATGACCTAATGCAGCTACATGATTTAAGTGGTGTGTGCGTAACCGAGAGTTTCTCCTCTTTTACCCTGTCGAGAAGCTAACCTCCTTTTCCTCAATCACACTCTTGGCCTTCGATCTCCTTGGCCTTCGATCACCTGCCACTCAAATGCACTCAGGTGTGCAAAACAAAAGTGTATTAGTAACCATTGTAGAATCAATAATTAACTCAACATTTCTATTTTATATGAATGCATTCATAATTCTTGAAAGAAAACAATTATATTAAAGCATTGCTCTTAACACATATCATACTTCGTATATTAAATCTCATAAGGTCATGGTCAAACATTATCTAAATAAGTCATGGTCAAACTAAGTCAATGGTCAAAATAAGTCATGATCAAAATAAGTCAATGGTCAAAATAAGTCATGATCAAAATAAGTCAATGTATGAGACGTGACATCAACGGAAATAGTTTCTCCTAAAGAATGAAGAATTGGAACAGATCATATGTGAGTCTGATTCCCAGGTTGTGGTGAACTTACTTAAAAGGCGGTATATGGATAATGTGAGCTGGCAGTTGGCTTTGATTGTTGAACAAATTCTCACCCTCTGTGATTCTCTTGAGTATATTACTTTCAATCATATTCCTCGTGAATGGAATGGTGTTGCTGATTGATTGGCTAAATGGGCTTCTGATCATATGCATGATTGGAATGTGGGGGATCGGGGCCAACTTCCCCCGGATTTGTCTCATCAATTGGATCACTTGGTTGATCTGGATAGGGCCATTTAATGCCCTTGCTTTGTAACGTTTCCTTGATTTAATAAATTTTTACCCCTTTATGTTAAAACAAAAAAAAGAGAGAAAATAGACACACCTTAAACTTATCATTCAACCTTATCAAACATTTACAACAGTTGTTGTCTTTAAGCCATTTTCAAAAGATAAATCCATTTTCTTTGTTGGTAGTGAGATCAAATAGTCCACAAAATCTTTCGTATTTTTCCAAGATGATCCTCCTTCACCCACTGCTTTCATTATTGTCTCTTTCACTTCACTACTTCTCTTCCTCATCTCTTCATCTTTCAGCAAAGCTCTCACACACCTGGCAATCTCGGCTCCCTCAATTATTGCGTCATCTCTAGAAGTATCTAACCTTGACCCAATTTTCCACTGGTTTACAACCAGCATTCTATTTGTGTTTTGCTCGATTCCCTGTGGGAAAACTAACATTGGAACACCCAGAGTTAGGCTTTCCATTGTAGAATTCCATCCCCCATGAGTGAAGAAGCCTCCAATAGAAGGATGGGCTAAAACAAGAAGCTGTGGAGACCATGGAACTAAAAGTCCTCTATCTTTTGTTTTCTCAAAAAAACCCTCAGGAAGAATGTCATTATAGTCTGTTGATGATGTTGTTGCTGCCTCTGAGCTCACCAAGTCTGGACGGAATACCCACAGAAATGCCTGCTAAACAAGTAGCCAAAATATTAATAACAGAAGTAGTTGAATTTAAACATAAAGAGAGTGACAACATTTATTTCAACCATACATTTTGTGAATATTGCCTATGTACTTTACGGGCGGGAGAATACCTGGTCGCTTTCCATCAGTCCTCTTGCTATCTCTTGCACTTGAACTTTGGAGATTTGAGCTAAGCTTCCAAACGAAACATACAAAACAGAACATTTGGGTTTCGAATCCAGCCATGGCAAGCAATTAGATTCTGCCCAGAGGCTTAATGATTTGGGACTTATTATGGAGAAATCCTGTTGTTTGCCTTCGCCTTCAAGGTAAATTGAGGGTAGTAAGGGACCAATCGAGCGAAAAAGAGGAGATTTTTCTTTAATGGCATCGCTTGCTTGGCTTTCTAGTTCATACACTGTGTTGCTGATAATCTGATGGGTTTCCTGATTGAATATCTGATGGGAGATCTTCCGGATGCATTGGGGGAAGGCCTGGAATGTAATCTATCATGCCTGTTAATGCAATCATGCAATTAGTACAATTAAACCTGAAGCTGGGTCCAGCAGAGATATTCTATATGTTGGGTGAGTACTAAATTCTCTCTGCAATTGATCCCTTAAGTTTATACTACTAGAGAACACTACAAACAAGGCAACCTTAAAACAGTAACCAAAGCCTTTAAAAAAAGGGGGGATCATTACATAATTATGCAGTGCCTTCAACTTTTTATACTTTACAACAAGACCTTAGTCATATCACAGGTATTGACAAAGCTTTTAACTTCATAACTAATAACTATAGGTGAGATGAAAACAGTTTCATGGCTGGATAGATATAAAGATTATGAAAAAGAATCTTATGTGAATTACAAGAATAAATAAAAGAGATTATATATATAATACACTATAAAAGATTGTATATAAAAAAATTTATATACTATACCCATCATGGGATTAGACAATGTAACGTGCTACTGCAAGAAACTTCTAAACAAGAAAGAAACATCAGTTACATCTGAGCTTATATTGTCAGCAAAAGATGAAATGTTTCTTATTGGTCCGGACGGTCAAAATAGTTTTCATAGCCTTCTGATTTTTTAAGATATATAACAAAGATTGTCAAGAATAAACAATAGAATTGGAATGTAAAATAGCCAATCTTGACAATCTTAAAAATGGCCTAAGCAAAGAAATACCGTGTCTTAAAAATAGCCTAAGCAAAGAAATAATTTGACATGTACTAATACAGAGCTTATCTGTGAATTATATTGGTATATAGAACAGAAAAGTGCACCTTGCTTCTTGGGGGGAAAGTCCCCATTATCTATAATCATTGACAAATGTCTGTAGATGACATGAACGCTCACTGCCTGTGACCAGAAGGGTACAAATGGAAGCTCAAATTTCTTAGCACCTCAAAATTCCATGGAAGAAATGAACTGCCAATAACACAGGAAACAGGAGGTTCACAGCTCTGTGTTAAGAGTTTGTGAAGAAGATCTTCTGCAGAAGCTCTCAAGGTGGTCATGAGCGCATTGAAGGCTTCCACTGACTTGACTGTTCGCTTGAAATCAAATGGCAAGCCATCTGACATTTGAGCAAAACGAATGTTAAAACTTGGGTCCTCTAAACTAATTCCATGCTGGGCGTTGCGTGCTTTCATCATTCTGGAGTGATTGAACTCTGTATTGACGAAGGTTATAATAATGCCATTAGAAGCAAGTTTCTCAGAGTCTTATCAGGGGATTTATGTGTCCCTGAACTGGGTGTCGGATTACAACAACATGGGGAGCCATAAGTAGTTCTCTGAATGACTATCCTAAGAATTGTTCTTGAGAAGTGAATGAGGGTGGCAAGCTAACAGTGATATTGTAGAGAAATATATAGAATTAGTACTACAGATTGGATAGAAGCCTTAGACTCTATATACAATGCTCTGATTTTCTTGGTTTCAAAAGGAGTTAAAACCAGAAAAATGATAAAAATCTAGTTGCTGGAGGTACTGAAATTGCACAATCACAATCCCACCCGTATCATGCACTGCCCAATAATATAGAGCAGAAAATCAGCCAATACAGAATACAAATGTAAGCACTTACGTCAGCTGACAACCACTTTGAACCATACGTGCAGAAGGCAATGCAAAATTAAATACAACTACATTATATAAAAGCCAAGGAATGTTCACGTGCCTGTCAATGTCCAGTTTTGAGCTCAAAATTATTTCAGCGTAAGATTTGATCTTAGCCATGGATGTGTTCTGGCCTTCATTGATTTCTTTCAGTAGTGTGCTTTATTTTAATTGATGTACAGAGAGGTCAGATGGTCTAAAAGTGTTTGTTATTTTAAGTTGTCAGTAGACAATCAATATTGTATACTTTGGGCAGAATGTTTGTTATACATCTATTCATTATTAAATACATATGGACGAGTCCAAACTTCTATAACAAATGTCCAAAAAGCATTAAACGTGATAGAAATAGCAAATGTTTCTATGCAATAATGATACAAATCTTATCAAACCCTACATCTTCAATCAGAGAGTTCACAAACCAGGGGAGACACTGCAGTTAAAGAACACTGCAACCACAGAAAAATCTAACTTTAATCTATATGATCATGGAGATTTACTATTTAATAAGCATCATCCCATCTTCTTTTATAAAGAGGATTTACTAATCAA
This sequence comes from Sequoia sempervirens, assembly GCA_007258455.2. Lineage (NCBI taxonomy): Eukaryota > Viridiplantae > Streptophyta > Pinopsida > Cupressales > Cupressaceae > Sequoia > Sequoia sempervirens. Next base: position 58,773,782 of record VDFB02000020.1, on the reverse strand, counting down.
TTATATGTTATATCAGTTATAGGATAGATCAATTCTGGATAAAGTGAAAGATATGTTATACAATATAATTGTCTAATATGAATGGACATGAAGTAACGGTTGGTTAATAATAATGTGAAATTAAATTTTTAAAAGTAGATATAAAATTGTTGGATGCAAAAGAAGTTGAGACAAAATAAGGTATAAAGATGTTACAGAAAAAATGTTAGTTCATATGCATGTTTAAATTAAAATCAACTCGGATGGTTCTTCTCGTGGAAATCCTGGTCATGCTGGCATTGGGGGGATGGGCCGGGATTGCTCTGGAGATGTTCAATTTATTTTCTCAGTGTATAAGGGTATTCATACGAATAATCTTATGGAGGCTCAGGCCATTTTATTGGATGTGAAGCGGGGCAGTCAATTGGGATGGCGCAGGATCATATGTGAGTCTGACTCCCAGGTTGTGGTGAACTTACTGAAAAGACAGTATTTGGATAATGTGAGCTGGCAGCTGGCTTTGATTGTGGAACAAATTCTCACTCTTTCTGCCTCTCTGGAGAATATTACTTTCAATCATATTCCTCGTGAATGGAATGGTGTTGCTGATTGCTTGGCGAAATGGGCTTCTGATCATATTCATGATTGGAATTTGGTGGATCGGGGTCAACTACCCCCGGATTTGTCTCATCAATTGGATCACTTGGTTGATATTGATAGGGCCATTTAATGCCCTTGCTTTGTAACTTCTCCTTGATTTAATAAAATTTTTACCCCTTGATGTTTAAATAGTAGACATTTAAAATTAGAAAAGTATTCTCACAAGGATGTTATTAATCAAATATTTTAAGGAAGAAAAGAAAATAGAGGTATTATTTAATACCCTATGAGTGAATGTGATAGGGCATTAGCTTATATAGTGAATTCCCCATGCAAATGATTGCTATCTAAGATCAAAATTTGGATTTGGAACTACTAAACCAAGATGACTATGTACTATGACTTCTAGAATTATCTATAACTGTGTGTTAATTCCACACCCATGGAAATAATCTTTGTACATAGGGGATTGAACCTAACAAGTAGACTTGATGTTGACTGTGGAGATGATTGTATAATCCAAAAATACTTTGTGCTTATAAATAGAGATTCACTTGGGTGTTTGGACTTGTAATAAAAAAAATTGGTGGTGTTGATGAACATCATTGGGAGCTTTCTAAGCGATTTATCTTCTTATGAAAAATCATTTGATCTATTCAACAATTTGGAGAAAGCTAGCTAGACAACTCACCATACTTGTAAATGACACTATAATGATGAGGGTAAGTTAGAACTAGAGATTCAATACTAAATAAAATGTAAAAAGGTAATGTAATATGGACTTGTGTGAAAGTGTATTGAAGCCTACTCACAAAAAGACAATGTAATTGGGATAATTGATGTAGTGTGGGCTATGACATGGGAAAGAGTGCTTCTAAAAGGTACATTGGTACCGGGGAGTGATATTGAGTGATGAGTAGTTGATGATCTCAAGTGTAAATGATGAAAGATGACCTAAGCATGATGTCCTTTTATACATGACCTAGGGACGTAAATTGAAGTTTTAGCATGGGAGTTGACATATAAAACTAGTTATAAATAAGTCAACTTAGGATTAAGATAAGATTTTGGACGTGAGGGCAAAACCTGCACTTTAAAATTGAATTAGGTTGTATCCACTCTTCTTGATTTACCATGGGATTTAAAATGATAATTTGAGTACTCTAAAATGTGTAAGTAGGACTTTAAGTTTTTTTTATGAGTTATAAATGACAAGATGGCATCAATGGAAACAACAAATTAGTCAAAATCATGTTCAAGCAAAACACTTAAGACACCCACATAAAGTGA
>VDFB02000020.1:58709755-58771813 GCA_007258455.2 Sequoia sempervirens | reverse complement strand
ATTGTAACGATCAAATAAGATCCTAGATTGGATTGCAACATATTGGACGAAGACACCTATGGGGTTTAGCTCTATTAATTGTAGTGTCAGCTCATCCTTCTAGATCGAGAAAAAGGGGTTTCCAATGGGGAGAAATCATCATCAATTATCACCGGAACAAAAAAAAAATTATATTTGTTAAGATATTAGAGTAGGGAAAGGACTAGGAAAGATCTTTACAGAGCTTTTTTTTGCTCTTTGGCATGTTAAATTATCAAGACTATTTATTGGATTGGTATCTGACCTTTGCATTTATGTGATTTTTATACAAAACAAGTAATAGTAGAAAAAAATATATGGGAGTTTGCATCTATATGGCCTCTGTTACATTTTTCTTTTCTCTATTCTACACATATTGAATGCTCTATGTCAATTTATACAATTATGGTCTTAGTGATTACTTTATATGCCATTGGATTTTGTGTTTGATGCTATCTTTCAAAAATTGAATCATGTTCATTATACTCTTTCATTTTCAGTAGATATTGATGAGACCATAAATTGTCTCATATTTTATCAAAGAAAATCATCTATTTCTTCTTAATGCATTAATGTTAAAGTGGATTTGAGTGATGATTGAAAGTTCTTTAGCTTGTTTAAAGTAAAATATAAAGTAAATGTTTGATTTATTTTTAGTAATTAAATGTGATCCAAATTGCCTCTAATATGTCTCCATGAAGTTTTTAAAATGATATAATGCAGATAAATGAGTTATTAAATAATTCATGGGAAGAAGAAGCTTCATAGACACTTGCAACAAAGAGCTCTAGACACTTGAAGCAATTAACTCTTGAAAGCTTTTGAAGGATTTGAAGAAGTAATGAGAAGATAGAGAAGACTCTCATCAAACTCCTACATTAATACAAAATCATGGAGCATCAATCATTCCAAAATTAATGGGATGAGTATTTGTTTCATGTTGAGTCCAAAGATCTCTCACAGTTATTACATTTCATGATTCCTTCTTCCACCAAAGATAACTCAAGCTACCACATCAATAAAATGTTGTTGCATGATTATAGAATGTTATTAATGTTAATTATCAATGATTTTGGCAAGAAAAGTGAAGAATAATTTCTTCATTCACATGGAGAACTGAAGACTTCATAAAAATCAGGCATTCAGAAATAGTCAAAAATGCAGTCTCAGTAAAACAATGATATCTCCCTCGTTTCTCAATGAAATTAGAAAATTCAAAATGATCTAAAAACCATTTTGAGAATTTATCATTATTTGTAGCAAGGAAGGAGCAGTAAGCATCAAAAAATGACTGAGACAAAAGTGGCGTGATGGAGGAAAACAACTTCAAGTTTCTTAAAGTTTTATAAACGACCCCTCAAAAATAGGATCTTGGATCCACATTCTTAGTGGATTGATATAGAATATGAATTATATAAATACAATGTAATCATTGGAAAAAGAGAGGGGATTATAAAGGTTTTTTTCAGCCTAAGGAAATAGAATAGATCTAGTTTCATTGACCAACAATGTATTTCCAACTTTCTACAGTAAATTTGAATTCAAGCAAGACTTTTCATTTCCAGCAATTGTGAAGTAGTTTAGTCTTTTCAATTCATGCAATTTTTCCTTAGATTAGTTCCATTTCATGCAAATAGGATTTAAGATTAGTTCTCTTTCATGCAAATTTCTTTTCATGCAAATAGGATTTATTTCTACAAGTAGAATTGACTGTCAACCAAGTTTTCTACTTTCTCTCTTGCATACAACCATGGACACCACCTTGGATTGATAAATTGAATGATGAGGATTACAATGACCCCATCAAATATTATGCTTTCACACTATGTTGTAAGAGTAAAAGGGTTCTATAAATAAATCTTTTCGTTGATATTGGGTTTCTTACTTCTGTCGGACCTTAATGGCTGCTTCCCATGGGGAGATTTGAATGACTTCTCTATGCCTTTTCAGGCCTTAATTTCTCATTCTCTTCCCAACAATGAAGGGTATATATCATTTTGTGTCCATTTTATTAGAAGTTAGAAGTTGATAAGCTTTAAACTGTTGTAAAACCTTTGGCGCATTACCACCTTTTGTTTTCCTGCATTTCTCCTTCCCTTTTCCCCAAACACACAAAGAAGAGTTCGCTTCTATAAAAATCTTGGAGGTCATTCAGTGATTCACAAGCTAGTACCCCACTCACTAAATTTCCCATAAGGCTATTCGAAGAGGCGTAAGCCTTTATGATCAACAACAACATTAAAAGCTTTGTTTCTGTGTTTTTGTTTACTGTTATTAGATCTCTATTTTAGTTTGTTTATTTTCTATTTTGTTCATTTCATTAGATCTAGCTTAATTTGGTTCATTTCTTAATTTCAAAATTGCATTTACAACATTTTAGATTGTTGTGTAGTGAAATAAAAAAATCCCTTTGTTTAGAACCTAAAAATTGTATTTACACATTTCATTCTAGGTCATTGCATTGCATTTCATCATGGATATGTGCTTTTGTAAGCTTTGGATGTCCTTGAATTCATCAGTGGTTGTTTCAAGTTTTTCTTTTGGAAATGATCCTAATGAAATTGAACTCACTGATGCTCAATCAACTCCTAATGCATGTCCTCCTCATGAAGTTGACATCATGGGAGAAGATAATGACAACATGAATAACTTCATAAATTATTTCCTTAACAACCTTGAGACTAATGCATCCTTTTATCCCTCCATGAAACAACCAACACTCCCTACCATCCCACCACTTGAGATGTTTGTTCTTTTACATCTTGAAATTGAGACAAAAACTGAGCCTAAGCTCCCTACAATAGGTGAGCCTAGCACCTCTAATCAAGCAAACATTCAACCATCCTACATTAACAAAGTAACAAACACATTGATCAACCTAGAAGAGACATGGGAAAGGATTCATGATCTTAAGCAAACAAGGATGTGACATAACAAGAGAACATGAAATTCATCAACTCTTAGGGAAAATACCAACTGAAGATACCAAAGGGGTAGGATATCAAGATCCCCCTCATGGTATAAGTGTCCTCCTTCCTAAAGAACAACTAATGCCTCATAACAATGATAAAGATTATAGGATCATCTTATTTCATCCTCCTCAACATCTAACTCAAGAAATTGGTGAATCTAGCAAGAAACAAAAGCCTTACAAACTTAACAAATTCAAATTTCCATGTTCCATGTCTACAACTAAAAGAACCTTACACATACTTCTACATCAAGGACTTATCACATTACCACCCATGAAAGAAAATCGAAAATCGAATCCTAAGAACACAAACATGTCTCATTGTTGATACCATAGAGTTCTTAGACATAGTACTGATGAGTGTCATGCTTTAAAGCAAATATTTAAAAAGTTTTATATCATAGAAATAATCCCTTAAAACATGTCCTTTCACTCCTTGCCATGTAATAGTTGTAGGATCTTAGTATTCTCACTATTACATGCTTTACATTCATTGCAAATCATTTCAAAATTCAAGGAGCTCTTTCTCATCACCTACCTCATCTCATTCTTGTCTTGAACAAGAAGTAGATAGCCTTGTCCTAGTTCGACACTTGCCATTGTCCCTTTGGCTAGTTGTTTTCTTTCCTATACGATGAACAAGATTGGGATGCAGACGACCTGCTATAGGTTGACTCGCATGTGCCTTACTAGTATTTTCTATGTTCTTTTTATGCGTGTGATTGCATGTGTGTAATGTGATCCCCCCATACTCTTTTGTTTGATGTATCTCTCTCTTTGTGGCATTCCTCTATTTGTATCTACATTCTTCTCTATGTCGTAAACCTATATCTTTTTCTTTTTCTTGTGTTTTCCTTTTGGGGATGACATAAGGTGTCGATACATTTAGGTCTCTTCCATGTTGACCCAAAATATTTTCCTTTATCTTTCTCTTGGTCTTGTGTTTTCCTTTTGGGGATGACGCAAGGTTTCAAAACATTTAGGTCTCTTCCATGTTATCCCAAAAGGATCTTTCTTTGTTTTTTCTCTCTTTGTGTCATTCTTCCTGTTCCATGAGTATTTGGGGAATGATGACAGTTCCAAGCTCTCTAATAACAAAATTGTAGCAAATACATACTGACCCTTAATCTATGGATCTATTTTGTGTTTGGGATTTCATTATGGGGGCAACCCCTTCCTTTCTTTTTCATGACGTAGCTTTATTTGGAAACATATGACTTGGCATAGGGCTTTCCAAATAAGCTCTAATGTATTGTTAGCATTGATCATTTTCTACTTTAATTATTTCTCACAACATGGTGTTTAGAAATTCCTTTAAAGTGGGGGCATACATTGGCATCATTCTTTTTGAATTTCATTACAACTCATGTTTCACTGTGTGGTCTTCTTACTTCATGCAATGCGTCCTCTTTGTGGTGACATTGGGTGTGATGTCCAAGAGTGTGATCTCTTTTAGCATATTATATTCCTCTTAGTGGCTTGATGCTACACACTGCATCCCCTAAGTTGTGAATCTTCTATTCTTCGATTGGTCCTCTCTTGGAGACATTAGGCACAATGTTCCCTAAGTTGAGACCTTACATGAACTAAGAAAAAATCCTTTGGATGTACCTTACACTTTTTACATTTACAATAAGTATTAGATGGCTACCTTGCATAACACACTTTGCTTGTCAGTGGAGCCATCTTGTTTCTTCATGAGTATCAAGCATACAAATTTTTGCTTGCCTCATGGATCCTACTATTTTTGTTATGTGGCACCTTATCAAAGTTATTAGGAGGTATAACTTTGGTATGGTTAGCATATGGGAAGCTGAACTTAGGCATGACTTTCCCATAGCCACTTGCTTGTGTGTGTGAGCACATAAAGACCACGTTCATATGTGTCTCACATCTCCGAGGGCTCACCTAGTGGATGGCCTGAGGTTCCACTGGCCCTTGTGAGTGTGTGTTTGGTTTGCATGGTGGACATTGTGTTCCACTTGTAAATGTTTTTGGAAAAAAAAATTAGATATGATCTACATCGTGTTGGACAAACGGCTGAGGCTTGATCCACCATCTCTTTCTTTTTCCTTTTCTTTCTTCTTTATGTCTTTGATAGTGTATGTGTGTACCTTTTTGTTGCTTCATACATTATTATCATGTGTGTTCTTTTGTGCCTATCTTGGTTTGCCATATGATCTTTATTCTGGGGGCTTAATCATCCCTCTTGATTGTTGTCATCCTATCTCACTAGCGTTGGTACACTTGGACCCCTCTTGATGCAAGTTTGTCTACTTTAGTGTGAGTTTGAAGCAAGTTCCTCCTCTCACTAAAGTGGGGGCTAAATTTAGTGTAAAAAAAAGTATCCTTTAAGTTTTCACACTTGTTTGGGCCCTTCCTGCTAAAACAGGGCTTCGTTATGCCTTATTTGGTCCTATTTTGCATCCACGAGCCTAATTTAATGCATTTATCCTAGAGGATAATCTTGACATTTATTAAATTACTAGTCATAATTCATGTTTTTGGGTTGTTTGTTCTAGATCTAGTGATTTGGGACTCATACACCACCTTGGGCATATGGGACCCACCTAGGTTTTGCGACCTGATCCTAAATATTGCATTGAACTTAATATTTCTTGAAGTTTGTGTCCCAAGTTTAAGCTACTAGGACTCATACGCCCCAACTAGCGTATGAGTCCCTCTTTAACTTGGACCTATTTTGAATTCAATTCTTGGTGGTATTCTATTCTCCTATGTCAGCTTGTAGTGTTGTAATTTCAAGAAATTTGGCATAAAAAAGTATAAATACAAGGTTATTTCACATAATTTCACGTAATATTTTCAAGAGAGCATTCCTAAGGAAAGTTTATGAAATCAAGAGCATTCAAGAGAATTCACGAGTTGATTATCAAGCATTTGAAGCATCAATTCAAGATTCAAGCATCATGTCAAAGTCACCATGCATCATGTGTGTTTTTGAGCTAACATTTGTGATGTAGATTTTCATGATTCAAGCAAGTATTCAAGATCAAGTTTCAAGCATTCAATAAAGAGTCAAGATCCACATCCATTGGATCCATTTCATATAAGATTGCAACCTTTATTTCGATGGTTTGGTGATTTGCAACATCACATTTGTTCATTCATCATTCCTTCATGTTCTTTTATTTTATTTCAAGATTTGATTACCAAAATGGGGCTTGACCAAGGAAAACCCCTATTCCCTAACACAACAACATCTTTCTCTCTTCATATGTGATTGTAGATCTAGGTGTTTTGGATCTTGAAGATCCTTTGAAGATAAAGTTGTAGGATTGAAGAAAGTTGTCAAAGTTGTCATCTTCATGGAAACTCACCTATAGCTTGCAATTCTGACTTTCAAACCTGAAGATTGGACAAGACAAAAGCTATAGAACATCACTAGAGGATAAAAAAGTTTCAGTCAACCCTAATACTGGGACTAAATTTCCACCTTCGGTGTATGAGTCCTAGTATACCCCTTTTCAATAGTTTTCTATAGATCCTAGTTTTCCAGTAGAAAATTCTAGATTCAACCCAAAAACCCTAGACTGGGACTAAATCACCCAGTTTGGCATATGAGTCCTAGTGCACATAAAAATTTATAATTTTAGAGTTGTAGACCTTGTTTTGGACATCTTCATCCTCCCAGGTTCTTCTTTGTTTATCCTCAATTTCTCATTCTGATTTTAAGTTTCATTTTCTAGGTCATATAGTTAGATTTGCATATTACTTTCATTCCTTTCTTTCTAAGCATTCGCTTAGTGGTGAACCCCCTTTTAATCACACCCAAGGAAACCTCCCTAGTTCTCCTTCCCTCAATTGAGTCTTTGGGATTTCCTAATGAAGTGAGGTGCAAAATAGGTCCCCTAATTGTTCCATCTCCTAAAAGGTGGAGCATCTAATTTCCCTACATTTCACAAGATTATCTCTAAGTTAATGGCGAAGAGACTTAAGTTGTGGCTTAGCAAGATCATTTTAGAAGAATAGGGAGGTTTTATTTTAGGAAGGAAAATATTGGATGGGGTGGTTATTGCAGTTGAAGCTATTCACTCTATGGAGGTTTCCAAGAAGAAGGCCATGTTTATTAAGCTGGATATGGCCAAAGCTAATGGTCAGGTTAAATGGGCTTTTCTTCATAAGGTGCTCATTGCTTTTGGCTTTGGTGAAGGTTGGTTTAATTGGGTGATGGGTTGTGTTATGTATACCTCCTATTTAGTGTTGATTAATGGGGAACCTTCTTCTTTGTTTAGAGCTTCTCAAGGCCTTTGACAAGGTGAACCCTTGTCTCCTTATCTTTTTATTATAATGGTTGAAGGCTTGGGGAGAATCTTTAAAGCCTATATGAGGCATGGATTAATTAAATGTTGTAATTGGGGCAATGGGTTGTCTTCCCAATCCCAATTATAATTTATGGATGATACGACTTTGTTAGGTGTTGCCAGAATTAGAGAAGCAACTACCTTTAGGTGAGCTTTGGATATCTACCTTGATACTTCTGGTAAAAAAATCAATGATGATAAGTCCTTTATTTTTTTCTTTAAAACCCCTCTTCTTATTCAATCAAGAGTTGCTCATATTCTGAGATTTCATATTAGTTCTCTCCCTTTTGTGTACTTGTGTATCCCTCTCTCTATTGGCCCTTTGCCAAGAGGGACTTCACAAAATGTGTTGGATAAATTTTAGGAGTAGGTTAGTCATTGGACCTATAGATGGTTGTCCTATGCTGGGAGAGTTATATTATTCAAACTTGTGGTACAAGCTCTCCCTCTTTACAGGTGCATCATACAGGTTGCTCCAACTAGTTTCATGAAGGAATTGGATGCCTTATCTAGACAATTCTTATGGGCTGGGAATCTAGCCTCCTTGAAGTGGAGTTTAGTTAAATGAGGAATATCTATAGACCAAAATAGTTAGGAGGTCTGGATTTGTGGTAGGTTGTCCTTACTGGTCAAGCTTTGATGGCTAAGCTTTATTGGAGATGGTGCACTAATCAAGATCAATCTTGGGCTAGGATTCTTACCTCAAAATATTTGAGGGGGGTGAATAAGAAAGATGTGCCTAGAATCTCTTTGGTAGGTACAAGATCTGTGATTTGGAACACTCTCAAAAGGGAAGCTAGTTTAATCAAGCAGGGCTTGTTTTGGATTTGTAATAGATGATTTGAATCTCTCTTCTAGTTTGACTCTTGGGATGGACATCCCCCAATCATGTCCACACATCCGCATTTGCAAAATATTTTTCTTTCCTTTCTTGAGGCTAGACGGTCTCAAGTAGAAGAATTCAAGGTTGCAAATATTTTGGGGTAGGTTGAGGTGTTCAAGTGGAAGGATGTTCAAGATTGGCCTCCAGGAGGCTTTGATGAGGGCTGTGAAGAATTATCTCATATTTCTACTAGTAGAGCCTGTAGTTCCTTGCAAAGGAATGATATTATGTCTTGGGGTTTGGATCCTATGGGGGTTTACTTAGTGGTCATTGGGTATCAAAAACTAGATAGGCATAAATATGGAGGGGAGTATGTTCCTTGTCGGAAGTATGTGTGGAATAAGTTTGCATGGCCTAAATGCAAAATTTTCCTTTGGTTAGTTTCTCGAAATAGGTGTCTCACTTGGGGAAATCTTCAAAAGAGGGGCTTTCAAGGGCCATCCATTTATGTTCTATGTGGGAGTAATGATGAATCCTCTCCACATTTTTTATTTTAGTGTGGCTATTCTAGGAGCATTTGGCACCATTGGTGGGAGATTTGGAGGTAGTCTTATGTGCATGCTTCATCCTTGGTTGAGTTTTGGAGGACATTGGGGAGACCTCCTACCAAGACGTTTTGTCTCCAAGTGGCGTGGAGTATAGGACCTTCTTGCATTATTTAGAAAATCTAGTTAGAGAGGAATTGGAGGATCTTTAAGGGATAGGGTTTGGCTTCTCATCAGGTCTGGCAGTGGGATCTTAACATGATTCCAGAAACTATCCAAGCTAGGTGTGAGGTGGATATCCCTCTAGATTCTGGAGAGTCGATGGTGATGTAGGGGTTGGGTTTAGTTGGCAGAGGCTCAAGGAAGGCTTATTCTAGTGGAAGGCGGTCTACCAATGGGAAGATTCAACATGAAGGTAGATGGTCACCACCTCCTACAAGGGTCTTGAAGTTAAATACCGATGGATCTTCTAGAGGTAACCTAGGATCTGCTAGAGTTGGCAGTGTTGGTAGGGATAATTCGAGAACTACCCTCTTCTTCTTTTCTATTTTTTTAGGGACACCAAACCAATAACTTTATGGAGGATTTAGCTATCCTTATTACTTTGGAAAAGGGGTATGCTTTGGGATGGCACAAGACCATCTGTGCCTCAGATTCATAGATTTTGGTGGCCATGTTGAATAAGAGTTCCTTAGAAGGTATTAATTGGTAGTTGGATTATGTGGTTCAACAGATTCACCAGATTATCACTTATTTGGATTTGGTCTCCTTTTTCCATGTCCCTAGGGAGTGCAACATGGTTTCTAATTTTTTGGCGAAATGGGCTTTTGAGTATAGGTGTGATTGGCATATTGATGGACGAGAGCATCTTCCCTTAAAATGTTCCCAAAGGTTGAAGATGCTACTCCAGGAGGATATTCGTGGTTCTTGAGTTGTGTTTGGAGGGTTGTGGGGCTTTGGCTCTTTGTGATCTTGGTTTTTTCTTTGTTGGGTGTTCCTGGTGGGCCCTGTTATATGGGCCTTTTCTCCTTGATTGTAATGTCATTTTTGATTGATTGAATAAATTTTTACCCCCTTTTTATAAAAAAAATCTAATTATTTTTTATCTCTTCAAAATTAGACACAAATTCACCTCAAAATGACATAGGCTTTATTACCATACATAAGTCACAACTTGGCGAACATTGGAAATTTTGAAAGGGCCTCAATAGATTTTGACAATATAGAGAGATATGGTTTAACATTTAGTACTATCTTTTAAGTTGAATCTCTCAAAAAATTGAGAACGTTGCCACTATATTCTCATTTGAATTATCCTTTAAGATAGAAAATATAAATTATGTTAGTAATAGGAAAAATGAAGAACATTGATTATGATCATTTTTTGTAAGTTCATCTTTAAGGAAACTATTTAATACATATTCAATTTGCTTGTGGTTGGTTGTGATAAATTAACATGATACATTGTGTTATGGGTGGTCATTGTACTCACAACAATAATTCTCTTTCAATTGTGTTCATGTAAATGTATTTCTATAAAATAATATTATTAGAATGATGTTATGTTTACATAACTAATTTTTTGATATAACATCTTAATATGATTTCCTACGAGGCACATTCATAATATTCATATATTTTCATGTTGTTATTATACATGTTTTCTTTGTTATTTCAATATATTGGTCAAGATTTTATGTAGCTAATGTTTCCGTTGTGCACTAATATTTTATGTAGTCTTAAATTATTCAACAACCAAATAATAGAAGGAAAATTTGTAAGAAAATGACATTCATCATGACAACTATGCATAGAAGGTAAGTGAACTTATATTTGAAATTTTACATAAAAGTTGAGTTCATCTAACCTTTTTAGATAATTATACAAATTGTACAATAGTCTACTTTTGAGAAAAAAATATGACTATGTAGGATGTCATTTGTTTCAACTGCCCAAAGTGAAGAATTACAAGCCTTGGTAGATTCATATTTATTATGTCAAGAATTAATATAATTGTGTATATAAAAAACTTAAAATTGGAATTGATGCATGGACAGGGATTACGACATGATTAATAATGAGATGCAATTAATAAATTTAATCATATTTTATTAGTCTCACTGTTATCCATGCCTTGTAGTTTGTTATGCATATAATACAAAGTTATGATGTGAATCATTTTTTGACATTGTGAATGACCACTTAGTTAAAGATGTCACATAAATATTATTTGTGAATAGATTGGTTATGGATTATAGTGAAGTAAATTAAAATGTGTGGAAAAGTGTTTTCTTTTTTACAAACAACACTTAATAGTGATACCAAATGATTGATGCACAAATATTTTAAGGCCCTTTTAAAAAATATAAATGTGGAGCATTTGACCATATCTATATCTATTGACCATTTGATAGTATCTCTAAATACTGCCACTAGTAATTATTTTGATAAAAAAAAATGCATCCAACATGCTTATAAACACTAGCATTTGGTAATATAATGTCATCAGTGATACCTATCATTATAAATATGTTAAAATGTAAAATCAAAAGACAATTCCACCAAAATGAAAGGGCTATTCATAAACCACACTTAGTTCACTGATCAAAGACAAATTTTGACCAAACAAAATAGGACAACTATTTACCATTTTTTATAAGAATGAGATGCAAAATTAAGACTGAATGCTTGACTATTAAAGAGTGCAATATTTAAATATAATGAAAAATATAACAAACCAAACAATAAAAGACAAAAATGACAAGATGGATAGCAGAAAATAGACACACCTTGAACTTATCATTCAACCTTGTCAAACATATAAAATAATAATTAGTCATATTAAAACCATTTTTTTAAAAAGAAAACAATTTTCTTTCTTCTGGTTGACATCAAAGAGCCCGCAAAATCTTTCAAATTTTTCCAAAATAATCTTACTTCACCCACTACTTTCATGATTGTCTCTGGAAGTCTTTTTCAAGAGACAGAATCCATTTTCTTTATTGGCAGTGACATCAAATAATCCACAAAATCTTTCATATTTTTCCAAGAAGATCCTCCTTCACCCACTGCTTTCATTATTGTCTCTCTCACTTCACTACTCCTCTTCCTCATCTCTTCATCTATCAGCAAAGCTCTCACACACCTGCCAATCTCAGCTCCCTTAATTATTCCGTCATCTCTGGAAGCATCTAACCTTAATCCAACTTTCCACTGGTTTACAACCAGCATTCTATTTGTGCTCTGCTCAATTGCCTGTGGGAAAACCAACATTGGAACACCCAGCCTTAGGCTCTCCATTGTAGAATTCCACCCCCCATGAGTGAAGAAGCCTCCAATAGAAGGATGGGCTAAAACAAGAAGCTGTGGAGACCATGGAACTAAAAGTCCTCTATCTTTTGTTTTCTCAAAAAAACCCTCAGGAAGAATGTCATTATAGTCTGTCGATGTTGTTGTTGCTGCCTCTGAGCTCACCAAGTCTGGACGGATTACCCACAGAAATGCCTGCTAAACAAGTAGCCAAAATATTAATAACAGAAGCAGTTGAATTTAAACATAAAGAGGGTGACAAACATATATTTCAACCATACATTTTGTGAATATTGCCTATGTACTTTAAACGGGCGGGAGAATACCTGGTCGCTTTCCATCAGTCCTCTTGCTATCTCTTGCACTTGAACTTTAGAGATTTGAGCTAAGCTTCCAAACGAAACATACAAAACAGAACATTTGGGTTTCGAATCCAGCCATGGTAAGCAATTAGATTCTGCCCACAGGCTTAATGATCTGGGACTTACTATGGAGAAATCCTGTTGTTTGCCTTCGCCTTCAAGGTAAATTGAGGGTAGTAAGGGACCAATCGAACGAAAAAGAGGAGATTTTTCTTTAATGGCATCGCATGCTTGGCTTTCGAGTTCATAGACTGTGTTGCCAATAATCCAGGCGGCTTCTTCCAGTACTGTGAGCTGTTGCAAAATAAGCTGATGCGTAGGACTTGATGGATCTGCTGATTGAATATATGATGGGAGATCTTCAGGGTGCATTGGGGGAAGACCTGGAAGGTAATCTATCATGCCTGTTAATGCAATCATGCAATTAGTACAGTTAAACTTGAAGATGGGTCCATCAGAGAGTTTAAATGTTGGGCGAGAACTAAATTTCCTCTGCAATTGATCACCCAAGTTTATACTATTAGAGTACACTACAAACAAGACAACCTTGCAACTAAAGCCATTGGAGAAAGAGAAGAGGATCATTACATAATTGTACAGTTGATATGTAATGATCACTTATAAGAACTGGAAAAAATTGAGTTCTCTTTTACACAAAAATAATAATTAGGAAAAATCCTATTTACCCTGTCTTACAAATAACCTAAGCAAAGAAATAAATAGGCATGTACTAGTACAGAGTTAATCTGTGAATTCTATTGCTGCATAGAACAGAAAAGTGCACCTTGCTTCTTGGGAGGAAAGTCTCCATTGTCAATAATCATTGAGAAATGTCTGTAGATGACATGAACGCTCACTGCCTGTGACCAGAAGGCTACATATGGAAGCTCAAATTTCTTAGCAACGTCAAAAGTCCATGTAAGAAATGAGGTGCCAATAACGCAGGAAACTGGAGGTTCACAGCTCTGTGTTAAGAGTTTGTCAAGAAGATCTTCTGCAGAAGCTCTCATAGTGATCATGATCGCATCCGTGGATTCCACTGGCGAGGCCATTCTGTTCAAATCAAGTGGCAAGCCATCTGAAATTTGAACAAAACGAATATTAGAACATGGGCTCTCTAGAATTCCATAATCAGCATTTCGAGCTTTCATCATTCTGAAGTGATTGAAGTCTGTATTGACGAAGGTTACAATAACGCCTTGAGAAGCTAGCTTCTCAGAGAGTCTTATCAGGGGATTTATTTGTCCCTGAACTGGATATGGGATTATAACGACATGGGGAGCCATAAGTAGCTCTGTGAATGACTGTCCTGAGATTATTTTTAAGCAAGTTAAACAGTCAAAGTTGTAGAGAAGTCCCAATGTTTGAAAGGGCTTGAATTGAAGAAGTATTATATAGAAAATTAGTATTACAGATTGGATAGAAGCCTGAGACTCATTCAATACTATGCTAGTATTTTCTTGGGCCCATCCTCACTACAACACTATAGTATGAATGTAGTTAAGCTAAGGCAGTTAAGATGAGCTTATTAAAAGACCCAAATGTTGAAAATGAATACTGTAACACAGTTGAATCAGAAATTCAGCTTACATCATTATACTAGCAACAACCTATACAAGGCAAACACAAGCCGACAAATCATGACAAGTACCAAATATGATATGGGAAAGGATAAGAATCCTAGGAATAAAATAAGGACTGTCATAGTAATTATGGCATGCATCAAATCCTAGAGTTGGTACCTACTCTTTGTAGCTAGATCAAGTATCAAATAGCTTCCAAGTTTTCATGTAAAAAAATATTATTAATTAATTCAATGTGTTATTAATTATCACTTGATTAAACTCTGCCATCATATTTGTTCTTGTGATCTTTTTTTATCATGTAAAATGGGGTAATCCACTCCTTTTCTATCCTAGACCACCTCGATCCTTAATGTCTAACATTCCAATCTTACAAAAATTGGATGTGGCACACAAATCATTACACACTTTCATGACACTATGCCAAAATATATAGAATTCTAAATATTAAAGAAATGACTCATTGCACAAAATAATTCATTCATATGAGGTCTAAAATATTTTTTTTCTAATTTTCTTCAAAGAAGGCAAAACCAAAACAATCAAGACCTCCATTAATGGAGTCACGTGATACTTCAATCTTTCCAAAATTTATCTAAATTTTAAAATAGAAGAAATTTTCTAATTTCAGGAGTTCCCTTTTGATCCAAAAATACACAACACTTCTATCAAATCAATTTTCCTAATTTTAAATGATCTAAGATTTTATAAAGAAATTCATAGCATGGCCTCAAACAGTAAGTTTTAAAAATTAAAACAAAATCTAAACTATAAGTTGAACTTTAAACCATTTTTATAGAATTATGCTATATGACTCCACCTAATGTGGACATGTCACAAGGAAGAAAAATCATTTTAAATGTATATTTGAGTAAATAAAATATCTTTTTTCAATCCTCCAACAATGAAGGGAATCCTTCACTTGAGCAACCCCACACACAAGATTACATTCTCTCCACTTTCAAGGATTCCCACTCCAAGGACAAGCAATCCAAAATCAACTTCTAGAAATTCCTGCAATATTTTCTTTCAAAATCCTTTTTTTATTTCCAAGGGGAAGAGAGAGGGTTTGAGCCATGAAAATGTGAAAGTAAGAATGAATGAATAAAAAGTATTTTCTTTTTCTTTTATTCCTTTTTCTTCTATTCCTTTTTCTATTATATTTTCATCTTTTCTATTTTCTAATATTTATTATTCACTTTGGTTAATAATACATTTCAATAAAATCAATAATAAAATCAATTAAATTTATTTAATAAAACTATACACTAAAACTCAATTTAATTCTAATTTCCACTAGTTAGACAATTAAAACAATTCAATTATAATTTATTTTAACTAACAATTATTTCATTAAGCCAAACAATTTATCTCAAAGGAACGATTAAATACATTTAATTTCTTTTGTTGAAATATAATAATGTTGCCATATCCCCTCGATACTTTGTTAATCATTTTGCATGACCCCTAGCCTTGATGTAATTTGGACTAGGGGTGGAACTTCAGACTTTAATGTGCAGACATGTGTGTGTGTGTGTGTGTGTGTTAAATATGAACCTTGATGTTATTATTATTAAATGTGATTATCAATCTTATTTTGTTATTTTAATTAATGCATTAAATGTTTGGATTAACACAGACTAATGATTTGGTTGTTGTACTTGTGTGAGGTTTGTTGTTGGATGCAGGTACCAGGGGTGCAAAGTGAGGTGGATTATGTGGTTCTGTTGATTGAGAGAAAGACAAATGACATGTCATTCTAGAGTTAACCTTGCATGTGGTTTTTGTCACCCCAAGGTTCATTCAACCTAGGATCTTGATATATTATTGCCATAATTTATTTTTCCTAGCTAACAAGAGTCGTTAGGTCCACTTAAATATTTTAGCTATTTGACAATGCTCAATTGGTAGACTTATTAAGGTCTATGAATGAATAATAAATAAATAAATTTAGGATGAGTAAATAATAAATTAAAAATTTAATAACTACGGAATATTAAATAAAAACAATTTAAAAACAATGAAAAATAAACACTCACAATGTATATTAAATAAAAGAAAATAGATGGGCATTGAAAAAAGAAGAAAAAAATAGACAAGGCAATGAATCCATCGAATGCCTAAGTTAAGGAGGTTAATAAAACAAACCATGATGAATTGTCATGTCATATAATTGACATTTATAGAAGGGTGTTTAAACCAAGTCTGCCATTGAACCAAAATAAGGAAGGAAAGACTGTAAACACATTCATGGGAGAAGGATGAGAGTGGGAAGGACATTAGACGAAGAATTATTGACCAACGAGGTTCAGAAGCTTGGTGAGGAGGAAGACAACAAAAGCTTTAAGAGGTTTGGCAACCGCTTTAATCACTGCCAATGGAAGGAAGGGACTTTGACCAGCATGCCATGGAGAAACCCATCCCTCTTTTCCTTAAATCAACCTACAAAGGTCTCATTAGTGTGGATAAATTTGGGAAAAGTGGAAGAGAAGGGTGGCATGTTAAATCCAGATAAGGACAGGATTTGGGAGGATATTTGCGTTGGAGGCAGCTAGGGCATTTTCCAATGCTTCTACAACCACTTACACCAGGAAATCTCAAACTCAGGTTCTAAGATCCCTTCTCTTAAAGTAGCTATTAATTTATAATATAGAACCCTAGTGAAGTTCTAGTTTGGGTCTTTGAAATCATTTAAAAATTCTAGGAATGATTCCATAGTCTTAGAAGAATATTTTTGGGAAATATTTTTCTATCATTTTCTTTCTTTTGTTCAGTAGAAAAACTTTCAGGCCTATGAGGACTATCATTTTTGGGAAAATTTGACACGGGTATTTAAACACCCAACCTTTGTTTAGAACAACCATTCTATCCAACATTGAGCTTCTACCCATTCTAACACTATCTTTGCTTATCCTCAAGAGTAATTGGAAATAATTCATCATTGACTAGCAACTTCGATTGATCAGTTGATTGCTAGTCGAGAATTTCTAGGCATCATATGATTCAACATTTTGGTTTTAATGTGGTTGTCAGCATTGAAATATTTTGTGGTTTCAAGTCAACTATCATATTCTTAGAATGAGAAGTGTAGAATAAATAATTATTTAATCTTTTAGTTTTTAGCTTATCCTTGAAGTCTTGGGTCTTGCATCTTCACAGCCTAAATGACTCCTTTAATTCCTCAAAGGGAGATTATTGTTAGTAAGCTAGATGGTCAAATCTGATGCAAATGAGTTAAGAAATCTCTTTCACTCATTGTCTTAATGGTCTAATTTTTCTCTAGTAAGCTAGCTTGTTAAATCTGATGCAAATGAGTTAATAAATCTATTTAAGTCATTGTCTTAATGGTCTTATTTTTCTCTAGTAAGCTAGTTGGTCAAATCTAATGCAAATGAGATAAGAAATCTCTTTCATTCTTTGTCTTAATGGTCTAATTTTTCTCTAGTAAGATAGTTGGTCAAATATGATGCAAATGAGTTAAGAAATCTCTTTCAGTCATTGTCTTAATGGTCTGATTTTTCTCTAGTAAGCCAATTGGTCAAATCTGATGCAACTAAATTAAGATATCTCTTTCCATCATTGTCTTAATGATCTATTTTTTCTCTAGTAAAGGAGCTAGTCAAATATGTTACAAATAGAATGAAAATAAGATGGATGCTAGCTCTATGTAATACCTACACATTGTATCGTCTTTTTCCTTCAAGGGTTTGTTACAAGATATCCCTTCTTCATAGAGGCTATCCCAAAACCCAAGGCATTTAAAGATGCCATGATGTTGAAGCATCTACCTTGATTGGCATAAGTAGCTTTAAACTATATTATTCAAGAAATAATTATTTCATGACAATAGGCTAAATTAAGTTGAATCAATGCTAGAAGAAGGTGAATTGATCTATTGCTATTCCCATGTTAAATATCGATACAATATCCCTTGCACTATTGGCTTCTAGGTCAGCCCTCCATATGGAAGACCATAGCTGGATGATCAACTGGTTAATAGGGCAATCATTTTCATTTAAATGAGTACTATTGCAATTTATGATAATGTAGCCCTTGCTAGTCCATGTCTAGAATTTATATTTGTAGGATCAATAAATTAGGTAACCTCTACATACTATCCATGGAAGAATATTTTCCTTCTTCCCACTAGAAGGTGTCTAAGAGTAAAAAATGTGCTTCATGGAATATCTAGTATTGTCATTATGGGTTGTAGCTAGGAGGGGAGCCTAATGATCTTGAGTCTGGAACCTACCCTTAGTCCAGTGCTAAGCATGAGCTAAGGACTAGTACTATGCTCAGGATGGATGGTAGTCTAGGAGCGATACTATGCTCGGGATGGATGGTAGTCTAGGAGCGATACTATGCTCGGGATGGATGCTAGTCTAGGAGTGGTACTATGCTTAGGATAGATGGTAGTCTAGGAGCAGTACTATGCTTTGGATAGATGGTAGTCTAGGAGAAGTTTTATGCTTTAGATGGATGGTAGTCTAGGAGAAAGACTATGCTTTAGATGGACAATAGACTAGGGGTAGTACTATTATTGGGATGGATAAGAGTTTAGGAGCAGTACAAAGCTCGAGATGGTCAATCGTCGAGGAGCATTCCACACCAATAGTGGTTATCCTTGGTTGCTTAGTTGATAGATGGATAGCAGGAAAGGGGAATCCTAAAAATCTCAATCAAGTAGAATAAACTCCCAATGAAATATTAATGTTATTGAAAAGAAATTATGAGCTTATTATAGCTAGGTACACCTTGTGAAGAGGGTCACTAGGAAGACATTTTTTGCACATAACTTAAGGGTTGGAATTAAAACTTTCTCTCTCTCTCATCATGGGCCACATAATCTACTTGGAGGGGTGGATAGGGTTTGAATCCACATTGGTTGGGATCATTTTGCACCCCACCACAACAAGAACAAGCAAGGATGTGGAGATAACTCAAATCACAATCATGAAGGTATGTGCAAACCAGTCGGTAGCATTCTTTATTGATTAATGCAGCTAGTTGTGTTAGTGGTATATGTATTTAATTGATGATAAAATTCCATAAGATGAAGTCATTTATTGTTATTATATGATTCTAACTCTCAATGTTATCCTTCTTACAATGATAAAAAAAATTGTGTAGAAAATCTTCCTTTTGTTGGGAAAATTGTTACATTCGTTTCAGAGCCTAGAACTCGACACTAGGACCTAGGTGCTCTCTCTCTTTCATTGTACTAATATGGATGTTTGGTATAGATAGTCATGGGTCATGGGAAGAAAGAAAAGGGGAAGATGGTCTTAAGAAAACAACATCCTTAACAAGAGAAACTAGAAGGATCCAAGGCCCCTATTACACTAGGACCAAACATAGCAACCGAAACAATATCTGACACTGAGCCAGTGGTTGAAATTATGAAACAAATTAAAATCCAAAAGGTAAAGGGATTGGATAAACTTGACAAGGATCATGAACCACCAAAGAAATTCCCTCAACCAACTCCTAAATCTAGGCCCTTAGCTGTTCGAGATTTCCCATTTGGTTGTCGACGCAATGCTCATATTTTCACTAAGGAAATGATTGTGGAATATAATCATGTCCATGCTAAAATATCTATAAATACAGGAACCTCGGATGAGGAAGAACCCGAAGAGGACTAGACTCCTCCTTGTAACCAAATCTATCTACAAGATTATGAACTAGTACTAAATAAAAATATTCTCTCTTTTTGTAAAATATGCTAACTATTAATGATATATATATATATATATATAGACTTATATATGCTTAAATTAAGGTGTTATGGTGAATATGATAAATGAGAATGGAATATTTAATGTTCTGAATATGATATTGTGTATGATTTTTTCTGTGATTCTAAATATGATATAAGACAAAATTTAAAAAAATTAACAAAGACACTTAAATAACACTCTTTTGTCCCTCGCATAATCAATCTAATTCAATGAAGAGAACTTTAAGGAGGGGAAAATCCCTATCCTTGTTGAAATGCTACATGCAAGTAGGGGTGCATCATCTCCACCTCCTACCATACCTGAAGAATTATAGGCTGAATTGAATGCACTTCATGCAAAAATAGCATCATAGGAGCAAAAATTTGAGAAACTATCAAGGAAAAAGGAGCAAGGACTAACCACAACACTGGCCTAGGAACTAATCACAACACTAGCATTGGAATTGAAGAGTCAAATAGGGAGAAAAATGTGAACACAAGTCATGAACATGAGAGCAGCTCCAAAATTCCCAACTACAGTCACTCTCAATTAGAGTCACAACGAGGAGAGGGGAAAAAACCCATTGATTTGAGAATTAAAGAAAGTGCAAGCCCCTAAGTTTAATGGGACTGGGGGTGGGGATGTTACTAAAGCATGGCTCATAGGAATGAACAAGTATTTTGGGTTGATAGAATTAAGTGCCAACACTAAGGCTAGGATTGCCATTTATCACCTAGAAGGAGAAGCCTCACTATGGTGGGAACATTTGGCAAAAATAAAAAAATATGATATCAATCAACTAACTTGGGACAAGTTCACCAAGCGGTTTCACAAGGAGTATCTTTTTGCTCATCATTGAGACCAAAAGATGACTGAATTCCATTCACTACGTCAAGGGGGAATGTTGGTAGCCAAATACAAGTCCAAGTTCATGAGTTTACTTCATCGTGTGCCTTACATGAAAGAAGAAGAGGATCAGATGAACAAGTTTATCTTAGGATTGAATAAGAATATTCTATATGCAACCAAGCTCACTTGACCTAAAAGCTTAAACCAGGCTATGGAGGTGGTTTTGATCGCTGAAGAAAAGAATAAGAGCAAATAGGAATACAAACAAAATCCATATTCCTCCAACTACTTCAATAATAAACAAAAGGGTAATCAAGAAGCTAAATCTAAAGGAAAGGCTTCTCAACAGATTAAGAGGGGATGAAATTATAGGGAGAACCATGGGTCAGAACATCAAAAAGATAAAGGAGACAAAAGACAAAAATAATTTAGGCAAGATGCACAAGTTGATTCTAAGAGAGGCAAGGAAGACTGAAAAATACTAGTGAGTGGATGTTGGACATGCAGAGGTGATCATTATATGAGTGAGTGTCCCAAGAATCCAAACAAAACTACCAAACCCACCGCCAAAATTTATGCAGTCGTGAATAATCATCAAGTGAATCAACAAGCTCCATTGATAAAACTTCAAGGTACACTTCAACCTACCCATTTCTATTTTGGAAGATTTAGGAGTCATAGATAGTTTTATTTCCTCCCATACCATTCAAAAATGTAAAATTGATCATAAGAGTCTTAGTAGAGAGGTGATGGAGGTTGAGTTTTGGTTGGGTGAGACAAAAAAGATTAAATCTTGCTTGTGAGGAGCTGAAATTGACCTAGGGATTATAAGGACCAAAGTGGATCTATGGGTCACTCCTTTAGGGTCTTACGATTTAATCCTTGGGATGGATTGGTTCTGAAAGCACCAAGCCAAGCTAGATTGCTACACCAAGAAGATTGAATATCTAGATGGCCAAGGGAGGTCAGTGTTTCTTCAGGGGATTGGGAGACCAGTGGTGGTAAGAATTATCTCAACCATCTAAGTCAAAAGGGTAGTGAGAAAGGGGATTAAAATTTATCTAGTAAAGGTAGAAGAGGGTAATGATGATCCCACACCTAGCATTTAATACCATCCCATTTTCCAAGAGTATCATGATGTTTTTCCTAAATAATTGCTAGGATTTCCTCCTAAGTGATGGATAGACTTCACAATAGATCTAGCTCCAGGGGCCAATCCTATCTCCAAATCCCCCTATAGAATGAACACTATTGAATTACAAGAACTTAAGATGCAATTGCAAGATCTAATGGAGAAAGGATTGATACTACCTAGTGTGTCTCCTTGGGGAGCTCCAGTGTTGTTCATTAAGAAGAAGGATGGAACTTTGAGGTTGTGCATAGATTACCAGATGTTGAACAAGGTAACCATTCAAAATAGATATCGCTTACCTATAATTGATGAGTTATTTGATCAAATGAAGGGAGCTGCTATATTCTCCAAAATAGATTTAAGGTCAGGTTATCACTAGTTAAGAATTAGGGAAGAAGATATTCCAAAGACAACTTTCAGAACTAGGTATGGCCATTATGAATTTTTGGTGGTGCCTTTTGGCCTAACAAATTCTCGCTCTGCTTTCATGAGTCTCATGAAACATGTTTTCCATGACTATTTGGAAAAATTTGTACTAGTGATTTTGGATGGCATTATAATCTACTCTAAAAATTTGCAAGAGCATGAGGAGCATTTAAGAATAGTCTTGCAGAGGTTGAGAGATCATAAATTATATGGGAAATTGTCCAAATGTTCTTTCTTTCAGCCTAAAGTGCACTATCTGGGACATATTATATTAGCCCAAGGAATTGCAATGGATCCAACCAAGATACAAGCAATTGTAGAATGGCCCATTCCTAAAAATGTGTTAGAAGTAAGAAGCTTGATGAGTTTGGTAGGATATTATTGATGGTTTATAGAGAACTTATCCAAGATAGCTAAGCCCATAACCTCCCTTCAACGAAAGGGAAAGAAGTTTGAATGGGCACAAAAATGTGACATTGCATTCCAGAAGTTGAAGGAAGCTCTTACCACTGCACCAGTTTTTCAAGTGCCTGATTCAGATAAGTAATTTGTAGTTTGGATGGATGCTTCATTGGATGGGTTAGGTGGAGTGTTAATGCAAAATGGGCGAGTAATTTCCTTCGAGTCTAGGAAATTGAAGGATCACGAACTCAGTTATCCCACCCATGACTTGGAGCTAGCGGCAATCATGCATGCCTTAAAGGTATGGAAACACTATTTGGTAGGAAGACCCTTCAAGTTGAACACTAGTCATAAGGGACTCCAATATTTGTTCACCCAACCAGATTTGAATGCTCATCAGAGAAGGTGGTTGGAATTCTTAAGAAACTATGAGATATATATCTCATATGTTAAAGGAAAATAAAACCATGTTGCGGATGCCTTAAGTCGAAGGGCTAAACTAGCTGAAATCTCACAATTGAAGTTCGAACTACTAGAAAAGATCAAGCAAATGTAGAAACAAGATCTATTTTGTCAAAAAAAAGGTTAGAAGTGCAACAAGGGATTAATTCAACTGGGTACCATGTAGGAAATGATGGAATCCTCTGGTATTTGAATCGAATTTATGTGCCAAAAGAGGGTGGTTTTATATTGGAAATTCTCATAGAAGGCCAGAATGTGCCTTATCAAGCACATCCAGGGGTGACTTAAATGTATGCAGACCTAAAAAATCATTAGTTTTGGCTGAGAATGAAAAATGAAATAGATTTATATGTCGCCAAATGTCTTAAATGTTAGAAAGTTATGGTGGAACGATGTCATCCTGTGGGAACACTATATCCTCAGGATGTACCATATCATAAGTGGTCGGTAATTTCCAAGGATTTTGTGATAGGATTACCTAAAACTCAACATCAACATGACAGTATATTAGTGGTGGTTGATAAACTAATCAAGGTAGCACACTTCATACCCGACAATGTGACAGAGGATGCCCCACTTTTGGATAAAATATTCATAAAGGAAGTCATTAGGCTACATGGGATGCTTGAGGTAATCATTTCAGATAGGAATAAGTTATTTACTTTTAGGTTTTGGGCCTCTCTTATGACCACATTAGGAACCAAACTCAATTTTAGTATGACTTACCACCCTGAAACGGATGACCAAACCGAAAGAGTTAACCAAGTTATGGAGGACATGCTCAAAATGTATGCCATGGATCAACCCACTAAGTGGGAAGAGTATCTACTATTAGTAGAATTTGCATATAACAATTCATACCATTCTTTCATCCAAATGGCACTGTTTGAAGGATTGTATGGTAGGAAGTGCAAAACGCCTATAGGTTGGGAAATTCTAGAAAATCAAGTAACTATTGGGTCAAACTTCTTTAGGAATATGAAACTCAAGTGAAGATAATAAGAGAAAGACTAAAGGAGGTTTTATATTTTCAAAAAATTTATGTTGATACCAAGTGAACACCAAGGGAATTTTTAGTAGGAGACAAGGTGTTCCTATGTGTTAAACATAAAAAAGATCAATAATGTTTAGCAAGGCTGCTAAACTAGCTCCATGATACGTAGTGTTGATGTTTTATGTACAACAACTCAAACAGAATATGAAATCCTATCTCTCTTGAAAGGTAAATCTCTATCAGCAAGCCTCAAGAGATAACCCCAAGGTCTCTAATGTCAGGTCTTGACAATGCATAAACAACTTAGTGATAAATGTGAAAATGTTGGTAATCACAAAGGGACCTTAGTACAAGCAAAGACTGAATCCTGAACTTATCAAATCTAGCAATGTAATGGTACTTCAATCCTAAATCTAACTCAAATGATAAAGAAATAACAAAAGATTAGGGTTTCAGAGAGATATCTAAATTAAAACTACTCCTAATATTAACAATGCAAATGATGAAATACTTGAAATGGACCAGTCCCTCATAAACTAATTTCTGCTTAACCAAGATAAATCTACAATCTCATAGAAACAGTTCAATCTTCTAAGGTATTAAGATTTTCAGATCATGAACATTCATCCAAGACAACCCAATTGCAATTGAAATGAATAAATCTCCACAATTGAACTAAGCACAATGAATATAAAGGTCTAGGCTAACTTTGCAAAACAACTAACAATCAGCTAGTTGCAAAAGTATGGACCAGGGATTGTTGTAAACACTTCAAACATCAAATCATAAACACCATTGAATCAGATCTAAATCTAAATCTAACATATATCTAACAACCTTGAGCAATTTGAAAGATAGAAGCATAAGAACCATGCAAGGTAAGTCAACACAAAGAGATCACCAGAAAATCACAATGTCCTCAATTGTATTGAATCACCAAATTTCAGATGCAATTCCAATGTTCTGTTACATCACTTGCTTATAAATTGACTAACTTCTAATTCTTCTCTACTACCTAAATTTTCTCTTGTATCAAACTATCTCTATCTATGTATCTATTCCCTTACAAATGAGGCGAAATGCCCAATTTATATGAATCCCCAAAGCATGTCAGCCAAGAAAGGGATTATACAATAATAAAATAGCCAAAACGAGTTGGCCCAACCAATGTTTACAATGAAAATGACCACAAACAGGTCGGCCCAAGGAGAATCCAAAATAAAAAAAATTAGCATTAAATGCTTGAACTCAATCCAAGTCGGCCTAGGATCTTCAATGCAATTCAAACCAAGGCAAGGAAAATGATAGGGAAATACAAAATTTGATGCAACCTTGCAGTAGCTACTTCCATCCAGCTCGAATGCACCTCACCAATTCGGCCAAGGGGTGGAGTATATAATATTTCCTTGACGACTTAGCAAAATTCAACCTGCACTCAACAAAACCATCATTAATATTCATTCAACATGAAAATCAAGATTAGCACATCATCAGTAATATATTCGTAATCCAAATAAACTCAAACGCAAACGCAAATCAACCCAGAAACATCGCTCAATCACAAACTACACAATCTAGGATTTCGAGCCAGCCGCAGAATCTAAGCTAGAAAGGAATTTCAGGGAAATCCAGGTCAAGCAGATTCCAGTGAGATAAGCATGAAATCAATAATAGATCATTAAAAATGAATAAAGAGTGTATAATCACTGTGTAATTTACCAATCTAGAACATGGAACCATAAGAATTATCAATAGAATCATCCATTTCACCAAATTTTTGAGTTCCATAGCGCCTCCCAGAAAATTCAAAAAAATCTAGCCTGACCAGATTTCCACGAAAATGATAATCACTGCGTGAACTTTGGGGAAACGAGGGGAAAAAGGAGGAACTAGGAAAATCCAGGATCAACGAAAAATATTGAAGCTAGAGAAAAATGCAAATATCGGCCACGACTTCACTCAAATTGATCGAAGATCACAAATTTGAGGACCCTAGGCATGAAACTAGCTTAACCTGAACCTTCAACAGATCATTCTTTGAATTCTAGGTTCAATCAAAAGAAAATTAAGATGCAATGGCAACGCCCTAGGCATGAAACCCTAAATTCGACCATGAATGCACAAAACAAGCCACGAAATGCCCAAACACATAGAATTCAAACTCCAAGCAAGTCCAAAATGCCAAAGTATCACAAGACTAAACATCCCAACTCAGGAGAGTGCAAATGATAAATCATAATGGCATAAACCTCAAAAACCAACCACATTCAGAAAATCGGCGAGAGGACGGAATCCAAAAAAATCTAACCCAGGTGGAATTTCGTGAAGGCCAGAAATCTTCGAACCATGGTGTAAAACAGGCCGAGACGGACTCCGAATGCAGTCCAGGAAAATCCGAATGGGGCGAAAAATCCTGAACTAGGGTAAAAACCTGAACTTGGCCCAAAACTTAGGATTTTCAACATGCAACTTGGGGAAAACACTTGGGCAAGCAAGATAAACATATTAAGCACATTCCAAGGCAAAGTAAATCCCCAAAATCAAAGCACCAAATCAACAAGAGAAAAATAAAAAGAGGGTCCCTGCTTTTAGCGAGGTGTGTGTGCAAAAATTGCACAACAAATGGTGACTTTGCTGGGGAAATGCTCCAGAGTATTTCAATGACGAACATGAATCATGTACCTAGAATCTCAGGTTTCGATCCCACTATCAGACAAACAAATCAAAATGCAAGATTAAAGCATCAGAACCAAAGGCAGACTGATCCTTCCATAAATTGAAAATCCAAGTGTGTGTACATGAGTTCATTCCCTTCCTTGGGCTACTACATAAACCAAGTTCAATCAAGTTAGGCTAGATAAAGATTGTAACTCCAAAAGCAACTTGGATAGAGCCTCATTTCCAATCAAGCATCCATAGCCTCGGCGAGGTTATCGCTATGACTCTCTCGAACACAGCTCTATTGCCAGCCATGCATCCATAGCCCTAATAGAGATATTCGGATACCCCTAATATGTTGAATTCATTTCATTTTCAATACTTTCTCTTTCTTCTTTTGATATTCTTTTCTTTTCATTTTTTCTTTTCTTTTGATATTCTTTTCATTTCATTTCAACTTGTGAACAATGAAGTTCACACTTAGGGTTGAAAACCACAGTGGCACTGAAGCAGAAATAAGATTTTTCACCTGACAAGACTTCACAAGGATCCTACCGCAACTTCAAGATTTTTAAGATATATAAGAGATATAAGATTTCAGAATACTTCAAATTCAAATCAAACCAGTGACCCATTCTCTTTAAATTAGACATTTAGACTTCATGACGATAACAAAGACCTCAACCATCCATTCAAGATGCAAGATTAAAGTTAATCAAGGACATACTTAGAACAATCCCAGACAAAAGAATATTTGCTATGCAGGTGCAACACATCCAGAAGAAAACAAGAAGACCTCCAAAGCAAGAGTAGAGCAAAAACAAACCAAACCAAAAGAAAACCTAAACTAACCAAAACAAAACAAAAACAAAGCAGAATGGGAAACCTATTCTAAGCAAAGCAAAACAGAAAGGAAAACCTACTCTAACTATGTACAAGGAAAGAGCTAAAAACAACTCACGACTAGAAATAATGCTTCAAATACTGCCCATTGACAGGTAGTGGGATATCCTCCATAGTGAGAATTTTCAAGCAGAAAACATTATCCCCCAAGATTTCTGAAATCTGGTAAGGGCCAAGCCAAAGTTTGTCAAATTTACCATGCTCTCCCTTATGGTCATGGGATTTATCCCAATAGAGAACCAAGTTAGAAATCCTAAAGGCTTTAACCTTGGCTCTTTTATCAAACCACCTTTTGACTACACCCTAATGTTTAGAAAAGTTCTCTAAGGCTTCATCTCTTCTTTCTTCAAGGTGTAACAGCTCCTGTAGGTGGGATTCACACCTATTTTCTTCATCATAATACTCATTAATGAACTATAAAGTGGGGATCCTCAATTGAATTGGAAATATAGGTTCCTAGCCATATACAAGATAATAAGGGGAGTTCCCTATGGAAGTCTTTTGTCTTGTACAATCTACCCACAAAGCAAATCGAAGTTGAGTGTGCCAATCCTTGGGATTCTTTTCTAGTAACTTATGGATGACTGTTAAGAGGTTTTTAGTGGAAGACTCAACCAAACCATTACCTTGTGGATAGTAATTAGATACAAACTTTATTATAATCCCATGATCAAAGGCCCAATTGGAAAATTTCAATGATGCAAATGCAAGACCATTATCACAAACTAAAGATAAAGGACATCCAAAGCGATTGATAATACCGAATTCAATGAAATCTATTACCACTTCAGAAGTACACTATTTGCATGCAAGAGCTTCAGTCCATCATGTAAAATAATCAGTACTGGTGAGAATATACCTGTGACCAGCAGAAGAAGGTGGATTGATGGGACCTATGAAATCCATTCCCCATTGTGCAAAAGGCTTCACCTCAAAGACCAGTTGGAGTGGAAGAGATGCATACTTTTCTCTGGTTACTGCGGTCTGGCATATGTGGCAAGTTCTGACATGGCTATGTGTATCATTGAATAATGTAGGCCAATAATAACTAGCCCTTAGAATCTGATTTGTAGTGGAATGTGCAAACCCATGGCCAATACCATATCTATCGTGGAATTTTGCCATGACTCTCTCAGCTTCCTATTTTCCTAAGCACCTCAAGTAGATACCTTCATGATTTTTCTAATATAGAACAACTCCCTTCAACATAAAATTGT
Organism: Sequoia sempervirens; assembly: GCA_007258455.2. Lineage (NCBI taxonomy): Eukaryota > Viridiplantae > Streptophyta > Pinopsida > Cupressales > Cupressaceae > Sequoia > Sequoia sempervirens. The sequence goes on along the minus strand of VDFB02000020.1, from coordinate 58,743,117 downwards.
CACTTCTCAAACGTAATTCTCTTCTTTGTATTGCATTCAAATGATTAGGACACTTCTGATTCAGGAGATAATGAACAATATCATCATACCATTCTCCAGGGGAAACATCTTCTAGATTGTAGTGTTGAGTTGCAAGATCAAGGCCTATTTCTACCATTGTCCTTGTAAGTCCTTGCCCTCTTACTAGCTTCATGGGCTGAATATCAATATCATATTCTTGTAACATAGTTACCCACTTAGCTCTGTGCTCCCCTAGCTCATTTTGCATCAACAACAACTTGACTGCAGGATTAGGAACTATTGCAAACACTTTGTTTATGAGAATATAAAGTCTAAATTTCTTCACAGCTCTAATCAAGGCATAGGCCTGCTTTTCCACACTTGGGTACCTTAGTTCAACATCTTTCAATGGTGCACTCATGAATGCTATGGGATGTTCATTTCCTTGATTAGAATTTTGAGTAAACATAGTAGCACATGAGTGATCAGAAGCAAATGGATATATATAGAATGGCTTAGCATAGTCTGGACTCACCAAAACCCAAGCTTCAACAATAGCCCTCTTTATCTCTACAAATGCTTCTTTAGCTTCTGTACTCCATTCAATTTTGGCCTCTTGTTTCAACATTGCATTTAGTGGCTTGACTATTTCAGCAAATCCAGTGATGAACTTCCTTACAAAGTTGATCTTACCAAAGAATGACTTCATTTATTTCTTGCTGGCAGGTGGTGGAATCTTGAGTATTGCTTCCACTCATTCTGGATCAATGGAAATTCCTTTCTCAGAGATAACATGTCCCAACAATTTTCCCTCTGTAACTCCAAAGATGCATTTCTTTGGATTGAGAGATATACCAAATTCCCTGCACTTCTGGAACACCTTGCACAAATCTGTGATATGATCACCTCTCTTCTTGGAAAAGAATGTTAGATCATCCATATAAATGATTATGCACTTACCAATTATGTCCTTAAACACAATCTCCATGGCCATTTGAAATGTAGCTCCAACATTAATCAAACTGAAGGGAATTCTTCTGTATGCAAAAGTTCCCCACTTGGTCGTGAAAGTAGTCTTATTCCTATCTTCATACTGTACCATGAATTGATTGTATCCTAAATAGCCATCCAAGAAAGACATCATCTGAGAACCGTTGACAATTTTAAGCACTTCATCCAGTGAAGGTACTGGATAATTATCCTTTTTTGATGCTCTGTTGAGGTTCCTAAAATCTACACATAGCCTAATTTCACCATTCTTTTTCCTAACAGGAACCAAGTTTGCAACCCAAGTTGAATGTCTGACTAGAAATATGATTCTTGCAGACAACAATTTCCGCACTTCCTTCTGAATTATAGGTTCTAGTAAAGCATTAATTGGCCTTTTCCTCTGTCTGAAAGGTTTTTCTCCTGGATTGAGAGGGATAGTATGAGTTATAATTGATGTTTCATAGGTCTTCAAATCCTCATAACTCTAGGATATCACATCTGGATATCTATGTAATGCATCAATTATTCATTTTCTCTCTTCTAGAGTGCATACTTTGCCAATGAAGACATTCTTGGCATCATCTTGAGTTCCCATATTATACTTTTCACATTGTCCACTGATGGACTCCTTCTTGGCATCTTGTTCCTAATCTCTAATTGCACCATCCCTCTGGGAATTGTATTAGTCTTCAAATTGAGTATTCCTTCTAAATCCATTTCTGCTTCTTAGAGTTCAGTGTCATCTATAATTTGAGAAGCAAAAATATTTGTACTTGTGATAAAATCTAAAATATGATTATCATCTTCAAATACTTGGAAGTTGGTGACATTGTCAAGCACTAAAGGTACTGGGGTCGGCTCCACTGTAAACCTCTTCAATCCAGAAAGAGATAGAGGTTGCAATGTATTAGCTGCCTAAGTGAGGGAGTCAGCCGTTTGGTTTTTACTTCATGGTATCAACTGAATGTTGAAGGCATCAAATCCTTCAATAAGATCCCATACTCTGTGTCTATAATTGGTCATTCTTCTGTCATGACAAGAGTACTGTCTCCTAACTTGCTTAACCACTAACTCAGAATCCCCAAAAACTTGCAAGATCTTAACCTTTTTCTTTAGTGCCATTAGCAACCCATGGACCAAGGCCTCATATTCTACTATGCTATTTGTACAATGAAATTGAAGCCTATGAGCAGCAAAGAAAGTTTTACCTTTTGGACTGATTAACTCAAATCATGCTCCAGCTCCTTGCTTTGATTTGGATCCATCAAATCTTAAAGTCCAACAACCAGCAATTGCAGACTTCCTAGTTGTATCTCTTGCACTGTTGTTGCTGGAAGGTTCTTCAGAAAGCATCATTCTTCTCATTAGGGTCATCTTGAACATCCTATATATCAACTTTGACTGCTGGAGTGGGGTTGATACACTTTTGCACTTGTTCCACTGCAGTCTGGCATAAGCAACAATCTAGTTCAGAATGAGAGGCATTATGGACCCTGCACCAATTTGGCAAGAAAAAATCTTTGAAATTCATCTCCCTACCCAACTGGATCTGATCCTCAATGCATTTCTAAATGAATTCCTAGAAATTATCCAGTAAACTGAGCTTATTGTCTTCAAGATCATCTTCATTTTCAATTGGTTCTACCAACGCTTCAGTACTACTAGATTCTGTTGTAAGGTTAGCAGGAATTGTGTGGAACATTAGGACTTCCTCTACATCTGACTTCTCTAAAGGGGCTGCAAGCACATAGTTTCCCATGCTCACCTCAGATATTAGAATTTCATTGGAGGTGTTCTGATATTCTGTAATCATGTACTTCATCCTAGGTTCTTTTTCAATTCTAATTTGATTTGGCACTCCCTTCTAGGGAAGCCACATATGAGAGTTATCAGTTGATACATATCCATTCAAGGCCCTAGTAAAGTCTCTTCCCAGAATCCGGCCATAAGCATCAGGTATATCAACCACCTGTATATTGAGAACTTGTTGAATCCTAGGATCAGAAGCAACCTACATATGAATCATATTTAATTCCCCTACAACGTTAACTTTAGTCCTATCCAATTGTGTAACTTTCTTTTGAGAATCAACAGGAGTAATACCCAAATCTCAACTGACACCAAAGGGTATTACATTGGTAGAGGCACCAAAATCTAACAGGAAATTATGCAAGTGCTTACCAAATATATGTACAAAAATCAGGAATGGAGGAGTCTCTATTTTCCCCTGAAACAGAGTTAAGGAAATATCTACTTGAGCAACCTAAGTCCTATCTTTCTCTTTTCCTTTATCTCTAGGAGGCACATGAACTTGATTTTGAATCTGATTTTTCCTTCCTACTATTTGAGAGCTAGATACTTTATTGATGCTTTCACTAACTAATCTATCTTGTGATATGGAATCTGCATTATAAGCTCCTAGAACTTCATTCCTAATGGTTGGAACTCTCAATAACTCAAATGTAGATAGACTTACCTTTAGCTTCTTGAGTTCTTCTGCAACATATATGGCTAGTTTTTCTTCACTCAGATCAACAGGGGTCTCTTTTGGATAGTCCACCATCCTGTCTTTTCCTGCTTCAACACTTCTTCCTTTTGACATGTCCATTTGTGCTTGTCCCTCCTTTGACAGATACTGCTTAGACACATGAGGATATGATGGATTATTGCTGGCATTAGGATTTGGAGGAGTGGTGAAGTTGTTTGGTGGAATGGAGGTGGTGAAGGGACCTCTAGCTGGTGGATGTCTATGTGGCATGTCTCTCAAATCATACTTCTTAACAGGCCTTCAAAAATTTTGTACCTTTTCACCATAAGGTTCTTCTTCATCCAAAGGGCCATTGTCATTTACTAGATTTTCATCAAACAACTGTGAAATTTCATCTCCATTGCATACTTGGTCTGCCTCTTCCTTGAATTGGTTTGATTCTTCTTCAGGCACATTGTCTTTGCTCTGTGGAAAAGGAGCATGGTTTAGGACTAACATTGGTGAATCATAGGGAGTGGATGGCACCATCTCCTAACTACTCGAATTGTTCTCGACTTCATACTAGAAGATTGAAGCTGCTATCTGGAACTCTTGAAAATCTAACTCAAAATGTTGACTCATTTTATGGAGCCTACACCATCCTGATAAAGCAACTTCAGCTAAATATACACCACTAGGAGGCTTCTCTTGATTAACAGGTTGATTGACTAGTTGATCCAATGGAGTAGGGACTCCTCGATTATTAGGCCTCATATTCCAAGTCCCATTCTCTCTAGGTGGTTGTCTCCTGTCGAACCCTTGTCCACCACCATGACCTCTATCAAAGTTCTAGCCCGAGGATTGTCCTTTATCATAATTATGTCCTTTGTCATTGTTATATCCCCTTTCATGGTTATATCCTCTTTCATTGTTGTATCCTTTGTCATGGTTATATCCTCTTTCAAGATGTTGCCCTCTATAAAAGTGTTGTCTTTGTTGATTTTCTCAATTTTCTCTGTTCTGATTGGACTGCATATTTCTCTGAGAAGCTTGCAATTGACTGTTCTGGTTCCTCAAGTAAGTCACCTCCATATTCAGCTTCTTCACTTGCTCGGTCAAATCATCCAATCTCTCGTGGTCAAGACTTCTATATGGAGGATGGCTCACATGATTTTGGGAATATCCTACTGCAATGCTGGTATTGAATGACTGGTTCAAGACTTCAAAATTCTACAGATATGGGGGATAGCTAGCATGAGATTGTGGATGAAGAGGTTGATTCACACTTTGTTGGGGATAACTGATTGCAGGTGGCATTTGACTCACAGGAGGCCCTGGGTGAGGAACCATAGGCAACTGAGGAACCAGATTCATGATTGGAGTATGATGGGTGAGAGCTTGATTAAGGGTTGGGATCTGTCCAGGGTGAGCAGCAGGTCCTAATGATGGTAAAGGTCCAAACAAATGTTGTCTTAAGGTAGTGCTAACCTTTACCGCCTCTGCATATGCATCAAGTAAGGTATTGGGAGGATTTTTTCTCCATTTCATGAAGGTGGCTGTTAGACTATCAAGTCCCTCATAATAAACTTCTAAAGCAGTGGCATCATCAATAGCATAGGGGGGTTGTAGTCGGGTATTGGCATGATGAAACCTATTGTTAAAGGACCCTATAGGCTCATTGAATTCTCTCTTAACATTAGTGAACTGGCGATAGAGCTCATTGGAACTAATGGGAATCCTAAACTTCTGTAGAAATGCAATCTCTAGTTCAGTCCAATGGTGGATAGATTCGATAGGTAAGTGATTATACCAGTAGAATGCATCTTCTCCTAAGGAATAAGGAAAGAGCCCACATGCTACATCCTCATGATTTATTCCTCTATCCTTAAGGCTAGTCTAAAAGATCCTGATGTGTTCTTCAACCATTCTATTGGGATCATTAACATGGAACTTTGAACAAAAGTGCTCAGGGTTCTTGGGAATGACATTGTAATTGGCGAAACTCAGTGGAGATGGGTTATTAGCTAGGAAAGCCATTGGTGGAGGTGGGGGTGGTAATGGCTAATTTATGGGTGGCTGAGCTTGTGGAATGGGAATGTCCTCAGACTCAAACTCAGATGAACTTGATGAAAATGAGAATGATGGAGATGATGGAGGTGGTTGGGTGGATGATGATTCTTCCCTTTTGTTGGTCCTTGACCTAGTAGTGGCTGGTAATTCTTGAAATTCCTCTTCTCCTGGAGTAGATCTGGTTCTTCTTCTAAATCTTTTAGGAGAGATGGTAGAAAGAAATCAATCTAGCTTAGCTTATTCAGGCCCTCCTTCTAGTGCCAATCTCTTGATGATGTCTTCTACACAACAACAACTCAGACATAATATGAAATCCTATCTCTCTTGAAAGGTAAATCTCTATCAGCAAGCCTCATGAAATAACCCCAAGGTCTCTAATGCTAGGTCTTGACAATGCATAAACAACTCAGTGATAAATGTGAAAATGTTGGTAATCACAAATAGACCTTACTACAAGAAAAGACTGAATCCTAAACTTATCAGATCTAGCAATGTAATGGTACTTCAATCCTAAATCTAACTCAAATGATAAAGAAATAACAAAATATTAGGGTTTCAAAAAGATATCTAAATTAAAACTACTCCTAATATTAACAATGCAAATGATGAAATACTTGAAATGGACCAGTCCCTCATAAACTAATTTCTGCTTAACCAAGATAAATCTACAATCTCACAGAAATAGTGCAATCTTCTAAGGTATTAATATTTTTAGATCATGAACATTCAGCCAAGACAACCCAATTGCAATTGAAATGAATAAATATCCACAATTGAACTAAGCACAATGAATATAAAGGTCCAGGCTAACTTTGTAAAGCAACTAACAATCAGCTAGCTACAAAAGTATGGACTAGGGATTGCTACAAACACTTCAAGTATCAAATCATAAACACCATTGAATCAGGTCTAAATCTAAATCTAACATATATATAACAACCTTGAGCAATTTGAAAGATAGAAGCATAAGAACCATGCAAGGTAAGTCAACACAAAGAGATCACCAGAAAATCACAATGTCCTCAATTGTATTGAATCACCAAATTTTAGATACAATTCCAATGTTCTGTTACATCACTTGCTTATAAATTGACTAACTTCTAATTCTTCTCTACTACCTAAATTTTCTCTTGTATCAAACTATCTCTATCTATGTATCTATTCCCTTACAAATGAGGCGAAATGCCCAATTTATATGAATCCCCAAAGCATGTCAGCCAAGAAAGGGATTATACAATAATAAATTAGCCAAAACGAGTTGGCCCAACCAATGTTTATAATGAAAATGACCACAAACAGGTCGGCCCAAGGAGAATCCAAAATAAAACAAATTAGCATTAAATGCTTGAACTCAATCCAAGTCAGCCTGGGATCTTCAATGCAATTCGAACCAAGGCAAGGAAAATGATAGGGAAATACAAAATTCAATGCATCCTTGCATTAGCTACTTCCTTCTAGCTCGAACACACCTCACCAAGTTGGCCAAGGGGTGGAGTATATAATATTTGAATTTCCTTCATAGATTCGACTTTATCTCCAAAATTTCCTTGACGACTCAGCAAAATTCAGCCAGCACTCAACAAAACCATCATTAATATTCATTCAACATGAAAATAAAGATTAGCACATCATCAGTAATATATTTGTAATCCAAATAAACTCAAACACAAATTGAAATCAACCCAGAAACACTGTTCAATTGCAAACTACTCAATCGCAATGCCCTAGGCATGAAACCGTAAATTCGACCATGAATGCACAAAACAAGCCATGAAATTCCCAAACACATAGGAATTTGAACTCCAAGAAAGTCCAAAATGCCAAAGCATCACAAGACTAAACATCCCAACTTAGGAGAGTGCAAATGATAAGTCATAATGCCATAAACCTCAAAAACCAACTACATTTGGAAAACTGATGGCAGAACGGAATCAAGAAAAATCTGACCCAGGCGGAATTTCGCGAAGGCTAGAAATCTCTGAACCATGGTGTAAAACAGGTTGAGCTGGACTCTGAATGCAATCTGGGAAAATCCTGAACCAGGGTAAAAACCCGAACTTGGCCCAAAACTTAGGATTTTCAACATGCAACTTGAGGAAAACACTTGGGCAAGCAAGATAAACATATTAAGCACATGTCAAGGCAAAGTAATTCCCCAAAATCAAAGGGCCAAATCAACAAGAGAAAAAGAAAAAGAGGGTCCCTGCTTTTAGCAGGGCATGTGTGCAAAAACTGCACAACACATAGGTCCTTTCGAGATACTTGAGAAGATCAACCATGTAGCTTACCAACTTGTTGGAAAAAAAAGGACATACAACTAAGAGGGGGGGTGAATCAGTTATCACAGAATGATAAAATTTTCAAACTTAACTTAACTTTATCTTAGATATGATGAATAAGCTATTAACCATAAACAATTAACACATCAGAAAGACAAAGAACACCAATATTTTTTACGTCGAAACCTTGTTAGGGGAAAAACCACGATTGATGTTAGTCCACAAGATTATACCCTGTTAAAAGTATAATGGAATCAATAAAGGGGAATGCACATGCATTGAGGAACACTACCTAGAGCTCACTGCTCAATTATAGAAGGGGCTCACTACCCAACAATACAGAATAGGATTAAAATCTAGAGGGTATGAACTAAGAAAATGGCTTCTGCAAAAGCCTAATTATAGTTCCAATTAAGCACAAAAAACTCCTTCACAAACTACTTCACACTTCGCTTGATCTTCTTCACACTTTTCTCTACAATCGAATGATATTCACACATACACACATAAGATCACACCCAACACATGAAGCACCTTTTCCACACACTACACCAATGAAACAATTGCTCTTATATATCTGCTACATGAGATTTGATCAATAACTTAGTCAGCCAGGAAAATAAAACATATTTTCAATGTTGACCCAAATTTACAAATAAATTTTCAATGCGAATCCACCAAGGTCAGCCACAACATAGTGGGGACCCAAATTCAAAACTCCAACATAGAAGGAATTCAATTGATTCCTCCTCAAAGATCCACAACATGCTACCACTAACATGTCGGCCAAGAATAAGAAAAATTGAACATACGCAAGAAAAAATTTTGACCACAAGCACACCGATCAATGTGGATGTACCACAAAGATAAAGCATGATCTAGAAACATCCAAGAGCACCAAGAAACAACAAAGAAACATCTGCAACAACTGAGATTTCCAAAATCACATAAACTTCACTCAGGAACACTGATAGAGACCACATAAATATTGTCAAAGCACAGCATGACCAAATCAATATTCGAACCTTTGAAACTTTTGGTAGATGATCTAGATACACTCAACAGAAAACCCTTTAATCCATAGTGGCTGAACTTCAACGTAGAGAACAAGATGCCTTCATGACCTGCACAGTTCCACTGGGAACCTGGAACACTTTCTTTTACAATTTTCTCAATATCCTCGACATATATAGCCTCTAATACACCAAAATGCTACTAGTGTTGAAATCAATGGAAACCACATATCAACAACACATCCACAACATCCAAAAATGTCCCCCTTTGGCATTGATGGCAACACATGATGTGAAAAATATCATCAACCCAACACACTTGCTTTCCCTTTGGTTCTGACTCTTCTCCTCAATTTCTCTTTGAACCCTAAAAGGATTTTTCACATTGCACTTCTCCCCCTTTGACATCAATGGCAAAGGTAACCATTACCTTTCCATATACATGCTCTGAACCACATATCTGCACATTTGACTGCTCCCCCTATGTAGCAGCCATAGGAATATCAATTTGGATCATAATATAGCAATGTAGCTCACAGATTGATGCAAGTAAATGCATCTCTTAGTTCTTATCAGGAGGGGTGACTACCCCTAGCATTCCTCTGAGATACTCAAAAGTATCCTTCAACAATGACTTAGTAAATATGTTTGCAATCAACTCTTTGGTAGGCACATACTCCAATTTGACTTCTTTCTCATTCACTTTCTCCCTCAAGAAGTGAAACTTGATTGATATATGTTTAGTCTTAGAGTGCAACACCCAATTATTTGAATATTTATTGCACTTGAATTATCACAATATATGGCAATAGGCTCTTCATATATCACCCTGATATCTTTCAACATCTGTTTCATCCATATCACTTGAGTACAATTGTTTGTAGCAGCAATATATTCTGCTTCAATAGTAGATAAAGAAATGAAATTCTAGTTTTTGCTCAACCAGGACACCAGCTTCTTTCCTAGGAAGAAAGCACTACCACTAGTACTTTTCTTTTCATCCACATCTCTGGCCCAATCCGCATCAATATATGCACTCAAAGTGATATTATCATCCTTTGGATACCAAAGTCCAAAGTCAATTGTTCCTTTTAGATATATGAAGATTCTTTTAACAACAATCACATGTGATTCTTTTGGATCAGCCTAAAATCTAGCAACCATACATACAACATTCATAATATCTGGTCTATTATGGGTTAAATAAAGCAATCCATTGATCATTGACTTGTATCTAGTTTGATTCACCTTAGGAGAATCACATTCTATGTTAGCTTACATTTGGTCACCATGGGAGTACCAACAGGCTTTGAATCTTCCATCCCAAATTTATTCAGTAGCTCTCTCACATATTTGGACTAAGATATCAAAATTCATCTCAAATTCATCTCTCCAATCATACTCACCTCAAATTCATCCTTCATCTCATCAGCAAACTTCATACATAGATTGTCATCTCCTCTAAAAATGATGTCATCAACAAAGACTTCTATAATTAACTCTTTATCATGATCCAATTTGAAATATAAGTTGCTATCAGCAGTACCTTTAGTGAATCCAAGCTTCAGTAGGTATTTTTCTAATCTAGCATACTAGGCTATGGGGCTTGCTTAAGTCCATATAGAGCTTTCTTCAAGAAAAAAACCATATCTTCCTTGTCAATTAGCTGAAATCCATCTGGTTGTTCAATGTATACTTCTTCTTCTAGTTCTCCATTCAAAAATTCTGACTTCACATCCATCTGATATACTTTGTAGTACTTGTATGCAACATAAGCAATAAATAATCTAACAGCTTCGATTATGGCAATAGGGGTAAAATTTTCTTCAAAATCAACACCTTCCATCTAAGAATACCCTTTACATTCAGCTTGTTCTGAAACACCCATTTAGTGCCAATCACATTTTTGTCTTTAGGTTTGAGAACCAGTATCCACATGTCATTCTTTTCAATTTGTGTTAGCTCTTATTTCATAGCTTCCATCCAGTGTTCATCTTGGTAGGCTTCAGTGACATTTTTAGGTTCAATCTTGGAAATCAGGTAGTACTCTTTTGCAATCTTTCTTCTAGTTTGCACTCCTTTATTTTTATCTCCTATAATTTGGCTTTTAGAATGGTTTAGCTTTACATAGCTTGGAGTTTTGAAATTTTCTTGAACTTCTAATTCTTCTGATCTTCCTTTTGTACTTGCACTTGTCTTGGCTTCCTGACTTACTTGATTTGTCAGAATGAATTGAGGTTGCTTTACCAGAACAACTGGAACATATAGAACATATGACACAATTTGAAGTTGATTTTGTGTCTGAACATTCTTCCCTTTGTTTTTATTGTCTTCATCTGAATCATATCCACAATATCTAGATGATTTGACAAAATCCTCATCAACTCTGACATTTTCACTCTCAACCATCTTTCGCATTCTTTTGTTATAGCATTGATAGGCCTTTCTTTTAGTAGAGTAACCTAAAAAGATTCCTTCATCATTTCTTGCATCAAAATTTCCTATATCATCATCTCTCTTGATATAACATTTTCTTCCAAAGATCTTGAAATACTTAACAGTAGGCTTGTAACCAAACCATAGCTCAAAAGGGGTCTTACCAGAATTGTCATTAACATTTACCCGATTTAAAGTATACACAATAGTGCTTACAGCTTCACTCCAATAGCTCTGGGGGACATTTCCTTCTATCATCATTGTTCTAGTAACATCCAAAATTGTTCTATTCTTTCTTTTTGCAACTCCATTCTGTTGAGGGGTTCGGGGAGTAGATAATTGTCTTCTAATTCCATGGTCTTCACAAAAAGATTTGAAATCCTTGGAGGTGAACTCACCACCTCTGTCAGATCTCTGACAGCTTATTTTCAAACCTTTCTCATTCTCTGCCATAGCCTTGACACTTTTGAAATTTTCCAATGCTTCACATTTTTCTCTTAAGAAGGAAACCCATATCATTCTAGAGTAATCATCAATGATCAACATAAAGTACCTTTCTCCATGAATACTTCTGACTCTGGAGGGACCACAGAAGTCAATATGTAGCAGCTCTAGGAAGTCATTTGAATGAAACCATTTTCTCCGGAAGGAGACTCTAGTTTGTTTACCCATCTGACATTCCTTACAAATTATGTTAGCGGGCTTCACTAACTTAGGTAGATCTCTTACTGCTTGAGTGGAACTTACCTTGACAATGTTATCAAAATTTACATGACACAACCTCCTATGCCACAACCATCTTTCATCTACTTGAGCAATTAAACAACTCCCATTAGCAGTATTTAGGTGAAAAATATTACCTTTTGTCTGTTTACCAGTAGCAATCATATTCCTAGAACTTCCACGTATCTTGCATCTTCCATCTTTGAATTATAGATCATAGCCTTTGCCCACCATCTGTCCAATACTCAAAATACTATGCTTCAAGCCTTCAACATAAAGAACATCATTAGTGTTATCTTTACAACCAAGATAAATAGAACCTCTACCACGAATCACACCAGCATTGTTGTCTCCAAATCTTACAATACCACCATCATACTTCTCTAGACTTATAAATTTGCTTTTATCACTAGTCATATGATGTGAGCATCCACTGTCAATAATCCACTCATCCTTTTCTTTAGCTTGGGCTGCAAGAGCTTTCTCATCTTTAGTAGATTCAATAGCCATAGGACTATTTTCAATGGTAGCAATGAAAACCCATTCATCTTCATTTCCATTATCCTTATCAAACTCATCATCAATCACTCCTTCTTCAACAAAGTAACATTTATTTTGGAATCTAGACTTGTTAGGCTTAGTTCTAGGAACTCTTTAGGACATATTGATGGAAAATGACCTATTTTACTACATGAAAAACATTTAATAGGTAACACTCCTTCATACTTACCTTTTCCTCTACCTTCTCTCTTTACAATCAATGCTTCCAATTCTTCTACCTCTCTTTCTTTATCTTCAAGCTATTTCAGTTCTTCATCATACTTGGATATCTTTCTAGAACATTCTCCCAGACCATATCTTTTCTTGTTGCTTCCAGATATAGTAGCCTTGAATGTTGATTCATTTTTTCAGAACAGATTCACCAAATTCACTTAATTCAAAAGCAACAAGCTTACCAACCAGCGTGTCTCTTGACATCTTTGTTACCGATCTGAGCTCTTCAATGGCATGAGCCTTCACTTTGTAGGAGGGAGGAAAGGATATGAGTATCTTAGCCACAATTTCATCCTCATTGAGAGAACCACTAACACATGTAATACCCATCACTATTTCATTTACTCTTTGCATAAAGGAAGTGATATTTTCATCTTCACCCATCTTCAAATTCTTATACTTGCCTTTTAAAATCTGTAGCTTAGCCATCTTCACCTGTGCATCTCCTTCATACAAATTTTCCATCTTTGTCCAAATCTCATGAGCTGGTTGTAGTCCTACCACATTAGCCATCTCCAAATCTGTGAAAGCACTTACCAAAGCTTTAATAGCCCTAATATTGTTTTCAGCATCATTGATCTCATCAGCAATGGAGGGACCATTCTGAGGAATAATATATGGATATTTTGTAATCTTCCAGTAGGTTTCACCAATACAACATAGGTGACATTGCATCCTAACTTTCCACAGTGAGTAGTTAGTTCCATCAAATCTTGGACTGTCATTCTTGAATTGCCATCTCAGATCACCTCAAGCTTTTAGCCTTCTTTAGAGGAATCTGCTCTGATACCAATTGTTGGAAAAACAAGGATAGACAACTAAGAGGGGGGGTGAATCAGTTGTCATAGAATGATAAAATTTTCAAACTTTACTTAACTTTATCTCAGATCTAATGAATAAGCTATTAACCATAAACAATTAACACATCAAAGAGACAAATAACACCAAGAATTTTTATGTGGAAACCTTGTTAGGGGAAAAACCATGGTGGATGTTAGTCCACAAGATTATACCCTATTAGAATTATAATGAAATCAATAAAGGGGAATGCACATGCATTCAGGCACATTGCCTAGAGCTCATTGCTCAATTATAAAAGGGGCTCACTACCCAACAATACAAAATAGGATTAAAATTTGGAGGGTATGAACTAAGAAAATAACTTCTACACAAGCCTAATTACAGTTCCAATTAAACACAAAAAACTCCTTCACAAACTACTTCACACTTCACTCGATCTTCTTCATACTCTACTCTACAATTGAATGATATTTGTACATACACACATAAGAGCACACCCAACACATGAAGCACCTTTTCCACACACTACACTGATGAAACAATCACAATTATATTTGCTACATGATATTTCATCAATAACTTAGTCATCCAGGAAAATAAAACATATTTTCAATGTCAACCCAAATTTACAAAAAAAAATTCAATGCGAATCCACCAAGGTTGGCCACAACATAGTGGGGACCCAAATTCACAACTCCAACATAGAAGGACTTCAATTGATTCCTCCTCAAAAATCCACAACATGCTACCACCAACATGTCAGCCAAGAATAAGAAAAACCGAACATATGCAGGAAATTTTTTTGACCACGAGCACATCGATCAATGTGGACGTACCACAAAGATAGAGCACAATCTAGAAACATCCAAGAGCACCAAGAAACAATAGAGAAACATCCACATCAACTGAGATTTCCAGAATCGCACAAACTTCACTTATGAACACTAACAAAGACCACATAAATACTGTCAAACCACAACATGATCAAATCAATATGCAAACCTCTGAAACTTCTAGTAGATGATCTAGATACACTCAACATAAAAACCTTTAATCCACAACAACTGAACTTCAACGTAGAGAACAAGATGCCTTCATGACTTGCACAATTCCACTGGGAACCTGGAACACTTTCTTTAACAAATTTCTCAACATCCTTGACATATACAACCACACACCAAATGCTAATAGCGTTGATATCAATGACAACCACATATCAGCAACACATCCATAGCATCCAACATGACTAACTCTTTCACCATCTCTCTCTCGCATTCATAATGTATTTCATGTATCCTTGCTTAAGAAATATGTTGTTGACCCCACACATGTAATTGATTGGCATGCACTACAGGTGGCAGATGTTGGAGATATCCACCTCAAACCACTCACAATCATAGACAGGTGCAATCTGCAATTGTGCAACAGAACTTTCCAACAAGTTAAGGTCCTATGGGATCAATATTGGGAACAAGGAGCTACTTCAGAAGATGAAAATATAGTGAAACTAGAATATTTGTACTTGTTTAATTAAGTTGAGCCGGCTTAATCCTAAGGGGGGAAGTATGTCATATCCCCTTGATAATAATTTTTTAATCATTTTGCATGACCCCTAGCCTTATGTAATTTGGACTAGGGGTGGAACTTTAGACTTTAATGTGTAGACATATATAAGTGTGTGTATGTGTGTGTGTGTGTGTTAAATATGAACCTTGATGTTATTATTATTAAATATGATTATCAATCTTATTTCGCTATTTTAATTTAATGCATTAAATGTTTGTATTAACGTGGACTAATGATTTGGTTGTTGTACGTGTATGAGGTTTGTCGATGGATGCAAGTATTGGGGGTGCAAAGTGAGATGGATTATGTCATTTTGTTGATTGAGAGAAAGACAAATAGTATGTCATTCTAGAGTTAGACCTTTCTTGTGATTTTCCTCACCCCGAGGTTCATTCAACCTAGGATCTTGATATATATTATTGCCATAATTTATTTTTCCTAGCTAAGAAGAGCTATTAGGGCCACATAAATATTTTGGTTATTTGGCAATGCTCAATTGCTAGATTTATTAAGGTCTATATGAATAATAAATAAATAAATAAATTTAGGAAGAGTAAATAATAAATCATAAATTTAATAACTACGAAATATTAAATAAAAATAATTTTAAAACAATAAATAAATAAACACTCACAATTTATATTAAATAAAGAAAATACATGGGCTTTGTAAAAAGAAGAAAAAAAGAGACAAGGAAATGAATCCCTCAAATGCCTAAGTTAAGGAGGTTAATAAAACAAACCATGATGAATTGTCATGCCATATAATTGACATTTATAGAAGGGCGTTTAAACCAAGTTTGCCATTGAACCAAAATAAGGAAGGAAAGATTGTAAACACATTCACAAGAGAAGGATGAGAGTGGAAAGGAAAATAGAGGAATAAGTCTTGACCAAGAAGGTTAAGAAGCTTGGTGAGGAAGAGGACAACATAATCATTAAGAGGCCTGGTGACCCCTGCAATCATTGACAATGGTAGGAAGGGACTTTGACTAGCATGCCATGGAGAAACCCATCCCTCTTTTCCTTAAATCAACCTACAAAGGTCTCATTAGTGTGGATAAATTTGGGCAAATTGGAAGAGAAGGGAAATGTGTTAAATCCAAAGCAGGATGAGATTTGGGAGGAGATTTGTGTTCAAGGTGGATAGGGAATTTTCCAATGCTTTTGTAATCCCTTACACCAGGAAATATCAAACTCAGGTTCTAAGCTCCCTTATCTTAAAGAAGCTATTAATTTATAACATAGAACCCTAGTGAAGTTCTAGTTTGGGTCTTTGAAATCATTTAAAAATTCTAGGAATGGTTCCATAGTCTTAGAAGAATATTTGTGGGAAAGCTTTGTCTATCATTTTTCTTTCTTTTCTTCATTAGAAAAACTTTCAGGCCTATGAGGACTATGATTTTTGGGAAAATTTTACATGTGTATTTAAACACCCAACCTTTGTTTAGAACAACCTTTCTATCCAACATTGAGCTTCTACCCATTCTAACACTAATTCTTGGTTTAATATCTTTGATTATCCTCAAGAGTAACTAGAAATAATTCATCATTGACTGGTAACTTCGATTGAACAACTAATTGTGAGTTGAGAATTTCTAGGAATCATATGATTCAATATTTTGGTTTTAATAAGTGGCTGTCAGCGTTGAAATATTTTGTGGTTCCAAGTCAGCTGCCATATTCTTAGAATGATAAGTGTACAATAAATTATTATTTAATCTTCCAACTATTAGCTTATCCTTGAAGTCTTGGGTCTTGCATTTTCACAACCTAAATGGCTCCTTTAATTCCTCAAAGGGGGATTATTGTTAGTAAGCTAGTTGGTCAAATCTGATGCAAATGAGTTAAGAAATCTCTTTCAGTCATTGTCTTAATGGTCTAATTTTTCTCTAGTAAGCTAGCTGGTTAAATCTGATGCAAATGAGTTGAGAAATCTCTTTTAGTCATTATCTTAATGGTCTATTTTTTCTCTAGTAAGCTAGCTGGTCAAATCTAATGCAAATGAGTTAAGAAATCTCTTTCAGTCATTGTCTTAATGGTTTGATTTTTCTCTAGTAAGATTGCTGGTCAAATCTGATGCAAATAAGTTAAGAAATCTCTTTCAGTTATTGTCTTAATGGTATTTTTTTCTCTAGTAAGCTAGCTGGTCAAATCTAATGCAAATGAGTTAAGATATCTCTTTCCATCATTGCCTTAATGGTCTGATTTTTCTCTAGTAAAGGAGCTAGTCAAATCTATTACAAATAGAATGAAAATAAGATAGATGCTAGCTCTATGTAATACCTACACACTATATCATCTTCTTCCCTCAAGGGTTTGTTACAATATATCCCTTCTTCATAGAGGTTATCCTAAAACCCAGGGCATTTAAAGATGCCATGATGCTGAAGCATCTACCTTGACTGGCATAAGTTGCTTTAAACTATATTATTGAAGAAATATTTCTTTCATGACAATAGGCTAAATTAAGTTGAATTCAACACTGGAGGAAGGTGAATTGATCTATTTCTATTCCCATGTTAAATATCAATACGATATCCCTTGCACTATTGGCTGCTAGGTCAGCCCTCCATACGAAAGACCATAGCTAAATAATCATTTGGTTAATAGGGAAATAATTTTCATTTAAATTAGTATTGTCTTAATATGATAATGCAATTCTTTCTATTCCATGTCTGGAATTTATGTGTAGGATCAATAAATCAAGTAACCTCCACATACTATCTAGGGAAGAAATGTTTCCTTCTTGCCACCAAAATGTGTCTAAGAGTAAGAAATGATCTTCATGGAATATCTAGTAGTTCCATACTTGGTTGTAGCTAGGAGAGGAGCCTAATGATCCTGAGTCTGGAACGTACCCTCAATCCAATGCTAAGCATGAGCTAAGGACTAGTACTATGCTCAAGATGGACGATAGTCTAGGAGTGGTACTATGCTTGGGATGGATGGTTATCTAGGAGCAGTATTATGCTTGAGATAGATGGTAGTCTAGGAGTAATACTATGCTCGGGATAGACAATAGTCTAGGAGCAGTTCTATGCTTGAGATGGATGGTAGTACAGAAGCAATACTATGCTTGAGATGAATAATAGACTAGGGGCAATACTATGCTTGGGATGGATAAGAGTCTAGGAGTGGTACTAAGCTCAAGATGGTAAATCATCTAGGAGCATTCCACGCCAATAGTGATTACCCTTGGTTTCTTAGCCAATAGATGGACAATAGGAAAAGGGAGTCCCAATAAGCTCAAGAGGTAGAGTAAACTCCCCATGAAATCTTAATGTTATTGAAAAGGAATTACGAGCTTACCATAGCTAGGTGCACCTTGGGAAGAGGGTCACTAGGAAGACATTTTTTTCACATAGCTAAAGGGTTGGAAGGACAACTCTCTCTCTCTCTCATCATGGGCCACATAATACACTTAGAGGGGTGGATAGGGTTTTTATCCATATTGGTTAGGATCATTTTTCACCCCACCATGACTAGAACAAGTAGGTACATGGAGATAACTCGAATCACAATCATGAAGGTATGTGTAAACCAGTTGGTAGCAATCTTTATTGATTATTGCAGCTAGTTGTGTTAGTGGTATATGTATTGAGTTGATGACAAAATACTATAAGATGAACTCATTTTTTGTTATTAGATGATTCTAACTCTCAATGTGATCCTTCTTGCAATGATAAAAAAAAAAATCGTGTATAAAATATTCCTTTCATTGGGGTAGTTGTTACAAATGCAACACACTTTTTCCTACTAAGGCATAACTATTATCTTTTCAAATCAAGAATTAAATATTTGCAAATACAATAAACACATATTTGGATTTAAATTTAAATGTAATAAATAAGGTCATTTAAACACATACAAAGGGATGAACCACATTTTATGGGTTTTCACAACATATAAATTTTCAAATTGCCACCAATTCAAATCCAAGTTAAGATAGAGATTCACAAAGGCTAAGAAGGATGAGATGGCTAAGCATAATTCATGTCAACTTCTCCACATACCAACCATTAGTCTAATACCTATAAATTTCTTACACACTCAAGTCAAACATTAGGCATACCGACTCCATATAATAGTGGACTAATGACATAATATTCTAACCAATATGTTATAAACCATAACATGATATTAGGTCAACAAATCTACTATAAATCATCTATGAATAGTATGATTTAAGAAAAAGTTTCATAATAAAAAATAACACATAATATTAAAATTCTAAAATGATCTAACGTATACAAGCACAACATATGCACCCCATCATGTATAGTTGGAAGTATGATGCCAATATAAAAACCTCATCAAAAACACCTCAATGGTCATAAAAATTATCTCCAAAAAATTATCTATATTACACCATTATAAAACCTCAATGGCACAATAGACCTCACTTCAAATTTCAATGCAATGGATCATAACACATGAATCACATAATGTACTAATAAAATACTCAATATATTGTATATCGTATGAATCATAAAGCATGCAAGGAAAACACAAGAGTTGGAATTATAGAAAGGGATGCTAGAGTACAACCATTTGTACCTTAATTTTATATTTTTAAGGTTCTAAATATTCTAAAACTACTAGTATTTCCATTTTATTTGGTTTTGAATCTTTATTTGATACTACCTCAATGTAATTAACTTTCTGTTTTCTAAGGCATCTATGGCTTGGCCTCCATGGTTCACTATAAGAGAAACATATCTTATTCCTCTTGAGTTCATTTATAGTATCTTCATCCATCTTCTTTGTTGTAGCCTAAGTTATTGACTTTTAAAATGGTGCATGAGATCTCCCTTCTTTAAGAAATTTTCCTTATTCTACTTGAGAATAAGTGGCTTAGAATGGTAAGAAAATTTATTCTTCAAAAAATAATGGATCAAAAGTGAGAGCTATTTTTATATCCTCTTGCAAACTTGAAAGAATTAAAGCCTTAACTAGACTCTTGAGTGGTTCAAGAAGACCCTCAATATAAAGGTAGGTGATTATTATTTCTAATATTTTAGGCACCATCACAACAAAATTTTGGAACTCTATTGTGTAAAAATTTATTGGCATTTATTCCTTGATCTTAGAAATCTCAGTAAAGTGTTATTCTTCATCCATCAGCTTTAATCTATCAAGTGGTATTTAGCTAAAATCCTCAAAAGTCATATGTAGTTGATCATTCCCTTATGTGATTAGGCCATTTTACCACTAGTCATAGGAAATACCTTTCACAGACAACATGGAAATTAATTTGATTTCTTCTTTCTCCTCCATAGTTGATTTCTTCTTTCTCCTTCATAGGATTTAGAGCAAGGTAAGTTCACAATTTCTACAACCAAGCTTCAACTAATATCTTATTGTTGCTATCAAAGGTGGGTGTTGAAGTTTTGTCTAATTTATTCTTCAGTTCATTCCCACCATTATTCTAGTCATTTCATTTATGTTTCTTATGTGATTCCTTCATTTTTATTTAAAAAAAATCAAATGATAAGGCTAACATAAAACCTTTCTATTGATTTATGTACTCGTCATACTAGTTTGCAGTTTCATTTACTAGTGTTTCTTCATTGGAAGTATTGGATACAACCAAAATATATTCTTTTCTATTAAAAATATTGGCTTTGAAGATTTAAATATAGAGTTACCTATTGAACCACTACTCCTTGATGGTCTTTCCCTTCCTTGAGTGTTTTTTTTGCTTAACTATTCTACCAGTCTACTTATCAATTTATTTGACTCCCTTTGACCCTCCTTGAGATTCAAGGAAGTTCTCTAAAATAAATCTTCCTTTTCACCATCTATCATTTTTTTTTTTTCCTTTTCCCCCTTCAACCATAACTTATCTTGCACTTGATCCTCCAACTTGCAATTTTTTTTACTCTTGTATGAGATATCTAGTCTTTCTATCATTGGAAATCATTAATCATCAAAATACCCTATAGTCAAGTAAGATATTTAACACCAATACCATTGTAATGACTCCAAAAATTTATTAAGAAAAATATTTTCAAATTTATAAATTTAGACCAAAATTTTCAAAATCCATGTTTTCATAATTTTTTATTTAAGATTAAAAATGTAGTTATAAATAAAGCACATACATGATGGAAAAAATCCAAAAAAATATAATTTTTCAATAAGAACTATAATACATCAAAATATGTTATAAATATAACCCAACTAATAGCATCTATATCATCAATAATAAACAACAAATGTTGAACTAGAAACCACTATAAACAGTTAGTAAACACTCTAAAATACACCAAATTGAACCTACAACTCATGAAGCACATTAAAAACCTTGGGATGAGATTGTAATATAGAAAGAAAAGGGGTTTCATCTCTTTATCTTTGAAACTAAAGGTTTTTCATTGTCAAATCTAGTTGTTTCAATATACAACTTAAAATAATGTAACAATGGTTTTTGGTTGTATAATGAATGATCTAAAATGAATGCTTCTACCCATTTATATAATTAAAATTAAATATTGATAAATAATCCTTCCAAAATTAGTGGTTTAGATTAGGTATGCACCAACTACATTAAATATCACTCTCTTTCCCACTTGATTTAAATTTGAATTCACCTTTACTATGTAAGTTTTCTAACTGATCACAATTTTGCATGGTTTGTGAAATTGAAATATTTGTGACATTAAAAATTCATCAATTTTTTACCTTCTTTCCTTCCTCTCACTTCTCTCACTTCTCTTCATCTTATCACAATTTTTATCCTATCATGAACCATATTAGCATTTTTAGAGTTCATGAACTCATAAAATTTATGACATGGTGAAATTAGAATACTTATTCTATTTGTTACACTTTTCTATAGTTTATGAACCTTAAAACTATAACGCCCCTACCAAGGAACCTCAGAGGAAAACACTAACTATGTCAATTAATGGAAAAAAAAAAAATTTACATGATAAACTAATCCTAGGTTCTCTAAGGTTCCTCAATTGCGCTACCCACAAATCAAGATTTCTAGAAACATTTCACCAATGATAAAAGATACAAGAATGATATAACATGTAAGGTTCATTTTAAAACACCACATTAAATGATTCTACATTACTTACTTCCATAACATGACAACTAATAATCAACATTAAAGATCATTTCTAGCTAACTAACATATGCATAATGCATTGCTTTACAATACTCTTTACAAGAAGAATTCATCAATAATTGTTACATCATTACAATAATTACAACAATGCTTCCCCCAGTACATGTAGGAAGATTAAATTAGATTACATTGAGACAAACAAAAATATAGTCCAATATATAAATACATGATAGTAGATCTTCTCAAACAGGGATAGGAACTGGATTCCACAATGCACTTATCAATCTCCATGCACACAAACATGCAACAAGAATACCCAATGCAGGAAAAAGCAACAACCTCCCAACCATGTGGAACCTTAAGGTCCACCCCCCATGCTAGGAGATAACACAAGGTCTCATATCCAACAGATAGTCAGGAAAGCAATAGGCTAACATAAATAAGGGCTATACATGACTCCAATACAACACTGCTAACAACACCAACATCACTTACAATACTTACTTCACTTCCAGAGGCACTCACACATCAAAGAGAAAATGCAACTAGTGAGTGCTAGATTGCAATAAGGAGAAATGTCATCACACGGTACTAGCATGGGTTGTCCTAGCAGTCTCTCACTAGATCCTGACCCTCATCTATGGTTGTCCTGGTGACCTCTCACTAGGTCCCGACCACATAGGGTGTCACATGTGGAACCAACATTCCTTTCATGAGGACAAGGAAGTTGATCTTGCCAACTAAGCCTTCTCAACCCATCCTTATCCTATATGAGCACTACAAGAAATGGGTGAGGCATCCATTATCTTGTTTAATGTAAATTATACCCATCCCCCTAATTCATTATTAAGGTTATCATTGGATTAAAAAACCCTCCAATGGGTTGTCCTAGACACCACTTTGAGTTTTGGCCCCCATTGAGAGCCACTCCCCCTACTTGCATCTAGAAAACCCTACATAGAGCAAGGTATTAACCATCTTGCACACTTATCATATCCACATGAATCCATACATAGATAGAAGGGAAACACCCTTAGGGTTTACATTTCACACAATACACATGACCCACAACATAGCCAACCACTTTCAAGGTTAAACAACCCTAAGGACCATTCATACAAATATACCCCCTCCTAGGCCTCTAGAAACCAACATACTAAGCACACTTCCCAATGACATGTAACTTGAATATATTTTACATAGACGACATCCATCTTTAACAAATACACCAACACTTAATCCAATAATCCAGATACATTGTTTAGTACAAACTATTAATCATAGCAATTTAACAATTTAAAATTCAGATTACACATATATACATTGTTATTATCTAATCTACAAATCATTCAATTTTCTATATTTGAATAAATCAATTCACTTAATTTTATACACCATTAAATATTCAATTTAATAATAACTTATCTAATTAGAATCCTCTATTTAAATATCATTTTATTTCTTCACATAAGAAAAATCATTCTTCACTATTAACCAGAATATAATATAATATATATATACATATATATATTATATTATTAATAAAATGAAATCATATTATATTTAATTTCAATCGATATACATATATTTTATCGAATAAAGAAATCATAGTAAACATTATCAACTGTAAATCATAATAAAAAGAATGTTGCAAAGGCAGTGATGACACAAATTAAGATAATGACAATCAACATTTTATAGTTTTATTCTTTTTATCCAAATCTCTTTTAGTGGGTTTGATAGGTAAAAACCTTAAGAAATTACTCATTCCATTTTAAAATGAAACTTAGTTTTTGAAGAGGATATCAAACATTTTCTACATCAATTGAAATCATAAAATATATTATTGAATTCCCCAAACCACATAAGCTACACTGAAACATACAACAAGGTAGCAAAGGAAACACAGAAGATAATAGGGCACACAATAGGAATAGAAAAAATCAAGAAATAGTTATAAGTAATGAGGAAACTAATGTAAAGCGGTGGAATGCCAAAATGCAAGATACGCATAGAATAGTGATGCTAATTGAAAAAATATAAAGAATAGGCTTGCAATAAGTAATGTGTGCTAGTTTGATATCTAAAAACCATGAAGGGACATCAGCAAAAAATAGCTCTTTCCATAGGCTAAAGATATAGATGCCCTATTGGACATACATGAAAATGTGAAAACATAGACAAGGCATGTGAATGGTATGATAGCAGGCTATGTCGGATTTGCATTTGTTAAAAAGGCTTAAGAAATTTTCAAAAAATGTAATCAGCAAGCGTAGTTAGATGTCATATGATGGAATGCGATGATTGTAAAATATGCATCGAATGAATTTGCAAATTTTACATCTATTCTTGAGTGCTTCTTAATTGCTAACATTTTCAAATTGATTTATCCAAAACTTGTTTAAAACTTGCGTACACAGAAGAAAATATATTCTTCAAGGTCATTGAGAAATCATTTTTCAAGATCATCATAAGTAAATTCATGAAGACAAAATTTGTAGTTCAAGTTTTTTTCATTCACAGGCAGGATAGACAATCATCCGTTCACTTTCAGAAGGTAAGGAGAGGAAGCATTAAAATTGATCATACACTCAAAAAAGAAAATATATAAAAAAAAAAAACCAACCTAGATCCAATGCTCAGCAAGGATGGGAATTTGATGTTAAGCCCAAACTTTCACTGCAATTTCAACTTCCCGATTCCTCAATCCAAAATACCCAAAAACCCCAATTTCCAACGTAATCAACAATGTATGAAAAGTTTTATAGACAAATTTCTCCCCCAAAAGAACCCAATGAAATCCCCAAAACTGAAACATTTATAGGAAGACGAAACAATATCCATTGTATGGGAAATCCCAACCAATTGTAGAACAAATATAGTTAGTTTTTAATTTATTAAATCAATAGTTAAAAGCATTTCATTTAAATTCACAATTTGGGTAAATATGATAGATTCCCAAACTCACACAAATGGGTAAAACCCTTTACCCACATTTATGCACACATAAAAAACTAATTATATAACTCCAACCTTATTACTTTTTAATTTATTTATCATATTATTTTTTATTATAATTTATTAATTATAACATCACACTATAAATTTATTTCATTATTAACTGTGATGAGATATTTATATATATCTATGTATTTATTTATCAAAGTATATCTTTTACTTATCAATTTATTTTAATGCATACGACATCCAATTGGAATTTATCAAATAATTTAAATTAAATAGAACCAAATGCCCAAATGATTACTTGACCACTATCTAGGGTCAAAATACAAACCTCAAGCAACATTGATTGACCAAACTGACATATTGACAATACTGACAAGGTGCCAAACTGGAGACTCATCCTCTTCAAGGATGAGGGCTATGGTAGGGGATCAAGTGTTATCTTTGATCAACTAATCCATTGGGTTTCAAGGCACACTCAAACCTACCAATTTAGGTGGAGTTGATGCTTGATACCTACAACCTGTAGTGCACAAAATAGTTGTGCATATACATATACTTATAATAGTCACACTATGAAAGGGAATCACAATGTCGCAAGGTACTCACAAGTGAGTGATGCGACACTATCCCTTTCACTCAAATACATCAGTAAGAACAACACCTGGTAATCGAATCAAGTCATATAATAGTCAACTACATAGCAATCAGGATTAAAGCAATCACATGATAATCACATAGTGCTCAAGATAGAGTTAGTCCTCATAATCAAAATAGATCTCGATAGTCACCTGAATACAACCATATATTAATCATAACATGTGCGTAAAATGTCAAGTAATATTGTATCATAATGTCTCATCATAAAATAGATCAACTATTAGTCTATCAAGGAAATAGTATGAGAGGCACTACATCCTCCCACTATAGAATCAGGCTTACTCCTGGAAGCCTGCAAACAAGAAAGGGTACAACTCCCGCATCCAAGATGCATCCTCCCAAGTGGCCAAAGCATCATCATTAGGATCCCACTGGATCCTCACCTACTCAATGTCTCAACCCTTGAGGGTGAGTCTTATGTGCTACATAATGCCCACAAGCTCTAGAGCCAGCTACCCGTCCTCTACCTACAAGGCATTCTAGTCAAGAACATGTGAAATATTTGGATAGTATGGCCTGAGAACAAAAACATGAAATACGTCGTGGATATGCAATATACTAGGTAGAAAAACAAAACGATATTCAACAGGACCAATCCTCTCCAAAACCTTGAATTTCCCTACAAAACATGGTATGAGCTTATAGCCTTTTCCATAGCGAATCAGACTCTTTCGCGAACACACCCGCAAGAAAAACCTGGTAACCAATAGAAAACTGACGATCAACTCTATGAGCATCCACATACTTCTTCTGTCTATCATGTGCTACCACCAAATGCTCTCTAATATGAACAACCTTTTGTTCCACATCCTGGAGCATCTCTGTCCTAGGAGGACTCTGTCCTCAAGATGATCCCAACTCAGTGGGGTCCCACAAGGATGACCATACAAGGCCTAAAAAGGGGGCATGCCAATAGAACTGCGGTACCCATTTTTATACACAAACTACACCAGGTACAAATAATCCTCCTAGTGAGTTTGTTGATCCATGACATACATTATGAGCATATCCTCAAGGATTTGATTAACCCTCTCAGTTTGCCCATCTGTCTCCAGGTGGTAGGCTGAATTGAAGTTCAACTGAGTCCCCAACGCATGCTGCAAGGATGTCTAGAGTCCTGAAGTGAATATTGAATCTCTATCAAAGATGATCCTACGTGGAATCCCATGCAATCTGACTATATCCTCCATAAAAATCTTGGCCACTAAAGAAGCATTATATGAAGAATGAATAGGAGATAAGTGTGCCACCTTAGTCAACCTATCCATGATGGCCATGATGGTGTCATGATGATGAGAAGATACTGACAAGCCTACTATAAAGTCCACTAAAATAATATCCCATTTCCATTTTGGGATAAGATGTGACTGAAGAATACCTATGGGATGTTGATGTTCTTCCTTAACCCTCTAGAACTCCAAGCACCTTGAGACAAAATCTATAATATCCCTCTTCATCCCAGACCAAAAATACAACTGACGGAGGTCTGCATGCATCTTCTTGACACCCGAATGAGCTAAGTAGGGTACCCAATGCGCCTTTGACATAATTAGGGTACAAAGAACCTCTAAAGGAGGAACATAGATGCAACCTAAGTGCCAAAAGAGACCATCCAAATCAAGAGAATAACCTACATATCTGCCCTCCAAGGCTCTTCCTGACTCAACCTCTAACTTCACCTCCTGATACCAACTGTCTACAAGAAGCGCTATAAGGATCTGACTCCTCAAATCTACTCCAAGAGTAATTATTGAAATCACATGCCTCTATCGACTAAGAGAATCTATTAAAACATTCTCCTTACCCTAGATGAACTTCACCTCAAATTCATACTCGCACAGAAACTCCATCCACTTCCTTTTCCTAGCATTCAGGTTTGGCTGTGTGAATATGTATTATAAACTATGGTGATCGCTATGAAACTCAAACTAATGCCCTAATAGAAAATGTCTCCATCTCACCAAGGCATGAATGATGAAGGCTAACTCCAAGTCATGCATAGGATAGTTCAACTCATGATCCTTGAGTTTGCAAGACTCATAGGCTATCACACAACCATTCTACATCAATATTGCTCCTAGACCCTCCAAAGATGCATCAATACACACCATAAAATCTTTTGCATTATCAAGAACCACCAAAATGGGTGCACTAGTCAACCTCTCCTTGAGAGTTTGAAAGGTTTCCTGATATTGTTCTGACTAGATGAAATTCTTCCCTTTCCTTTGAAGGGAAGTGATAGGGTGAGCTATCCTTGAAAAACCCTACACAAACTGCCGGTAATAACTTGCTATGCCTATAAAGCTATGAACCTTTGAAACATTAGTGGGATTGGGCCAATATATAATGGCTTGGATCTTTGAAGGATCCATGACAATACCTTCTCTTGAAATGACATGCCCCAAATATCTCCCTTTGTCTGAAAGAATTCACAATTTGCCAAATTTACATATGGTTGATTCTCCCTTAGACACTGCAATACCTATTACAAATGCTCCACGTGCTCCTCCATAGTCCTCAAATAAAACAAAATGTCATCCAAGAACACAAGGAAAAATCTATCAAGATAGGTGCAAAACACTCCATTCATCAAACTCATAAATACAGACGGTGCATTCGTCAACCCGAATGGAACAACAGTGAACTCATAGTGCCCATAGCAAGTGCGAAATGCAGTCTTATGAATGTCTACCTAAAAAATGTGCAACTAATGATACCCTAACTTTAGGTAAACCTTAAAGAACACCTTGGCTCCCTTAATCTGATCGAAGAGGTCATCAATCCTCGAAAAAGGATATCTGTTCTTCACAGTCACCTTATTCAACTATTGATAGTCAATACACAACCAAAGGGATCTATCCTCTTTCTTCACAAAAATGACTGATGCTCCCCAAGGAGAGACACTAGGAAGAATGAAACCCTTAGCCAACAACTCCTCTAGATGCAAACGAAGCTTGTTAATCTCTCAAGTAGTCATCCGATACAAAGCTCGAGAAATATGTTCTACCCTAGGAACAAGATCTATCCTGAAATTGATGTCATGCTTAGGTGGCATACTCAAAATCTCACTAGGGAAGGTATCTGCAAACTCCCTAAGAATAGGATGATCTTCGAGGGACACCTCTTGACTCTCCCCTAACTCCAAATCATTAATTGTCATAGCAAACAATTGGCAACCCTTACACATACATCTCTTTAATTTCCTAGCATAAATCATACATAAAGAGATGGGTCTTTGAATGCCAACTACCTATACCTCCCTACCTAAATCATCCAAGCACTGCATTGATTTGCATCAGCAATCTATCATTGCTCGATGATCATCCAACCAATCCATACCCAACAATATGTCTTAAGATCCTAGGGGTAAGATGCGAAGATCCACTATGGTAAAGAGAGTACCAATCCTCAATCCACATCCATACACAAGGGATTCTACCACTACTCTAGCTCCAGAGGCCAATTCGACCTACCACCTAACATCCTACTTTGTTGCCACCAACCCACATCGATCTACTAAAGAAGGGGAAATGAATGAATCAGAAGCACCAAAGTCAAAAAGGATAGAAATGCCAATACCCTGCAACATACATGTGGTCTCCACAAGTGTGCCCTGATGCTCTGCTTGGTAGTTATCAACTGTTGCAAACACTCTATGAGAACTACCTGCATCACCAATGGTCGGCTTTGAGGCTGTCATGCTCTGATTGAATCTTGATGTGCTCTTTTGTGGACACTACTTGGCCATGTGGCCCTGTTGGCCACAAGAAAAACATCTTGTACCTCTACCATACCCTCCACTACTTGAGGGTATACTGAACTACTGGAAGCTACCTCTACTGGTTGCAAGTTGTGTGCTCTGAGCTGGGTGGTTTGAATGATAATGCTTGGCTCACTGTCAATTCTGATTTTCCCTATACTGAGAACCACTACCTTGTTGAAACTAAAAGTTCTCAGGTTTCGACTAGGAATGTTGTTGTTGTTTCTGTTGTTGCTATTGTTGCTATTGTTGCTACCCATACTTAGTGGGTGCATGATGGATCCTAGAGGAACCCGCTACCTGAGACTAATCACCTCTAGACCCAAAGCCTACTGGAGGTGCACTGCCAATCTGCACACATATCTTCCCTTCTAGTGCCATGGCCAGATTCTCCTCTACCAACTGAACCTTCTCTACTACCACCTCCATGGTATTCAACTCAAAAACATGGACTCCCTCACTAATACGGGCATTCAAACCCCTAATGAAATGTTGGACCAACATGGAATCATCATCACCAATACTTGTGTAATGCTTGAATTCAAAGAATCTATGCTCATACTGCTTCATAGACATAGCCATCTACCTCAACTCATGAAACTCATTAACATGACGCTGTCTCTAGTGGTCTGACAAAAAGTGAGCTTTGAACCTCTCTAGAAACATCTCCCAAGAAATTGAACCAATATCCAAATGTAATTTTTGTTCCTCCAACTGTCACCATGTAGAAGCAAAACCTCTAAGTTTCATGATGGCGCATCTCCCCTTGGTGTTACTACCATACATATGCATGGAAAAACACCTGTCCAAATCTATCAACCATGTCTCAGCCTCTAATCCCCCACTAGAACCATCAAAGGTAGGAGGGTGTGACCTCAAGATATCCCTCATATGACCTGCTAAAATAGTCTCCTATTTTGCTGCAACATCTCTCCTCCTAGGAGACCTTTCTCTCTCCCTATCCATATGCCCCGAGTGTTGAGATTCCCCTTGCTGATTACCCTCCTGTCTAGGGCCTAGGTGGGAAAATATTTCAAGAAAAAGGCATAATTGAACTCCATCCAACTTCAGGTGACCATGATTCTGACCCTTGCTTCCCTGATAATTTTGAGAGCCCTACTGCTCCTCACGATCACCCTCATGGGAGTCTTGAGAAGGGATGTTCTGGCGGTTAGCCTCATGGACACTCCGTTGACCTCTACCACGACCTCGACCTTGACCTTGATCTCTAGGAATCTTCCTACACAAACACCACCAAAGGACAAGTCTAAGGTTGTTAGGCAAGGATAGGAAAAGGGGAGAAACACAATCTCAAGAGTCCAAGCAACTAGGACAACATAATGGGCTCATATGAAACTAGAGTATCCAGTGTTAGAACTTTGGATCTAATACCAGGTGTAACATCCCTGCCAAGGAACCCTAAAGGAAAACACTAACTATGTCAATTAATGGAAATTTTTGTTTTTTACATGATAAACTAATCCTAGGTCCTCTAAGGTTCCTTGACTGCGCTACCCACAAATCAAGATTACTAGAATCATTTCACCAACAATAAAAGATACAAAAATGATATAACATGTAAGGATAATTTTAAATCACCACATTAAATGATTCTACATTACTTACTTCCATAACATGACAATTGATAATCAACATTAAAGATCATTTCTAGCTAACTAACATATGCATAATGCATTATTCTATAGTACTCTTTACAAGAAGAATTCATCAATAATTGTTACATCATTACAATAATTACAACAATGATTCCCCTAGTACATGTGGGAAGATTACATCATATTACATTAAGAGAGACAAACAAAAATATAGTCCAATATACAAATACATGATAGGAGATCTTATCAAACAGGGACAGGAACTGGAGTCCACAATGCACTAATCAATCTCCACGCACACGAACATGCAACAAGAATACCAAATGGAGGAAAAAGCACCAACCTATCGACCATGTGGAACCCTGAGGTCCACCCCCCATGCTAGGAGATAACACAAGGCCCCACATCTAATAGATAGTCAGGAAATCAATAGGCTAACATAAACAAGGGCTATACATGAATCCAACACAACACTGCTAATGACACCAACATCACTTACAACACTTCACTTCTAGAGGAACTCACACATCAAAGAGAAAATGCAACTAGGGAGTGCTAGATTACAATAAGGAGGAGTGTCATTGCATGGTACTAGCATGGGTTGTCCTAGTAATCTCTCACTGCATCCCAATCCCCATCTATGGTTGTCCTGGTGACCTCTCACTAGGTCTTGGCCCCATAGGGTGACACATGCGGAAGCAACATTCCTTTCATGGGGACAGGGAAGTTGATCTTTCCAACTAAGCCTTCTCAACCTATCCTTAGCCTATATGAGCACTACAAGAAATGGGTGAGGCATCCATTATCTTTTTTAATGTGAATTCTACCCATCCCCCTAATTCATTATTAAGGTTATCATTGGATTAAAAAACCCTCCAATGGGTTGTCCTGGACACCACTTTGGGTTTCGGCCCCCATTGAGATCCACTCCCCCTACTTGCATCTAGAAAACCCTACATAGAGCAAGGTATTGACCATCTTGCACACTTATCATAACCACATGAATCCATACATAGATAGAAGGGCAACACCATTAGGGTTTACATTTCACACAATACACATGACCCAAAACATAGCCAACCACTTTCAAGGTTAAACAACCCTAAGGACCATTCATACAAATATAACCCCTCCTAGGCCTTTGGAAACCAACATACTAAACACACTTCCCAATGACACAAAGCTTGAATATATTTTACACAGACGACATCCATCTTTAACAAATACACTAACACTTAATCCAATAATCCAGATACATTGTTTAGTACAAACTATTAATCATAGCATTTTAACAATTTAAAATTTTGATTACACATATATACATTGATATTATCTAATCTACAAATCATTCAATTTTCTATATTTGAATAAATCAATTCACTTAATTTTATACACCATTAAATATTCATTTTAGTAATAACTTATCCGATTAGAATCATCTATTTAAATATCATTTTATTTCTTCACATAAGAAAAGATCATTCCTCACTATTAACCAAAATATAATATAATACACACACACACACACATATATTATATTATTAATAAAATGAAATCATATTATATTCAATTCCAATTGATATACATGTATTTTAATGAATAAAGAAATCATAGTAAATATTATCAACTATAAATCACAATAAATAGAATGTTGCAAAGGCAGTGACAACACAAATTATGATAATGACAATTGGCATTTTACAATTTTATTGTTTTTATCTAAATCTCTTTTAGTGGGTTCGATAGGTAAAAACCTTAAGAAATTACTCATTCCATTTTAAAATGAAACTTAATTTTTGAAGAGGATATCAAACATTTTCTACATCAATTGCAATCATAAAATATATTATCGAATTCCCCAAACCGCATAAGCTACACCAAAACATACAACAATGTAGAAAAGGAAACACAAAAGAGAATAGGGCACATGGCAGGGACAAAAAAATCAAGAAATAGTTATAAGTGATGAGGAAACTTGATGAGGGTGCAGCCTGAGACTTAGAAAATAACCCACAAACAAAAGAATAATTTTATTATTTAGAAAATGGAGCTTCTTACATGCAGAGGATCTCAAATCCCCAAGTTCTACAACACATGCAAGTTACAGAAAGCTACAGAATCACCCTTTCGCAATATGCGAGCTTGTCCCCAAAAAGTTACCCA
>VDFB02000020.1:58656366-58709655 GCA_007258455.2 Sequoia sempervirens | reverse complement strand
ACTCTCCTTTCTCAAGAACTCTTGAACTTGTCTATTCAACTCCTCATTTTCTGTTGGAGTCATTCTATGAGCTGCCTTATTTGGCAAACTGGCTCCAGGAATCAAGTCAATCTGATGACTGATCTTCCTTATTGGTGGTAAACCCTCAGGTACATTATCAATAACAATATCCTGAAACTCATCCAACATCCCAGAAAATTCTTCTGGAACCTTCTCACTATCCTCCTTACTCACTATAGGAATCAATGCATAACACACATGCTCATGCTTCATACCTTCTAAAAATTTTCTTCCATCTACATAACAAATTCTAGCACTACTGCATACCTTTTCTTCGGTCTCCTTTAGGGGTTTCAACATATGATGAACCCCATCATTTGTCAAAGAATAAGTATTTGCATGGCCATCATGTATAGCTCACCTATCGAATTGCCACGGCCTCCCCAACAACATGTGACATACATCCATGGGGATGATATCGCAGAGTACCTCATCATGGTAGCTCCCGATCTTGAACTTCACTAGGCACTACTCATTGACCAAAAAATTGTGGTCTTTCTGCAACTAGGCAATCTGATACGGATGCGGGTGCCTTTCCCTCTTCAGCTTCAACTTTGTGACCATCTCTTCTGACACCAGATTATCAGTGCTCCCACCATCAATAATGACATCACAACATTTTCCTTCACACTTGCACCTTGTGTGAAACAGATTCTTCCTATGTTCTGGTTCCTTTTCCTCAGTCACCAGGGCTCTCCTAATCACTAGGGCTTCTCCCCTTTCAGCATCATCTGAATGTTCAGATTGGGCCTCCTCATCTGCATGTGCAGCCCTTCCATGACCTTTTGGCCTTTTTTATGCCCTTCCTTGGTGTTGTGGACATTCATAGGCTCAATGCCCTTCTTCACCACACTAGAAACACGTTCCTTTGAAGCCACCTCTTCCAAATCTTTGTCCATATCTCCCTCATCCTCTACCTCTTTGATCACCACTATTTTGATCATGAGGGCAGTAGAAGTTGTCATTCCTTTGGCTTCGACTGGTACCCACATCTTCACTTTTCTTTTCATCATCATTTCGCTTCCCAGTCTCTTAAATGCCCCTTCCACCTTTGATCCTCATCCTTTTTGCTTGCCATGTAAATCTTGTTCAACTTCTCTCTTCCACCTTCAAAGCGCTAAACTGGATACACATCCTCAATGGTGGTCATTCTAATCCAGGCTTAACCCACCTCGAACGCCGTCATAACCTATTAAGTTAGGGCTACCTCTCTCCTATTGGCCTTTATGTGGGTCTCGGTTTCCGATGATTATCTCTTGTGAAAATATTCAAGATATTCTTTTTTCACGATCTGCTTTCCTTGTTTCAACTCCTTTGCACTTTTCCACAGATCGAATCCTCGTAGTCCACCGTATGAACCGCTTCGCTTCCCATGCCATCCCATCTTAGTGATATTTCTTTCCTCTTTGATTTCTTTCTAATCGACCTCTTTCCACCAAATACTGGCATGGCCCTTCAGCTTCATTTTCGCAAACTTAACCTGATCTAGGTCCTCTATTTCCTCATACTCAAAATATTCTTCTAGCTCATTGATCCAGTCGATCAACTCTTCCGAGTTCAAACTTCCGAAATAACTGGGGAATTCTGCTTTGGGTCTTTTCTCAATCTTTGAAATGGCCCTTATTAGCCACATTTGGTCTTGATCAATTGATTCTTCTTCCTCTTCTACATTTGAACCTTCTTCCTCTCCTTCATCCTCACTTTCCTCCCTTAGGTTTAACCCTCTTCTCAACTACTCTTGTAACACATCAATATGTCTTTGGAGGGCTGCCGGTGCATCTCTTCCACCAGCATGTATGCCACCTTGACCACCTCTGGCACCACCACACCTACCAGGCATCACTCTTGGAGGCATCTTTCTTGACCTCGACCCACAACCATGATCCTGGTGTGAACTGCCTCATGATCGGCTATATGTCCACACGCTCAAGAAAACCCGCTCTAATACCACTTGATGAGGGTGCAACCCAAGACTTAGAAAATAACCCACAAACAAGAGAATAATTTTATTGTTTAGAAAATGGAGCTTCTTACATGCAGAGGATCTCAAATTCCCAAGTTCTACAACACATGCAAGTTACAGAAAGCTACAAAATCACCCTTTCGCAATATGCGAGCTTGTCCCCAAAAAGTTACCCAAAAATTAGAAACCTACCCATAAATAGAGCTCCTCTTTAGTTTGGAGCCAAAACAACATTCAAATTTGAGTTTAGGAAGTTTTGGCAAAAAATTACAAAATTGAAGTTCAAATTTCAAAAGAACATTTGCAATTGTATCTTCTAGAAAGTGCGCCAACTTCCCGGGGCCATAACTTTTGATCCGGGACTCCGATTCAAGAACCGTTTGAACTGTTGGAAAGGTCTCAAAGTCAATAATGCTCAAAATTTTCTATGCCAATTTTAGCAAGTTTTAGGGCCATTATGGGAACTCTAAGTGCCTCAAATCTAACTCAAGATTTTTAGGTGCAAATTTGGGAAACTAAAACTGCAATATCTTTCAACCCAGAATAGAAAATAAAAACCATAAATTGGGAATTTCATTATGACGAAAAGGGTATCCAAAAATGTAAAAATATCTAAAAAAATGAGAAACTTGAAATTTAACTATTTTTGGGTGATGCAAGATTGCCCTTACACCACTGGATGCTCCTACATCAAAACTAATCTAAAGCGGTGGAATGCCAAAATGCAAGATAAGAAAATAATGGTGATGCTAACTGAAAAAAAATAAAGAATAGGCTTGCACTAAGTAATGTGCATTGGCTTGATATCCAGAAACCATGAAGGGACATCAACAAAAATAGCTCTTTCCATAGGTTAAAGATATAGGTGCCCTACTGGACATACATGAAAATGTGAAAACATAGACAAGGCACGTGAATGGTATGATAACAAGCTATGCATGATTTGTATTTGTTGAAAAGGCTTAAGAAAATTTCAAAAAATGTAATCAAAAGGCGTAGTTAGACTTCATATCATGGAATGTGATGACTCAAGATATGCATCGAATGGATTTGCAAATTTTACATCTATTCTTGAGTGCTTCTTAATTGCTAAGGTTTTCAAATTGATTTACCCAAAACTTGTTTAAAACTTGCGTACACAGAAGAAAATATATTCTTCAAGGTCATTGAGAAATCATTTTTCAAGATCATTAGAAGTAAATTCATGAAGACAAAATTTGCAGCCCAAGATTGTTTCATTCATAGGTAGTATAGACAATCATCCGTTTACTTTTAGAATGTAGGGAGAGGAAGCATTAAAATTGATCATACACTCAGAAGAGAAAATATAAATAAAAAAACAAAAACCAACCTAGATCAAACTCTTGGTAGGGACAGGAATTTGATGTCGAGCCCAAACTTTCAATACAATTTCAACTTCCTGATTCCTCAATCCAAAATATCCAAAAACCTCAATTTCCAACATAATCAGCAATGTATGAAAATTTTTATAGACAAATTTCTCCCCCAAAAGAACCCAATGAAATCCCCAAAACTGAAACATTTACAAGAAGATGAAACAATATCCATTGTACGGGAAATCCCAACTAACTATAGAACAAATATAGTTAACTTTTAATTTATTAAATCAATTGTTAAAAGCATTTCATTTAAATTCACAATTTGTGTAAATATGATGGATGCCCAAACTCACACAAATAGGTAAAACCCTTACCCATATTTACGCACACATAAAAAATTAATTATATAACTCCAACCTTATTATATTTTTATTTATTTATCATATTATTTTTATTATTTAATAATTATAACATCACACTATAAATTTATTTCATTATTAACTATGATTATATATTTATGTATTTATTTATCAAAGTATATATTTTACTTATCAATTTATTTGAATGCATAGGACATCCAATTGGAATTTATCAAAAAATTTAAATTAAATATAACCAAATGCCTAAATTATTACCTGACCACTATCTAGAGTCAAAATACAAACCTCAAGCAACACTGACTGACCAATCTGACATATTGACAATACTTACAAGGTGCCAAACTAGATACTCATCCTCTTTGAGGATGATGGATAGGGTAGGGGATCAAGTGTTATCTCCGATCAACTAAATTGGGTTTCAAGGCACGCTCAGACTTGCCAATTCAGGTGGAGTCGATGTTTGGTACCTACAACCTGCAACACACAAAATGGTTGCACATATACATATACTTATAATAGTCACACTGTGAAAGGGAATCACAACGTCATAGGGTACTCACAAGTGAGTGATGCGACACTGTCCCTTTCACTCAAACACATCAGTAAGAACAACACCTAATAATTGAATCAACTCATATAACAGCCAACTACATAGCAATCAGGATAAAATCAATCACATGATAATCACATAACAGTCATGATAAAATAATCACATATAACATGTGCATAAAACCTCAAGTAATATTGTATCATAATGTTTCATCATAAAATAGATCAACTATCATTTTATTAGGGAAATAGTATGAGAGGCACTACAAAAACTTTGTGAGACACTAAAATTTATGGCATACATTCCTTTGTTTCATTTGTGCACTTTTTGCTAAATCACAAAATTTGCAATAAATAGAGATTTGTCACATTGTCACATGGTTCATGGACTTGAAAACTTTATGAAATAAATAGCTTGGTATCCTTAGCTTATTTACCTTAACCCACGAAAAAGAGGGAATGGGAATAGATCACCTTGAATTTGTAATTATTATAAAAGGGACATTAAACTTGAATACACAAATGAATGATAAAATTTTGTGCAACAAGGAATTATGGATAATCCATCTCAAATGCATAGTAACCTACATTAAATGAAATGAATACCATTAAAAAGGCTTGTAATATTTTAAAATAATTTTATACATTAATCTAACTCTCATTACATCATACTAGTAAATATGGAAAGAGAAAAAAATAATTAGGCTCAAATATTTCCTTGAATCGTTACAAATTTTTATGGAGAAATTAAATTGCATACATAGGTTCAACTGAAACCATTCCTATGATTTATAATATATGACATCATTACCTATAGACTATAATTGTAAATATTGAAACCCTAGAATGAGCTAAGATACTTTCAATCACATGGATAAAGAAGAATGAACAAACCTAACTAAATATTTCATCCTTGTATTTAAAACATTTAATTACATTAGATTTAACTTGTCTCATTAGGGTTCACATGAGTCACATGCTATTTAAAGAATTGAAATATACCAACACACCCTTCTATAGTAAAATATCTGTTGGATATGTTTTATGATATCCTAGGGTAAAAAAAAAAATTCCTATGCTCAAAGAAGTAGCATAGGATTGTGAAGGACATAGTTTAATTTAGGTAAAATAGAAATCTTGTACCCATTTTTTTCATCTTCACATGGTTTTAATACTATATTTGTGTCTTCAAGGTTAACAATAAAATTTTGATGGGATTTGAGTATTTATATAGCTCCATCATAGTCAATTTATGGTATTCTTGACATTCTTTGAAATTTTAGTGGGGTAGGTGTAGGTTGGCATTCAAATGGAAAAATTCTCAAGTTTTTAATGGTTGAAAGAAATGTAATTGCAAGAGGGGATAAGAAAATTAAAGTTTTTGATGTGGGGATGATAGCTAAAATTGGTGATAAATTTTCATGAGTGTAGGAAGGAAGAATAGTGGGACAATAGGGATAAGGATGCCATGCAAATAATTTTTAATAGGTACACTATCATCAAATTTACCAAAGGAAGTGGGACAAGAGAATGAGGATTGGGAAGGAAAATATTAGTATGTTATTTAGATGATTACATATGAGGGATAATGATAGTGAACATATTGAATATTTTCAAAGGTAAATCTTGATGGTGGATAGAAGAGTCAAGTTTAGGAAAATAACATACCTCATGAAATTTTGGAGAGAGGAATGGAAAGTTCTAGTGCTTTCCAAAGCACTTCCTAAACGAGTGTGGTGATCATGACTTTGAGATGCCTAATAACATAACATTAAGGGAAAGGAAATCTCAAAATCTTGTTGGGTTTTTAGGTTCCATGATACAACATCCCTCAAATAGGATGGTAGGGAAAATTTTGAAACCCTATAGTATTGTGAAGATTAGGACATGGGAAAAAACATTTGGGAATGCAAATTATTAATGGATTTTGGAATTTGGATCCCACTTGCATAGTATAAAGTTAAGTTGATCTATAAAGGTCTAAATATAAACAATTGGAAAGCAAGTGTGAGTCAAATATTAGGGGTGCATACAAATGGGGTAGACAAAAATGAGTGAGGAGAAACTTGAAAGCTCATATGAGAGGACATATAAAGCATGAACATGTAGGAATTAGGGTTTAAAGGAAAAATATTACAAAAACTAGAAGTATGAAACTTTGGTGGGTAAGACAACAAATGGTTTTATGGAATGGGGAATTATAGGGAGAGAGACTAAGGTAAGGAAATATTGAAACCCCGCCAAAGGTGGGAAATTGACTCAAAGGACTTGACACTTAGATTTTTTAATTTTTTTTTTGTAATTTAGGCACATGAAAAGTATATAGAGGAAAAAAAATTAAAAAATTAGTAACAAATTGACCATGGGAGATCATTGAAGAAAATTTATAACTAGATATCATTGGTGCACAAAGTTGGGCCAAGGCAATAATGAGGAATCAATTTTGTTTGTTTGTATTATTAGGGAAGATCCTAAAAAGCCAATATGATTATGTCCTACAAGTTTTGGAACTATCAATAAGCCTAGGTTGAATCCATACTCCTATAAATGATCTACAC
Source organism: Sequoia sempervirens (assembly GCA_007258455.2). Taxonomy (NCBI): domain Eukaryota; kingdom Viridiplantae; phylum Streptophyta; class Pinopsida; order Cupressales; family Cupressaceae; genus Sequoia; species Sequoia sempervirens. The sequence goes on along the minus strand of VDFB02000020.1, from coordinate 58,702,805 downwards.
ACATGCATAATTAAACCTAATTCACACATTTGACATTTGAATTATAAACCTTATATACTTACAATAGAAAATTTGGCTTGGTATTTAGACCTACAATAAAATACTAGTAATGTTAATGGACATACCTTTTGTAGCTTCCTAGTGAGAATCTTCTCTGTATGATAAGACAATTAATTAATTCAATTGTTTGGATAAAATTAGGAAGGTAACACATAATTATTGCAACTAATTTTTTAATAGTAACAATAAATTGGAACTATGAACCCAAGTTTTGAGTAAAATGGAAAAGGATGATGTGATAACTTGGCATCAAACTAGGGTTTTGGAACTTGTTCATAAAGATAAAATGGAATTGTGATAGTTAATATGTAATATCACTATGATAGGAGGAAGAGTGGTTTTGAGAGGAAAATTCTCATAGGAGTTGATATTGAGTGATGAATGATGGATAACCTTTCTAAATGATGAAAATAACTTGGTGTTATAGGAATACAATTTGAAAGTTTTGGCATGGGAGAAAAGACATAATGATTAATTAAAACTCAATAATCTTAATCTTAGGATAAAATTTGTATTTATACATGTGGGTACAAATATTTTCCACAAAACTAACCATGACCATTATGCACCTACAAATTTTACTTGAGAATAAAAATATATTAAATTTGAGAATTGTGAAATACATGTAAGTAGGGGTTGATTTTTTTTCTTACTTCCAAATGGTAAATAGGATCATTGGGAGCATAAAATTATTAAAAATAATGTTATAGGTAAACTAGTTGGGGCACTCACACAATGTAGCATAAAATGAAGGGTAAAAGTGCAAGGTGTGCACTTTTCACCCTTAATATAAGTTTAATTCATAAATTATTATTTTTATTATATTATTTTATTTGTACCATAATTATTCCTTAAATTTTTCAAATTACATCTTATTGATAATGAAATATAATTAAAATACCATTTCCTTGGTTGTTGTACATATGAAAAGTATGCAATTCATACTTTTCTATATCAACTTACACTTGTTTTAGCACTAATTAATTATAAGCATATTTTTAACCTTATATCTATTAGAAAATAATGCATCGTACCCACAATCTTAATCCATTTCCGACATAACCCCATGAGAGAAAAGCATGCATGCAAGTAACCATAATGCATCAATCAAAATAGACAAGCCACAAGATAACACAAGATATACCCTGGGAAAACCCCATAGAGGGAAAACCCAACCTCCAAAAGCATCCATACTCCATCTATTATTCAACAGTAAAATAATACATGCACTTACAAAGTTACAATAAATAATTCTGAAGCATCAAGCCTCTCCAATGCATCTTCCATGTGTCCAAGCATGAATCCACACATCCCATGCCATGCTTCACATATGCACTCCTTAGAAAGACTCGATAATGACAACCCACTCACCTAGCCAACCTTAACCATTGAAAATGTGCTTTCTTTTATAGACTCAAGCTCACACAAATACAACCAAGTGGTAAGATAAAACCATGTACCATAAAACCATGTGAATACAAAACCACTAACCCCTTATTTAATATTGGGTACTAATTTTTCACTTTATTAAATTATTATCCCACGTCTCTCACACATTAAATAATAATCCAATGTTACAATACAACATAAAGTGGTCCCTAAATAATTACCTAGTATGATTAACCACACCTCCTAGGTCCATCACAACTAAATAATTATTTAATTACTACATTATAATATAACATTTTATGCAATGGTGTACAACACCATATCCCAACAATAACCCTCTTAGATCTCAAATAACCCTAAAAGAACTACATCCCACCCAAAAAATAAGCCTTCTATCATAATAATTATGACATACAACTATTCACTATTATCCAATCCCCAAGAACACTAGTGTGGTGCACTCCCATATGAAGTACATGACTACACACTCCTATTATGTGTATTTAAAAATATTTTTTCTCACCTAAGTGATCACTCTTATTGTACAAAACTAACCTTATTATGTTTTTCAGAATATTGAAATCTTAACCATCCTTATTTAAGTCAACTTTTTAAGAAATGACAATAAGTAGTGTAGAACCCACATGTATTCATATATTCATATAAAAATTTCCTATTTTAGAAACTAACTAGGAATCCTCTCTTAGTCATATGCACATCATCTCCATTGGCAAAGATCCATGCTAGCACCATAGATCCATACATTCCATTGCCCAAATAATTCAAGATGAATCATGTTATGAGGGTCTTAACAAAGGTAAGCTCTCAAACATACCTAGCCATAAAAAATTCCTTGAATTTTCATATCCAAAAATCACTACAATATCAAAAACACATTCTATAGTGATAGATACGGGTAGTACCAATCACATGTCATTGCAACATCTTATATAGAGTGATATTACTACTTGAGTACAAGAAATTAGTGCATCTAGGGGACATAAGAATGTCATACATGACAAGACTAGGTGCCTTAAGACATAAGCCTATGCCTTAGTATACTATTAACTATGATAATTAATAAAATATTCTATAATTTTCTTTAATAGTTTGCTAATTCCTATTGTCAAATCTTAGCCTTTTGTAGCCTTCAAGACTATTGGATTATATATGCTTCTCTAACCTTATTTATTAACATATATGTTCCTTTTTGCATACATTGTATATTTTGTTCATAATGGTGGTAATTATCATGTGAACATTAATTTATGATTTCTTAAGATTAGATTACATCTATGATTTCTATATATAACATTTTTAGTTTAAATGATTAAATAAGTAGTATCTTTACTATTTGCATATCTAGTAAATGAACTTCTACAATTTAAAATACCTTAAAATTATTTCAATTATCAATGTATTTATGTTGTTAAGGAGAGCCAATTCTCACTAATTAATAGTTTATAATAGTATTTTTTTATATCTTTGAAGATATAAAACTATAATTTTAGCTTGAACTTTAATGATGTGTGTAAGAATAGTGTTTCTCCTATATTATGTATATTAGATAGTGGATAAATATTGAGATATAGAAATTCTCTTGATGTGATAGCCACACATATTCTCTTTCCTATGGAGTTTGATTAATTAAATAAAAACTATATCTATTATTTTTTATTAAGGGTAAAATAGGTTTTGAAGGGACCTGAAACCCTATTACAAAATGTTGCTTAAAAGATAAACAAAGAAAACCAACAACCAACCATCAACAAACCAACATGAAAAACACAACAAAAAAGGATAACAACAAGAAATAAACTACTTCAACTCTTTGAGAGAATTGGAAACATCCAATTCCTATTGATAAAAACTTTGATGAAGGTCGACCAAACTCAACAATTCTTTCTTTTCATCTTCAAAATTCTTCTTTCCACAAGTTCTTGCACTCGGCCCCTGCCGAGTAGAGCTGATATGTTTATCCTTAACCTTATTGTTACTAATGTGGCTTTTGACAATAGTTCATTTTTTCCAAACCAACATACAAATATAACTTGAAGATTTTTATATGCTTCCAGGCATGAATATATAAATAGGTAAAGAAGTGAGAAATATTGTCAAAGAAGAGAAAGAGAATCATGAAACATAATAGAAATTGAGATTGACATTATATAGGTTTTGTTGTTGATGTGGATGTTAATAATAGTGTAACTTCTACACCCTAATATAGAAATGTATGATGCTAGTCTTTGTATGCTTTATATAGTAATTTTTTTCCTTCAATTTTTTTGTGTATTTATAACTTGAAACTTTAATACATGGATTTTTTTCCCCATTTTGATAAATATTAAAAAAATTGTGTTCTAAAAAAATAAGCGTTTCATTGGGACATCACCTTTTATCTTAACTATTTATCCAAAATAGAAATAAAATATCATCTTGACATAGGATCTTTTCTCAAGTGCATCATATTTTTTTCAAAATTTTAAATTAAATTTTAATATTTTTTGTTGACAAGGTAATTAACCTTAATTTTGGTATTGATGGCATATTTTTAGTAAAAATTAAAAATAAAATATAAAATATAAACAATATTTAAACTATCAAAATAAAATATTATTAAAAACTATGTTTATAGATCTATTAAAGGGCTTTTTAAAATATATTTTTTTAAAATTTATTTGCATGAGTAGGAGTTTTTGAAACATCTTTAAAAAAAAAAAATTCCCCAAAGTAGTGTTAAATATGCATTTAGTGGACACTTTTAATTGGAAAAGTCGTAGCCCAAATCTAACTTAGATAAAATAAATCTAGTAAGGCCATTTATTTGACAAAAAAAAAAATAGTTGGTAATACATAAAATCACTTGTTTGATAAGTTGGTTGAAAGTGTGACACAACTTTATACTTTTATCCACAAAGAATGGAAAATTATCAGCTAAGAATAGACAAAGGAACGTAAATCATAAGAGACATTCAAGAGGATGCTTTATCTATAGGATTAGGCTTTAACATGGAGAAAGGTGAAATCTTGGACAATAAAAGAAATATTTATGTTCTGGATTCTCCTCATGCTACTTGTATACCTTCCACTAAAATAATATCAATAGTGTTCTATCAAATACATTAAAAAAATCATTTTCTATTATGAGTGATACTCATCTTCCACATTAATAAGAACACAGACATGGTTCATAAAATTTTAGTTGATCTCATTCATTGATAACACCTACAATCTAATGTTGTTAATAGATCTTTCAAAGGAAGTACTTTAAATTCATCTCCAAATCCCATAGAAGTGTCACATCCACTAGAATACTTGGTGACAACAAGGAATAATGTCAAATTATTTTGTGATGACTGATATGTGTGGTCTTTTGATGTAGGAGCATCTTGGGTTGTGAGAGCAATCTTGCATCAATCAAAAGAATGCATTTTAATTTTTAATTTTCCTAAGGTTTGGTAATTATTTATTTGGAGAATAAATTTTAATATTAGCCCTAAATAAATATTAAATAATTTTTTTTATTATTTTGTTGTAAATTTTGGGAGTGGAGATAATTTAGGAGGTAATTTAAATGGGAAAAATCCAAAAAGGAAAACATGGCATGGATTTTTTGGAATTTAACAAAATGCATCAAGGAGAATTTAATGAATTTTCTAATTGTTGGAGAAGCCTTTTTAGTTTCATGGGTGTAGCCTTTTCAAAGGAGGAAAAAATCAGATTTTTTAGAGAAAGTAGTGCAAAAGTGTTTTATTTGGTAATTTTTTAGTTTTTCATGAAGGAAATTTTTTGAAGAAGAAGAGTTAGGCATCACTTTTCTGGGAGAGTGAGGAGAAGGAATCTTTTTGCAGGTTTGAGGGGGTTATTATAGTTAAAAAGGGGTACTTAAAGACCATTGTTCAAGATTGATTCAGTGAAATATTGGAGATTGGAAGCTATAGGTTGAAGATTTGAGGTTGTAGTTGAAAGGAGGAAAGTTGTTGTATTTCTTCATTTTCATATAAAAATAAGATTACAATTTGTTTTGAGTTGTTGTACATTAGTCCTAGGGACTGTAAAATCTGATATAAAATCAGATTTGTTGAAGATTGTAATCATTTAAACAAGTTTGGAATACAATATTGCAATATAGTTGTTGATTTTTCTTTCAATCTTTGTTGTGTGAATTTGTGAGTTTGTGAGAGAGGGATTTGTATTGAACCCTATATACATCAATGGTATCAAATCATGTTGAGCCCTCTTCATTAATGTTATCATAGTAGGAGTTCCTAAGTGTGTAGGCAAAAGCACCATGTGAGCCAGTTTGCACTAGGACCTGGGAGTGGAGTGTGTGTGGTGTGTAGACAAATCACCAAATGTTGTTAGTGTTTGTAGCTTAGGGAGATATTTTTCTCCTAAGTAAAAATAATTAAGATAATAAATAATTATCAAGGCAGGTCGGCCTTGTTAATTAATGATATTTTATATTTGTTATTTAAATCAAAGAGGCTGACCTAGATAAAAGGTTGCCTAGTTTGGTATATATATAGAAGGTGGTGTTCTTCCATTCAAATCATCAAGTTCAATTCATTCCAGATCATCATTATTCAGCAGTTCACCTTCCCTTGTAGCAGATCCATTCTCAAAGAGAAGTGTTATCATTCATGGAGGAGTGTCTCCATTCTTTGTATATACTTAGCCTTGTGCAAGGCCTGATTGTAAGCACTATTCTGCAATTTTATATGATATATATGAGATATTATTTGTTGGGTTTTTATCCCTCGAGTAGGAGGGTTTTCCCAGTGTAAACTACTATGTTTATTGTTCATGTGTTGTGATTTCTACTTATTGCATTTATGATCCTAAAACTAACATGGTATCAGAGTGAGTCTAAGAAAAGATTTGATCAAAATTGTTTAAGTAGTTTGAAGGAGATATAATCTAGGCATCAAACTTATTATTTGAGGTAGATTCATTCAAGGAGGTTGATAACTTTATGGGAGAGAATAATATTACATATTCGAGCTACCAGTCATCTTGAAGAGGCTCGAAGGTCTTCATTTCTCACTTCCATTAATATAAAGGGAGTCTTTGATTATATTATATTATGTTGAAGATTCGAAGAAAAATTTGAGTGTAGAATTAATCGTATTTATTTAAGCAGCCAGGTAAGGAGGAGATTATGAATTCAAAGAGTTGTGTTATGAATGAATGTCTTTCAAGGAAGTCGTGGCTTATATCCAAGGGGATGACTATTTCATGTAACTATTTATGTGTTGCTAGCAAGAGTAGGTAGTTGAATCCTTATTTAAATTGAGATGTCGCTCTTCATACTGTCACGGAAGTATATCTACCGCTGCCATTGCATAGAAACATCGGTGGTCTTGTTAAAGATTTCCCCTATGTTATATTGAGGAGGTGTGAATTATTTTTTGGAGGAGATGTATTTTATTCTGGAATTTTTTTTTAAAGCCATATCAACAACAAAATAAGGAAATTGACTATATGCAGCTACTGACACTAAAGAAGTTGACGTGGAGAGCTTTGGGAGTTTGTAAATTAAGCAGCTTCGATATTGTCACTTTATATGGAGTATTGGTTACATGGAGCCATGTGGTTTAAAATCAATGAGAGTCAATTATTCATCCATCGGTTTATTATTTTGAGCACAACATATCTTTATTTGGAATGTCCTTGAAGGGTGCAAGGAAGTGCTTAAGGAAGAGGGGGTGGGATGAAATATACTGCAAGATATTTTGTGCTGACATTTGAGGAGCTACTAAACAAGTCAAAACTGCTATTGTAATTCGAAGTGAAATTAATGTATAGGCAAAGCAAACAAGGCAAGGTGTTGTTACAACTCTATCAAGATAGATCAAGCAGCATAAGGATGATGATAGATTGCATTCAAGGGAGGAAGATCTTGATGCATCCTGAAGAATGGAGACATAGCTTGCAACCATGGGACTAAGTTGGTGGCACATAACTAGAGACATCTCTCAAAGAGGAAGAACCTATACAAATTGTCATTGCGTTGTGTCTCTTTGAAGAGGAGGAAATAACATTCAGAGGGAGTCTAACAAACCAATAGAGGCAACCTTGGATGAGGAGGTTAGGAGGTTGATGCAAGTACTTGGAGCTTCAGAGGGAGTCACATCATCATGAAGATCTGTTGTTAGTGTATATTTCTCTGTGACAGAGAAGTATGAGGTGAAAGCCCTTGTTAGTGTATATTTCTCTGTGAAAAAGAAGTATGAGGTGAAAGCCTTTGTTAGTGTATCTTTCTCTGTGATGGATAAGTGTGAGGTGAAAGCCATTGTTAGTGTATATTTCTCTATGATGGAGAAGTATGAGGTGAAAGCCCTTGTAGTGTATATTTCTCTGAGATGGAGAAATATGAGGTGAAAGCCCTTGTAGTGTATATTTCTCTAAGATAGAGAAATATGAGGTGTGAGCCCTTGTTCATCTCTAAGACTGAGATGAGATGTCATGTTGAGAGACTCCATGACAACATCATGTTGAGAGACTTTGTGATGAACCCTTTGTACTTAAGTTTTTCCACACATGGGAGTAGCCATGGCGGACGTCATGTTGAGAGACTCCATGACAACATCACGTTGAGAGACTCTGTGATGGACACTTGTGCACATGTTTCTTTCCACACATGGGAGTACCCATGGTCGATGTCATGTTGACAGACTCCGTGATAACATCACATTGAGAGACTCCATGATGGATTCTTGTACATCTCTGAGACTGAGATGTGTATCCATTATGGACATCATGTCGAGAGACTCCATGATGAGGATTATAGGAAAAATACTTCCCTAGCTAAGAGGGAGTGTTAGTGTTTGTATCTTAGGGAGATATTTTTCTCCTACGTAAAAATAATTAAGATAATAAATAATTATCAAGGAAGGTCAACCTTGTTAATTAATGATATTTTTTATTTTTTATTTAAATCAAAGAGGCCAACCTAGATGAAAGGTTGCCTAGTTTGGTATGTATACAAGGTGGTGTTCTTCCATTCAAATCATCAAGTTCAATTCATTCCAGATCGTCAATCTTCAACAGTTCACCTTCCCTTGTAGCAGATCCATTCTCAAAGAGAAGTGTTACCATTCATGGTGGAGTGTCTCCATTCTTTGTATATACTCAGCCTTGTGCAAGGCCTGATTGTAAGCAGTATTCTACAATTTTATATGATATATATGAGATATTATTTGTTGGGTTTTTCTCCCTCGAGTAGGAGGGTTTTCCTAGGGTAAACTGTTGTTTTTATTGTTCATGTGTTGTGATTTCTACTTATTACATTTATGATCCTAAAACTAACAAATGTGAGGTAGTCTATACCTGAGAGGTTGAAGATTGAGAGTGTGTGGAAAGTGTTTCAAAAAATTCCAAAGAAGAAAGGAATTTTTTTTGTCATAGTTGTGTATGTAGGTGAACAAGAAGGAGAAAATATTAGAGAAGTATGCTTTGAGGATAACATGGAGGAAGATGGTGAGATTGTAGTGGAGGATGAGAAGCAAGAACAAAGTGCAACAATCCAAGAGGAAAATGATGTTGTAGTAGTATGCTTGGGTGAGAGCATGGAAGAAAATGAGAAAAGTGAAGAAGAGAACATTTCTGTAGCATTGGTTGAAGATGGAGTTCTAGAAGTGAGCATTGAGGAGATTGATGTTTGTAAAGTTGTAGCAGTTGAGGATATTGCAGTCAAAATAAAGTATGCATTGTTGTATGAGGATCTAGTGTTTGATGAGGAAACTAATGAAGACCAAGAGTTTCTTTAGGAAGAGATCGTGGAGATAGAGAAGTTGTTTAATGTAACAATAGAGATACTAGCATTCAACAATGAGGAAGAAGATGTTGTGATAAAAGAAGTCACTGTGGTAAAATCTAATTTTTATGAGTTTTGTAATGTTGAATTTGTAAAGGATTTGCATTGTGAGATGAGAAAAGAGTTAAAGAAGAGAAAGGATTGTGAAGATGCAGAGTGGTATACATATGTATACTTGCAAGTAGAGGATATAAAGGAATCTGCAGGTGGAGCTCAGTGGAGGTGGTCAGTCTGTGGTGGGTTGAATCCCACAAATGATAAGAGGATTGAGTAGAGTGTATTTGGTGGAGGATGATGGTACATGGTGGATGTGAATCCACAAGAGGAGAGAAAGGCGGTGAAGTTGTGGAAGGAGGATGGTGCTTGAGCCGACAAAGTGCTGGAAAAAGAGAAAGAAGAAATAATCCTCTACATATTTCACAAGTGATGGAGTTCAATGCATATTGCTTGCAATCTGAAAGGGTGGTACTAGCACTCAACTCCATTTTGTGAATCTATATTCACAAAATTTCATGTAGGAGCATCCTAGGTTGTGAGAGCAATCTTGCATCAACCAAAAGAATGCATTTTAATTTTTAATTTTCCTAAGGTTTTGTAATCATTTATTTGGAGAATAAATTGTAACATTAGCCCTAAATAAATATTAAATTATTTCCTTTTATTATTTTGTTGCAAATTTTGGGAGTGGAGATAATTTAGGAGGCAATTTAAATGGGAAAATCCAAAAAGGGAAACATGATGTGTATTTTTTGGAATTTAACAAAGTACATCAAGGAGAATTTAATGATTTTTCTAATTGTTGGAGAATCCTTTTCAGTTGCATGGGCGTATCCTTTTCAAAGGAGGCAAAAATCAATTTTTTTTGAGAAAGTAGTGCAAAAGTGTTTTATTTGGAAATTTTTGAGTTTTTCATGAAGGTAGATTTTTGAAGAAGAGTTAGGCATGGATTTTTTGGGAGATTGAGGAGAAGGAATTTTGTTGCAGATTTGAGGAGGTTATTACAGTAGCAAAAGGTCCTTAAAGACCATTTTTGAAGATTGATTCAGTGAAAGAGCTACAGGTTGAAGATTGGAGGTTGTAGTTGAAAGGAGGAAAGTTGTTGCTATTGTATTTCTTCATTTTCATATAAAAATAGGATTGTAATTTGTTTTGATTTGATGTACATCAGCCCTAGGGACTATAAAATCTAATATAAAATCATATTTGTTTAATATTGTGATGACACAACAAACTACAAGAAACAGTTATAAACAACAAATGTAGCTCAACAAACCCTTTCCTGTCACATAATCTAAAGGAAACAAGTTTCAATGAAATAAACTAGTGTTCATAATGCTTCCCAACCAAACCTTAGACAATGATGACAAGAAGAGAAACTTCATTCTTTATTCAAATAACTAAATTCAAAAGTTCTCAAACATGAGAAATAGAAATTGGGTTATAATGCATTACAAACAGTACAAAAATTTGAGAACAAAGATGGCCGATCTTCAGCTAACTGATTGAATACTCTAACAACCAGCCCAATCAACTCTCTTTGTCCAATCAAACTTTGCTACTCCTTCACTGAACTTGTTTTTATTTCTTCTATCGACACCTTCCTTCGTCCTACCTCTTTTCCCCATATTCGCCCTCTTCTCTTCGCATCCCAACCAACAATGATGTGGTTGATGTTCAAAGGAATCAAATTCATTTTTCTTTGCTTAAACTTATTTTTATTATCACTGCCAACCTTCTTTGCATAGTTCAAGCCTTCCCATCACTTCTCTTTTCTTTATTCCTTCGTTCCTTCAAACCATCAATCTCCTCTTCTGATTTTCACCATTTAGTCTCTCTTCCTAGCAATCTCTTTTCTTTCCCAAATGCTCTTACAATGTCTCTAGTTTTTATCATTCTCCCCTTTTACCAATCAGCCTCCTTATATATCCAGCTCAACTCTCCAATGGATAGATGCCTTGTCTCTTGAGGACAATGTGTCCTCACCCTCTCAGTTTCATGCCAGGAAAAATAATAATCATCGGGATCTCTTTGCACAGGCCAAAATCTTCTCCTCCAAAATAGTTATTTGTTGCTTTCCTTCATTTTTACCACCACCAAATGGTTATTGTTGTTTCCTTCTCCCTTGCCTGGCCCAAGTAACTCCTCTTATTTTTGTGCAACAATAACAGAAAATACAACGCTTTCTTTCTCTCGCATAGAAATTAGCCACCTACCAAGGATAGAAGGAAAGAGGAATATGCTACCAAACAAAAAATAAGATTTCCAAAACCAAAACAAAACAACTGAAATGAAATCCAAAATTTTGGACGATGCCCCTGCATCAAACTCCCCAGGGGAAAAAAATTACATGTGCTCCTGCACATGATATCATAAATCCACAATCAACTCTTCTTTCTTTCGCTTTTTCCAACATCTTATTGGAACTATTTCCATGTTCCTCAAATACTATGGTCCATTACTCAACTCTTCACTCATGAAAACATAACCCCTATTCATCATCTTCCTTCTATTTTTTTGCATCCAGTCATCAATAAGAAAAATAAATATTTCCATGTCTTCTAGTTTACTCATTCGATACATCTACATATCAACCCCTATCTCAGATGCACATACTAAGATGCACATACTATCTCATTTCCATTTTCAACCACCTCACCTAACACCTTTTCTAGCCATACTTCCTCCATGGCCAACTGTTGCAACAAGATAACATTATTATTTACACGCCAACTCACAATATTTTTTCCAAAATTTGCCTCTTTCACAACAATCTCTTGATCCTCATCTATAACCCATCTACACATTTGGCATTGCCCATTCTGTCTATTTTCCTTCAAGATTATTATTCCACTCATGTTTGATTGCTACATATCTTTTCCATAAATCCTCTTCTTTGTAGTTAGTTGTTGCTCCTTTTTCTATATCCATGTCTGCAATGTCTTCCTCATACTCTTATTTGTCTTCTCCATTTTTAACGACTATTGCTCCAATATAATCAACCTTACTTCCTACTGCATTCTTATTAACTTCCATATTTATGCCCTAATCTTCATGAATTTCTTTGTCTTCTTCTGCTATCCCAATACCTCTTTCCAATTCTTCATCTACATTATCTTCTTGTTTCTTCATGTATACTGCACATTCTTGAATTTATTTTTTCTCCTCCTCATTCACATCCTTCTTGCTTTTGTTCCTTTTATTCTTTTTAATCTGCCTATTTTTACTTTCTTTTCTCTTCTAATGTTTACTTATTCTCCTCTCTTTCTCATCTTCCATCTTCCACACATCTATCTCATATCCATAAATTCCATTCAAAGCCTCAAAAGCATCATCATCAAATTCAGATTGCTTACTATTCACCTTGCATGGACAATGCTTCTTCTTCTCAAATTCCGTTGCATGCTCTTAGCCTTTATCCTGTTGGAACCTTCAAATTTTGACAAAATTTGAAGGTGCCATGAGGAAAAGTTTGATTTTAACACTCAGAAAACTCAGTTGAAAAGCAACCCAAAGAGCACATTTTGAAAAATCATAACTTTGAATCTTTTCATTTTCATGCAATTCCATATTGTAGATGTGTTCATCTAACATATGTGAGTGTGCACGCCAGTTTTTAGCTTCATACGATCTAATTTGACAAAGTTTCAAAGTGACAAGTTGAAGGGCATTTGAGAAAATCTGCTGTCAGTACAATGTAAATTCTATTAAAATGGTCAAATTTGAGGGTAAATATTAAAAAAATGGATAAGGATCATAACAAATTGATTGATTCCTTCAATTCTCTACACCAAATTCTACCTCCATTCCAATTTTCAGGGCGTTTGGACGTCATTTGGTATTTTTTCAAAACCAAAACCAAACTGACTTTGCATTGGCATTTCCAAAAAATTCTCATAGAAGGAGAACCTTTGATAATTAATAACACATAAAAGAAGTGAACTAAGAAGAAATATTCTTGCACACATGTTTGACTATCCAAAATGAAGTAATCTACAAAGTTATAGCTTCTCAAAATCAGATTTGGTATCTCTCAAAAATGGCAAGTTGGCATGCTTCAGATAGTTTTCATAAATGCAGTTTTAGAAAGAGTTTATTGAGCTACTTTAAAAAATCAATATCTTTCAAATCTAATGACTTCGGGCCAAACCTTTCTGTAAACACATTCCCTTATCATAACTCAACATACTAGTGAAATTTCATGGATTTTGGAGATCATCTAATCATTTCTTCAAAGCAATTCCAGAGGCTAGCTAACTCATTTTGGTCACTGTGTAGCGAAGAAAAACTCCATCGGAGAGACAGGTTTGAGGTCTCACCGATCTCCAAGACAGGTTTGAGGTCTCACCGATCTACAAGAGTGGTTTGAAGTCTCACCGATTGGCAAGAAAAATGCTATTAGAGTGAGATTTTCAAGTTAGCCCGAGCATATATGTCATGTCAATGGAATTTTATTGGCAAGAAATTCACTTTGTCTCACCGATAAAGAAAAAAGAAACATACCGGGAAGACATGAGCTATCAGAATGAGGTTCAAATGTCTTTCCGACTTCATATGTCATACCAATCGGCAAGACTGGTATGAAGTCTCACCGATATCTGCAAGACTGGTTTGAAGTCTCACCGATATCTGCAAGAGTGGTTTGATGTCTCAACAATATCTACAAGAGTGGTTTGATGTCTCGGCGATACAATCTTTCTACAACAATTTGCATCGGAGAGACTCTCTGATATCGATGTAAGATAAAATATGCCTCCTCGATGTCATATGATACCCCAATATAGTGAATGCATACGATCATAGCGTAAACGAAAGATTAATAAAGTACGACTATAGTGGAAAACAATATTTCACATTTTCACCGAGGAGGTAAATGCAAAAGGAATTTTAAAAGTGGATAATTATTTTACTCGGGAGAGCATAACATGTAAAATTTATAAAGAAATTTTTCACCAAAGGAGATATGAGACCAGGTAAACATTTTTGGGTGAAAAGGTGAATATTTCCAACAAAGGAATTAAAGTTTATTGTGAAATAATTTTCACAAGAGACAAAGATAACGAAGATTAAAATATTTTAATTTTCTGAAGGAAAATAATTAAAATATAATGAGGAGCTGCAGCTGACACACAACGAAGGATCACAACCATTGAAGATATAATGTATATATGCTAGATAAAAACTAAAGGATCATTATTAGAAGTAGGAGGTTAGGTAGTTGGAGAGGGTGAATTGTTGCCAAAACAAAACATCATGCTATATATTGTAAAATATTTTTAAATTATATAATGGAGAAGAATGCATAAATTTGGTGATCCAATTATGGTGTCAGTTGTTTGTTGAATTTATTACTAGTAGTTGCACAATATTCAATAAGTAACAAAATAGCAAATAGGCACATACCGATTTTGTTTTCCCGTAAATTTCTCCCTAGCGGTTTCAGCGTCAGACTAGAGGAGATCTCTCCTTATCTCTCTCTTTATCACTCCCTCTCTCCTTATCACTCCCTCTTTCTATTTCTCTCTAGATATCTCTCCTCTCTATTTCTCTCCCCCTCTCCCTCCCTCTCTATTTATTTATAAATATATATCTCTCTCTCATATACACACACTCCCACTTTCTCCTTCTCTACCTCTATCTATATCTCTCTATCTTTTTTCCTATGTATACCTCTTTCTATTACTTATCTCTATCACCTTCTTTCTCTCTCACTCTTTCCCCCTCTATCTCTATCTCCCCATCTCTTCCCGCCCTCTCTATCTATATCTCATTATGTCTACCTCTCTCTCTCTCTCACTCATATCTCTATATCTTTTTATCTATATCTTTCTTTATCTATCTCCCTATCTTTCTCCTTATACATCTATACCCTTTCCCTCTCCCCCCTTCTTCTCTCTCTATCTTATTCATTCCATCTCTCCCTCCATCTCTTATACTCTATATCTTTATCTTTATTTCTCACTTGATCTCCTTCTCACTCATCTCTCTATCTCTTTCTATCCATATCCTTCTCTATGTATATCTCTCTATCTATATCCCTAGCTCTTTATCTCTTTTCCTATTCCTCTCTATCTCTCTATATCACCCTCTATCTATATCTCTCCCTCTCCCTCTCCCTCTCTCCCCCTCTTCTTCTCTATCCATCTCTGCATATATCTCCCTCTTCCCCATCTTCTCTCTCTCTCCCTTTCTCTCTCCCTACCTCTCTCTATCTCTCTCCCATCTCTCCTTCTCTTGCTCCCTCCCTATCCCCTATCCATCTTTATATCTCAACCTCTCTCTCCCTTTATCTTTCCATATATCTCTATATCTATTTCTTTCTCTTCCCATTTATCTATCTCTCCCCCCTCTCTCTCTATCTCCCCCTATTTCTATATCCCTCTCCATCTCTATTTTTCTTTCTCTACTTCTCTCTATTTTTCTCTTTTTCTCTCTCCCTCTCTGCCTCTCTTGATATCTCCTTATATCTCTATCTTTATATCACTCTAACTTTCCATATATCTCTCTATATCTCTATCTCTCCCTCTTCCTCTTCTTCTTTATCTCATTATCTCTTCCTTTCTATCCATCCCTCTCTATCTCTCCCTTTTATCTCTCTATCTCTCTATCTTTATTTCTCCCTCTATCTCTATCTCTATCTAATCTATTTTTCTCACTTGTCCTCTCTCATTCTATATTCATCTCTACCTCTATCTATTTGTCTCTCTTCCTCTCTCTCTATATTCATCTCTACCTCTATATTCCTCTCTTCCCCTCCATATCTAGAAATGCCCCCCTCTCTCTACCCATCCATCTCTCTCCCTATCTCTCCTCCTCCCTCTTCATAGACCTTCATTGTCTTCTTGATTGAAAGATTTTCTTTCACTCATTTTTAGAGACCTTTGTTGCACAACAATATCATTTTATGAATGGCCAACCAATTGAACTCATGTAATACACAAATTTATGCAAAAAATAGGCTTAAAGTTTCCCTAATTGATATTCCACACCTCTTCATACCCATTGCACACCAAGGTGCGATTGCTAATATTTATAAATATAAAACTCAAAAAAAAAAAAAATCCTTTAAAAAACTCAATTTTTTTTTATAATTTATTTGTAAAAAATCCTTAAAAAAACTCACATCGCCTAGTTTCAAATGATATTTAGAAAATGTTGTTGTACCAATTATCTATCCTCTGAAATTAGGAAAACCTTAAATTTATCTCTAGCCGATTATCAAGGGAAGTAAATACGCTTTGTTGCAAATTACAGTCCCTGCAGAGACTAATAAAATTAATGACTTGGTTGAATCATTATAGCACCTTTGTGTTTTCCACGTCTATGCCCACCCAAGGTATGTGTTACCATTCCCCAATTGTTCCTTTTCATCTTCATCATTATAAAATGCATTGAATGATTTAATAAACATCTATTTCAAACAGACAGCGTCGAGTATAAACAAATCTTAAAAGATGTCAGGGGAGATAGAAAGATTATGACAATTGGTGGCTGAGCTTCAAAAGCAACATGTAGGCACAAGGGCAAAAAAGAGAAAAATTCTCACCCTCCCACACATTTAGGTCAGTAGTAGGTAATGTACGCCCTTACTGTTTGACTTTGAAAATATTATTATTCATTCTGGTGTATTAAATTGGTGATCATGTAGTGCTGGCCTAGTGGGGCCTTTACCAGATCAAGGAGTTGGGTCATAACAGTAGGCTCAAAGCACATGTTTTGCACCCATGATTGTAGAGCATGACGGAACACTAGCCAGTAATTAGCATAGCTCAGATGGGAAAGCTTTGGCCACTCCTTACCATCATAGGAGGACCTGGGCACATTCAGTAGGTATTGAATCTATTGGCGCTCCTCTGCCTCTCCTATCTAGATTACAACATAAGATAATAGAGTCTGGGTGAAATTCACCGGGAAGCGGTGGGAACGGGAGAACAGGACAGGCTTGTGGGTCGACTAGAAAAGCAAACTCTTGTTGAGCTCCTAGTTGACAGTACCATCAATTCCCAACCTGTACATGAGCTCCATGCTGAGCATGAAGATAAACGTGAGGCAAGTGAGCACAGTAAAAACCAGGCCCAGGGACCTTAATGCCATAGAATGCCACCCTTGTAAATCTTCCTTTCTTCTCTCCACATATGCCTCAATCCATCGTGGAACCAAAGTTAGAGCTAGTGTTTCCTTGGATTCGAATCTAGGCTGCTACTAAGGTTCTAGCATAAAGACACCATCCAACGCAGTCTGGTGAACATTGGTGGGAGCATTATAGTACAAGGTGATTAGACAATGCAATGCATCTGGTATTACAAAAAAGTTAGCATTGCTTTCCAGGCACAGGATTTGACCTGAGCTATAACCATCCAAATATAGTCCCAATGCTTCTGGGATCCCCATTGGGTTTCCGGTGTCAGACTGCTAGAAATCCTGGTGGGGTTCCCCCACATAAAATAGCCCATCAGCTAAAAATATTATCTAGTTGTCTCCAAGGTTGTCATTTCCCTATTATTTAAATTGATGTATCAATAATATTTTCAATTTACAATTTATCAAAGCACACTTGCTACTCTTGTGTTGTTCAATTAACTGGCTCCTTCAAGGAAGGATTAAACTCTTTTAATTAATCACAGTAATCTAGAAAAGGACATTTGGATCAATAAGAAGAACTTGATAATTGCATCTTTGCACGTTTATGCCAAGAATAAACTCATAAAAGTTCCAAACAATTTGAATTGTATCCAGAATAGGACTCACATATCATACAAATATTGACTCCATTATCCCAATAGAAGTAGGCACTACTCACACCAATTCCATTCTATAATTTCATAAAATCTTATTTGAAATATTCACATCTCAAATTTCAATAGGAGTAGTTAGTAAGGTTTCATCTCTCCACTTTCAATTGCCATCGTGGATAGATTGCTAAGATAGGAAACACATAGTTTAAGTCTACCTCATTTGCATAGGTATACCTGCCTTGGGCTGGAAAAGTCTAAAGAGAAGAAGATTCAATTGCATTAATTGGTCTTGTACGTTAGCCAAAAACATTGTGAGAGCTTGGCAACCTCTCGTGGTTCAAACCTGCATTTTTGAGACCTAACAGTTTGGCAACTCTGTTGGGGACTATTGCAGAATATCTGGTTGAAGACCATCATATAGTCATTGAAGAAAGATTCATAATTGGAGAGTTTGAGAAAAAGTGATTCCGCTGCCTAGGGATAAAATCAAGAATAATTTCATTTTTCTCACTTTTAAGAAAGTGAGTGGTGACTCTGGTAATAAAAAAACTTGATGAAGAATAATTGGAACAATACAATTTCTAATCAAAATGGGTTATCTTCGAAGTGTAAAAGGCCTCATTGTCCCAACACACCCACCTCAATACCCTACACACTACAGTCCAACCTATATTCGTTATCATCAGTTTGCAGCTGATGTGGAACCTATGATCCGTATTCAAAAGATAAGCCACAGTATTTTAAAAGAATTTTATGGCATAAGGAAACACAAAAAGGAACCTAGATGCTCTCTCTTCAACAAAGTGGCAAAAAATTGTATACAAATACCTATTAATTATAGGCCCAACACATCCATGTTTATTGAGCAGTTCATGAAAGTATATTGGCCTTATTCAATTCATTGGCTTGAGTTAGTAAAACCAGTCACTTTTGACCAAGTGGATGTGCTAATTGATATCATAGATAAGAAGAGGTATGAGGATGGTGTCAATCATATCATTGGTGAGTATGTACAAATTGATCAATCAATGCAAAAAAAATGGACTCTCTTGAAAATAAATATAAAAATTAGTAGCTTGAGGAGGAAGAAGATGGGTATGTACATACTCAAAGCCAAGACTCCATCGCATAATCAGAATGTGGAATTTCCCCCTTTGATGCATTTCTTGACATAAGGAGATATGAAGGAGAAGATAAGAAATATTTATACAATAGGATGACAAATATCTGTATGCAATTACCTTCTCATTGAAGGCCTCCAAGACCCATGTTTATTGCATAGTTTGTAAGAGCATGGGAGCCTGAATCAGTTTATTGGCCAGAGTTATCAAAACAACCTACCTTTGACCAAGTGAATAAATTTATTGATGACATACATGGGACAAGGTAGATGGACACTGTCAATGATGAATCTAATAGTGATATCATGGGTGATAAAACAATACAACAAACAAAGGAAACCTGTGCAATTAAGATTTACAATAATAATTATTCAGATTTGGAAGATAATGATGATATGGAAGATCAATCATACATCTTGGATGAGGACTACAGGTTTGAGGATGTTCTTAAAGATACATTTCATGAGGAATACATTGGTGATAAAGCAAGTGAAGATGAACAAATAGCACCTACATTTTCAGATCAATACCATGGTGACACTATTAATGATGAAGAAGAGTTCATGGAAGATATTTTTTGTGAGAGCCAAGATGAAGAAAATGTAGAAGAGGTCAATGAAGAAGAAAATCCACTTGACAAAGAACACATGAAATATTTATCTGTAGCTGATAACCATGAGGACATGATTGATGAACAAGAAGATTGCACACTTGAAAGTGGTTTTGAAATTTTTTCAAAACCATTGTATGGTCAAATAATAGAAGGATCTCAAATGACATCTTACCAAGGTGTGCCACAAAATGATTTCTTTGTGTTTTCGAATACACTCCATGATGAGGATAAAACTGTAAGGAAATTTAGGAGCATATCTAGTGAAAACTCCATACAGTAGTGCCTCCAGTAACTTTCATTTCGATTAGGTTTCCTCAAAGACACATACAACTATGTCCAAATGCGGAACAGACACAGTTAATTGCCTACATTGATCCATCTGAGAGAAACACATGTAAATTCAAAAGAAAGCATTAATATATTCTACTTTATGAACTAGCATACATGAAAGATGAAACAGAAAATCAGAACACAAAGATTTACGTTGGGAAAATCCTTTCAGATAAAAAACCCCACACTCCAAAGATCGAGCCATTGTATTATTTAGCAACATAATGGTTACAATACAAATCCAGGCTCTTAGCCTTTTCAGATTTTACATCTTGTTCATTATGGATACTATCTGGTAATCAGCTCTCCCTCTATACATTTCCTGATCAACCTCTCAAACCAAACAATCTTCATACTGTTGCAATACCCTCACATAGTATATAGTACTGATCAACACAAGAGAACAACCCTGGCATTCAATCCTTGATCAGGAGAGAAATCGGCAACATGACCCTACCTCTCACTTCCTCTGTTTTGGCCTCATGGCCTCAGCCTTCCAGCCAGCCACACTCAGCCTTAACATCTCGTCAGCTCTTCGAGTCACTTGTTACGGCCTCATGGCTTTGGCCTTCCAGCCAACCACTTGGCCTTCACATCTATTTGCTTTGTTTCCTTCTCTTTGGCTTCGGCTCTATGAAACGGTTTGTTTCCAACTGTCGGATCACAACTGTCGAATCATCCAGCTCATAATCGATTCACATTCTACTTTCTCTGATTTGTCCATATCTCACCACGTCAGACAAACTTCACTATGTCAACAGCAATTAATTTGTGTCACATGTCGGTGAGACACTAGAAGTGTCTCCCCGATGCCACAAATCCTGATTACACGTTGTCGCCAAGAGTTGTCTCCATCGGCAAGAGGTTCTACCGATATCCACAAGTCATACCGAAATCAGCATTCTCATAGGCAAGACAATCACCATCGCCAGGAGATCACATCGAGTCTTCAAGTCATGTCGAAACCCATTGTATTCCTATCGGCATCCATCTGTTAGCAAGAGTCTCCTCATCGGCATGATCAGCGAGACCTCTCACCGACCTCTAGTTGAAATCATCCACCAACTCTATCACTAAGACATTCAACTGTCGCCAAGAGGTTTCACCAAGAACTTCAAGTCACATCGATCTCAAAATTTCCATTGGCAAGACTATCACAGATCGCCAAGACCTCATACCGAAGTCTTCAAGTCATGCCGATGTGAGAATTCCATTCACCGAGACAATCGTCTTTTGGCAAGACATCCCACTGAGCATTCATGTGTTATACCAAAGCATTCGACTGTCAACGAGACTTATCGCTTTTTCTGAGACATTACACTGAGGTCTCAAGTCATACCGAGCACCAAAAAATAGTCGGCAAGACTTTTGTCTTTTGCCGAGACCTTTCACCGAGGCTTCCACGTTATCTCGACATCACTGTTCGCCAAGAGTCATACCGAAACTGATGACCTCGCATGCTATCGGTGAGATTTTCCACATTCGCCAAGACTTCTTATCAAATCCTTATGTGTTACACTGAAGTCTCCAAATGTATACCTGTCGGTGAGACACATCACTATCGGTAAGACTTCTTATCGATCACCCAAGGGTTTCCCCAAAAGCTCTAACACTATCATCGAGACATGTTACTTTCGGTAAGACTTCTCACTGAGCTGGCATAGGTTACCCCGATGAATTCAATGCATATCCTTGTCAGCAAGACCTTCTAATGTCGCTGGGACTTCTTTTCGAGTGTAGAAGTTACTCTGAAGCCCCCGGTCGCTATGAGTCTCATCGACGCCCGATTGAATGGCCTATTGGCCAAAGTTCTCCACGCGATGAGAAGTTACAACGACAGCCATAAATCACAGCGATAGATTCCTTCGGCAAGAAAATAGCATTGTCTTGGCGACATGAGCAAAACATAAGGTAAACTGCCAGTCGGCCAAACAATAGGAATGTCACAACGACTATGCTTTCTCAGAGGTTTCACCCTGTGAGATTGAGGCATATATTCCAACAATCTCCCACTTGATGAAGATCACACAGGCACCTTCAAAGCAACCAGGAGCTAAGACCACACTAGCTCCAACAGTCCAAACCCTGCAATAATCAAGACACCCAATCAACATGATTCCACAAATAACAGTCCATTAGACAATCTACAACAAAGACTAGGCATCCAACTACAACTCACTGTCCAACAAAACAACTGATCACAACCTTTCAGGAAACCACATAGACCTCAAACATGCTCTCATGCTCCAACAAGAATTTTGCTCCAACATCCAAGATGTTCACCATTCAGACAACAATCCTATCATCTTCCACGTGTGGAAGAAAGATACAAAGCCAAGGTGTATAAGCACCATTCCAATGAACACAAGCAAAAGATCCTAGTGATACCTCCAACAAGATACTACTACCACTTCATTGTGCTCAAAATTCTATACTAAAGCAATATCAACTTCAAAGCTTCAAACAGAACACAACAGTGAAGTCATTCTCCAGAAACAAGATAAACAACACTAGTTAGAACAGCAATCAGACTGACCGCTTCCATCCAACTGATAACCCACACGACTAAAAATAGCACCCACAGCTCATGCTATACCATCCAATCTCACATACCTTAAAGGTATCACCATTAGTAAACTTCTGCTAATCCATTAACAGCAAATACAAGTTCCAGTGTCAACCAGTCAAAGAAGACAAGACACATACAGGAACTCCCACTGCCTGAGAAATCCATATCTGAAAGATCAGAAGGCATCACAAGCCTACCAATACTAGCACATTGTAAATGTAACCCTATAGTACCAAGGAAATATCCACAATGACATGAGCAACATGCAACAAACTGCTACAAGAAACATTTCTCTCATCACAAACCTTTACGGCCACAAAGAGAAACACCGCCCATCAACTTCCTATAGAAACATCCTCCTACATACACTTCTAATAGCCAGCTATGTCAAGGATGATCTTCTTCACATCCCAAAAGAAAACTTTAACAACATCCATGCATTCAATCATCAAGATCAAACCAACTTTAAAAACATGGATGTAAACCTCTAAAAGAAGATCAAGCTAAAACATTTCCCATTTCAGGAAATCAGCCCATACATCATCTCCTACCAATTGTCATCAGTAAATGACATAACACAAAAGCTCAAGGAGACAATATAGTCTGT
Source organism: Sequoia sempervirens (assembly GCA_007258455.2). Lineage (NCBI taxonomy): Eukaryota > Viridiplantae > Streptophyta > Pinopsida > Cupressales > Cupressaceae > Sequoia > Sequoia sempervirens. Next base: position 58,679,565 of record VDFB02000020.1, on the reverse strand, counting down.
ACAACTTCCACTATGAATCCTCCAGAACCAAATGTTAAACAGTAATTCAAGATCCATATCATGAAAATGAACTTAAATACATCTGAAAGATATAATGAGCCAAATACCTCTTAGATAAACTACCGAGTAGACCAAGAGTGAGAACAAGACTACTCCTTCAAGATATATAAGCCATCATCACTAATCTAAGAGCAATCTCCTCATAGATCTCTTATTGAACTCACATTCAACCTAGGTGTAGGCTTCTCGGACTTCCTGCTAATAAACTTTAACAAGAGTAACAAGCAGCAACACATCTCTCATAAGAGAAAAACAACCTCAACTTATTCTTCATGTATCCATGAGTACTAGCAACTGACCATCTCATGCTAAACTCCATCTGCATTACTGCACTATCATGAAGTATCAAGCAAGTAAACAAAAAACACCCAATACACAAAGAATTACCAGACCACTGTCAAAGCTCCAATCATCTGAATCAGGAACTTATCATGACACCATGATCTACACATCGCCATAGGAGATACCATGCTTCAAGTAACTCCACCATTGTCTCAAGTACAATGCACAATGCCAAAACTCTAGTCCAAAAACAAGAGTATAACATGACATAAAGCAAATAAACTCAAAACAACATCACCTATCAAGCACCACCAACACCTTACCCAAAGACTCCAAGCACCCTCCATGGTTCCAAGATGTTGCACATCTTCAAATAATGTCCATGCAAAAGAAAAAGTGTAAGAACCCTTCTACAACACTAAGGAAGACCATTCACCACCATGTGATGAATCCACAGTCACTACTAGAGCTCCCACTGAAATGTGACACTCGAGCATTCCAAGCATCATGACCAACTATTTCAAGTTCCCATAACTAACTATTCAGGTACTCAAGAATATCCACCTCTCATCTCACAACAATCACACCAATGCACAAGTGACCACAGACAAGGCCAGCTAACAAATCTGCACCACCAATGAATCAACCTCGTGGATAAAGACAGTCCACATCCAAGTTATCTCACTGCAACCAATGGGTAGCTAATCCACCAACTGCATAACTCATAGATCACAAACATCAAACATGCAAACCCATTATCACATTGAAAACTGCAACATTGAGATATCAAAGAGAATAACCACCTAGACAACATGACTCAAACATCAAATCATGCCAGATCTGATTTTCCAATCATGTCCACAACGAGCACCATAATCAAGGACCCCACAATCATTACCACAAGAATGTTGAGTGACAAAACACTTACCAACACTCACATGCAGAGAAATAATCATACCTCCTTAAAACCATGCACCAAGCATGCTTGCAGACTTGCAACTATCTCATCCAGCAACACCCCAAAAGGTTAGTGTCTAGACAATAGCTTAACAACAACTCCTCATGATTACAAGTTTTACTTAACCGTGTAAAACCTGCAAAACCATAGAGCCATGCAAGTACAAATCATCCTTAGAAAGAAAACAACAGTTCAAGAGAATCCAGGCCCCTTTCAACCCAACTTTAAACCACCACCATGTGCATGCATCCAAGAAAGAGAGAAAGGCTATTTCAGAGGCTTGCAAATCATCTAATGATTAACTCCATAGCCTTCAAGCATTCTAGGTTAACAGGAAATAGTGCCTTCCAACACCAGGAACCACAACCTAGCATAAGCACTCTCTTCCATGACTGAGAAATAATCTAGGCTTCTCCATATGACCCAGGAGCCTGCCACACAGACACCAATATGAAAGCTTTACTGCTACATAGCCACAGAGCAAAAAACATCCACCTCATACTCCAAGGTTATACCTCTACCAGCCAGGAGACACAGATCACAACATGATCAACTCCCTTTTCCGTCTTGACCATCCTTCAAGCTGCATGTTGTCTCAGAATACCACAAGGCTTCCACTCATCAAAGGATCAATACATCAGTCCATTCCTCCAGATTTCTTCCAGCCCAACAAACTGATAAATATTCACAGCAGAAATATCAAGAACCAACAACCAAAAAAAGGCTCTGATACCACTTGTAAGGAAATTTAGGAGCATATCTAGTGAAAACTCCATATAGTAGTGCCTCCGGTAACTTTCATTTCAATTAGGTTGCCTCAAAGACACATACAACTATGTCCAAATGTGGAATAGACACAGTTAATTTCCTACATTGATCCATCTGAGAGAAACACATGTAAATTCAACAACAAGCATTAACAGATTCTACTATATGAACCAGCATACATGAAAGATGAAATAGAAAATCAGAACACAAAGATTTACGTGGGGAAAATCCTTTCGGATAAAAAACCCCACACTCCAAAGATCAAGCCATTGTATTATTCAGCAACATAATGGTTATAATACAAATCCAGGCTCTCAGCCTTTTTAGAGTTTACATCTTGTTCATTCAGGATACTATCTAGTAATCAGCTCTCCCTCTGTACATTTCCTGATCAAACTCTCAAACCAAACAATCTTCATACTGTTGCAATACCCTCACACAGTATACAGTATTGATCAACACAAGAGATCAACCATGGCATTCAATCCTTGATCAAGAGGGAAATCTGCAACATGACCCTACCTCTCACGTCCTCTGTTTCAGCCTCATGGCCTCGGCCTTCCAGCCAGCCACACTCGGCCTTACCATCTCATCAGCTCTTTGAGTCACCTGTTACGGCCTCATGGCTTCGGCCTTCCAACCAACCACTTGGCCTTCACATCTATTCACTCTGTTTCCTTCTCTTTGGCTTCGACTCCATGAAATATTTTGTTTCCAACTATTGGATCACAACTGTCGAATCATCCAGCTCAGAATTGATTCACATTCTGCTTTCTCTGATTTGTCCATATCTCACCACGTCGGACAAACTTCACTCGGTCAACAGCGATTAACTTGTGTCGCATGTTGGTGAGACACTAGAAGTGTCTCTCCGATGCCACAAGTCCCAATTACACGTTGTCTCCAAGAGTCATCTCCATCGGAAAGAGGTTCTACCGATATCCACAAGTCATACTGAAATCAGCATTCTCATCGGCGAGACAATCGCCATCGCCAAGAGATCACATCGAGTCTTCAAGTCATGTCGAAACCCATTGTATTCCTATCGCCATCCATCTGTCAGCAAGAGTCTCCTCATCGGCATGATCGGCGACCTCTCACCAACCTCTAGTTGAACTCATTCGCCAACTCTATCGCTAAGACATTCAATTGTCACCAAGAGGTTTCACCAAGAACTTCAAGTCACATCGATCTCAAAATTGCCATTAGCAAGACTATCGCAGATCGCCAAGACCTCATACCAAAGTCTTCAAGTCATGCTGACATGAGAATTCCATTAGCTAAGACAATCATTTTTTGGAAAGACATCCCACCGAGCATTCATGTGTTATACCAAAGCATTCGACTGTCGGCGAGACTTATTGCTTTTTCCGCGACATTACACCAAGGTCTCAAGTCATACCGAGCACCAAAAAATAGTCGACAAGACTTTTGTCTTTCGCCAAGACCTTTCACCGAGGCTTCCACATTATCCTGACATCACTGTTCGCCAAGAGTCATACCGAAACCGATGACCCCGCATGCTATCGGTGAGATTTTCCACATTCACCAAGGAAGCCTTATGTGTTACACCGAAGTCTCCAAATGTATACCCGTCGGTGAGACACATCACTATCGGTAAGACTTCTTACCGATCACCCAAGGGTTTCCCCGAAAGCTCCAACACTGTCGTCGAGACATGTTACTTTCGGTAAGACTTCTCATCGAGCCGGCATAGGTTACCCCGATGAATTCAATGCATATCCTTGTCGGCAAGACCTTCTAATGTCGCTGGGACTTCTTTCCGAGTGTAGAAGTTACTCTGAAGCCCCCGGTCGCTATGAGTCTCATCGACGCCCGATTGAATGGCCTATCGGCCAGAGTTCTCCACACAATGAGAAGTTACAATGATGGCCATAAGTCACAGTGATAGATTCCTTCGGCAAGACAATAGCATTGTCTTGGCGACATGAGCAAAACATAAGGTAAACTGCCAGTCGGCCAGACAACAGGAATGTCACAGCGACTATGCTTTCTTAGAGGTTTTAGCCTGTGAGATTGAGGCATATACTCCAACAATCTCCCACTTGACGAAGATCACATAGGCACCTTCAAAGTAACCAGGAGCTAAGACCACACTAGCTCCAACAGTCCAAACACTCATATACTCAAGACACCCAATCAACATGATTCCACAAATAACAGTCCATTAGACAATCTGCAACAAAGACCAGGCAACCAACTGCAACTCACTGTCCAACAAAACAACTGATCACAACCTTTCAGGAAACCACATAGACCTCAAACATGCTCTCATGCTCCAACATCCAAGATGTTCACCATTCAGACAACAATCCTATCATCTTCCACGTGTGGAAGAAAGATACTGTTGTGCAGTTTTTGCACACATGCCCCACTTGGAGTAGGGACCCTCTTTTCAGATGTCTTTTCGTCTTTGGTTTTATTGGATTTACCCTTTTAAGGTCTTGACATGTTGGTCTTGCTAGCTTTGATTGTGCCCTGAGGCTTGAATTGGTTAAAATTGAGTTTTAGGAAAAATCCATGTTTTGACCTGACTCCGGGATTTTCCGGCTCCGACGGATTTTCTCGGGCCTTGGTTTATTGTCTGGTCATCGCTGAATCTTCTGAATCCGGGTTTCTGCCTGAATCTGGGATTTTTCGGTTTTGGCGGATTTTCCCGAACTGCGCTAAAATCCTGAGCTTTGTTAAAATCCTAGTTTCTGCTATTTCCATGGATTTTGTGTTCATCCGGATTTCCGCGTATCTTTGGATTTTCCAAAATTCCGTCCTAGGCTCTGGTTTTCGGGTTTTTCAGACATGTCTTATCGCTCATTAATGCTTGCAATACCTTTGCTCAGACGCATATGGGGATGGATTTAAAGTTGTTTAGGCATCATTTTAACTTCATCATTCACTTGTTTGTTGCCTTGGCATCTGAGTGCTTTCTCCATTCGAGCTTTGAGTATTGATCTTGCGTGTGGATTGTTTGGAGTGTCGATTAGGGTTTTAATTGCTTGGGCATGCTTGCTTCGTGGTTGCTTCTTTGAGTTCGAGTTTCATCTGGGATAATCCATGGTAGGTTATTGATGGCCCCTCCTTTTGTTTGCATGATGATTGAGTTTTTTCTGTGCTGAATGATGATCATTTCAGGTTGGCTTATCCTTGGGCACAATTTTGTTTTATCAAGTTAAGGTTTGACCCATATCTTTGTGAAACCTCATCACCCATGCCATATGAGCTTGTATTTATCCATTAGATGATGGGTGCATCCGTTTGGAAGGGGATTCTGGGTCAGATTGTTTTCCCTCTTAGTGCGTAATCTGCCATATTGTGCAAGGTTAGGGTTTTTTCGGTGTTCAGCCCAGAATGACGAATTCGTTATGATTTGTCAATCTCACACTTGTATTAAACTGACCCCTGCCTTGTGAGGATTCGTAGTGCTTTAGATCAATTTTTGTAGATGGTATTTTAAACATTGAGCTTACCCTAGTTTTCATGGCGGGGGGTTGTTCATTGAAATTAGGGCATCATTGTTTTTCCATGAGGACTCATCATTTGAGGGCTTTGAGAGCTTGAAATCATTTGCATCCTAAATTTTGTTGGTTGGCGTCGACTTTGAAATCATTAAAACCCAAGTGAGGAATCTTACATAATCGTTCAGTCACTGGTTCACGTGTTGTCTTTTATCAGGTTTTTGGGGTGTCCGCGAAATTCCTGCGCACCTAGATTTTCCCAGTTTTGGCCAATTCCGCGGAGTGTAGCAATTTCCAAAGTTCTTCAAGCTGTCCGCTAAAATCCATCCCATCTGGATTTTTTTTGGTTTTCCTGTCTGGTTTTACTTCTTTCGATTTTCCGAAGATAGGATTTATGAAGTCAATACTAAATGCTTATTTCTTGTTGCTAATGAATGAATTCCATGATTATCTCATAATCTTTGGTCCATACTAACGATTTATTTGGCTAGTGATGTCTTGGCAACAGGAATCCGTTTGGGTCGGATTTCTCCAAAATTCTACCCTGACTGGATTTTCCCGGTTTACAGTGTTTTCCCAGACTGCTTTGTTTTTCCAGATTTTTAGAGATTGGCATTTGTGATAGTTTCTAATTGCTTTATATGATTTATGCTAATCTTTTGGTCGAAATATGAATGATAATTGATACTTATGATGATTTCTTGTAAGTGCAGGCTGAATCAAGCAAGGCTGCGGTAGGAAAGTCCAAAGGTGACACGGAGGGGTCATCCATCTCAGAGGCAGAAAGATTAAGGTTAGATACTAAGAGTCAGCTTCCTGAGAGCAAGATATCTTCCATATGGTCTGAGGTGTCTAATACTAATGTTGGAGCTTGGAGATACGAATAGTTTAAATAGAGGATAGCTAAGAAGAATCTATCAGTCCTAAAGTTGGGAAAGATGCAGTCCAAGCCAAGGAATTATTGGAGCATGTGCTATCTCAGGATAAGGAAGACATTGACCTTCTACTGTAGAAATCCAGGGTCATCATGGGATATGGTAAGGATCAATTGGCTACGGATGGAATCCGTCCTTCCTCTAGATTAAATGAACCTTGGGAATGGTTTGAGGGTCTGCGAATTCGGCAGAAGGCCATGAAGAAGATACAGAAGTGAAAGAAACAGATGGATGGTGACTTGACTGGGGTCTATGAGGGGTGTATTGCATTTTTTGAGGTCATGACTGGTAGAAGAAAGATTGCCCCTAAGTACCTATGTCTGGAACAGCTAAGAGAGTGGTGGCATGAAGTTTATGCCCCAGATTCTAAGAATGTTATAACTGGCCACCAGTTAGATGATGTAGTGACATACTTGGCAGTAATGGATAAATATCAAGCACACAAGGGTGATTCGAATAAGACTATTGAGCAGTCAAAGGAGGAGATTGACTCCATCAAATGCAGACTTAAGATTTTGCCTTTGCCACCTCTCACTGAGCTGGATAGGGTGTTTTTGGGGGTTCAAGGATCGTTGGACCAGAGCAAGGATAAGGGAGGTGGCAGTTAATGCCTATTTTGAGATTTGTGCTTCCCTATTATTGTAGGGCATGTATTGAACCAGACTACATTGGGGACTGTGCCTAGGCCGACCTTGATGATATATGGCATTTAATGTGTGCCTTATTTTGATTTCCTAGTGCCGACTTGTTTTAGTTGGTTTTATTTTGTAAATGTTTGGCTGGGCTGACATGTCTTAAGAATTTGATATAAAGGGAATTCTTGCCTCATTGTAAGACATTAGATATTAGAGAAAAAGAAAAGGGATAATAGAGTCAAGTTAGAGTAAGAGTTAGAGCATTTTGCGAATTTCTTGAAGCAAGTATTGTAAACAGAACAGTGGAATTGTTGCAGTGTTTTGATGATCTAATACAATTGAAGACAGTGTGGTTTTCCTGGTGCAATCTCTTGTATTGGTTTGTCTCGCATGTTTCTTGTTGTTCTATCTTTCAAATTGCTTGAAGATTTAGGGTTTAGTGTTTAGAATTAAATTAGTTTTAGTATGGTGAATGATCTTTATGATTTCATATTTGGAATGTTTGTAGCAATCTCTGGTCTATACTCCCAGTAACTATCTGATTGTAGTAGGCTGGTGAAGTCAACCTGGACCATATATTCATATGTGCTTAAGTTTGATTGTGGATGAATGTCTATGATTTGAAAATCTATATACCATAGAAGATTGCACTGTTCTTGTGAGATTGCATTGTGGGTTAAGCAAGAATTGGTTATTTGAGATTGGTCCATCCCAGATATCTGTCATTTGCATTGCTCATTCTAGGAGTAGATTAGATCTTATCATATTCTTGCACCCTTATCTTTTGCTATTTCTTTATCATTTGGTTAGATTTAGGATTTGAGATCATCATATTGCACAACCTGATAAATTGGAAGGATACAGTCTGCTTATAGTAAGGTCCGATTATGATTACCAGCATTTCACATATTATCTGAGTTGTATATGCATCGTCATGACCTGACACCCGAGAGACCTTGGGGTGATTTTCAGCAATTCATTGTTGAAGATTATCTTTCAAGAGAGATAGAATATCATTTTCTGTCTGAGTTGTTGCTGTGCAGAAAACACCATCAATAGATACAAAGCCAAGGTGTATAAGCACCATTCCAATGAACACAAGCAAAAGATCCCAGTGATACCTCCAACAAGAAAATAACACCCACAGCTCGTGCTATACCATCCAATCTCACATACCTTAAAGGTATCACCATTAGTAAACTTCTACTAATCCATTAACAGCAAATACATGTTCCAGTGTCAACCAGTCGAAGAAGACAAGACACATACAGGAACTGCCTGAGAAATCCATATCTAAAAGATCAGAAGGCATCGCAAGCCTACCAATACCAGCACATTGTAAATGTAACCCTGTAGTACCAAGGAAATATCCACAATGACATGAGCAACATGCAACAAACTACTACAAAAAACATTTCTCCCATCACAAACTTTTACGGCCATAGAGAGAAACACCACCCATTAACTTCCTATAGAAACATCCTCCTACATACACTTCTAATAGCCAGCTATGTCAAGGATGATCTTCTTCACATCCCAAAAGAAAACTTTAACAACATCCATCCATTCAATCATCAAGATCAAACCAAATTTAAAAACATGGATGTAAACCTCTCAAAGAAGATCAAGCTAAAACATTTCCCATTTCAGGAAATCAGCCCATACATCATCTCCTACCAATTGTCATCAGTAAATGACATAACACAAAAGCTCAAGGAGACAATATAGTCTGTACAACTTCCACTATGAATCCTCCAGAACCAAATGTTAAACAGTAATTCAAGATCCATATCATGAAAACGAACTTAAATACATCTGAAAGATATAATGAGCCAAATACCTCTCAGATAAACTGTCGAGTAGACCAAGAGTGAGAACAAGACTACTCCTTCAAGATATGTAAGCCATCATCACTAATCCAAGAGCAATATCCTCATAGATCTCTTATTGAACTCACGTTCAACCTAGGTGTAGGCTTCTCGGACTTTCTGCTAATAAACTTTAACAAGAGTAACAAGCAGCAACACATCTCTCATAAGAGAAAAACAACCTCACCTTATTCTTCATGTATCCATGAGTACTAGCAACTGACCATCTCATGCTAAACTCCATCTGCATTACTGCACTATCATGAAGTATCAAGCAAGTAAACAAAAAACAACCAATACACAAAGAATTACCAGACCACTGTCAAAGCTCCAATCATCTGAATCAGGAACTTATCATGACACCATGATCTACACATCCCCATAGGAGATACCATGCTTCAAGTGACTCCACCATTGTCTCAAGTACAATGCATAATGCCAAAACTCCAGTGCACAAACAAGAGTATACCATGACATAAAGCAAATAAACTCAAAACAACATCACCTGTCAAGCACCACCAACAACTTAGCCAAAGACTCCAAGTGCCCTCCATGGTTCCAAGATGTTGCACATTTTCAAATAATGTCCATGCAAAAGAAAAAGTGTAAGAACCCTTCTACAACACTAAAGAAGACCATTCACCACCATGTGATGAATCCACAGTCACTACTAGAGCTCCCACTGAAACGTGACACCCGAGCATTCCAAGCATCATGACCAACTATTTTAGGTTCCCATAACTGACTATTCAGGTACTCAAGAATATCCACCTCTCATCTCACAACAATCACACCAATGCACAAGTGACCACAGACAAGGCCAGCTAACAAATCTGCACCACCATGCACCAAGCATGCATGCAGACCTGCAACTATCTCATCCAGCAACACCCCAAAAGGTTAGTGTCTAGACAATAGCTTAACAACAACTCCTCATGATCACAAGTTTTGCTTAACCGTGTAAAACTTGCAAAACCATAGAGCCATGCAAGTACAAATCATCCTTAAAAAGAAAATAGCAGTTCAAGAGAATGCAGGCCCCTTTCAAGCCAAATTTAAACCACCACCATGTACATGCATCTAAGAAAGAGAGAAAGGCTATTTCAGAGGCTTGCAAATCATCTAATGATTAACTCCATAGCCTTCAAGCATTCGAGGTTAACAGGAAACAGTGCCTTCCAACACCAGGAACCACCACCTAGCATAAGCAGTCTCTTCCATCACTGAGAAATAATCTAGGCTTCTCCATATGACCCAGGAGCCTGTCACATAGACGCCAATATGAAATCTTTACTGCTACACAGCCATAGACCAAAGAACATCCACCTCATACTCCAAGGTTATACCTCTACCAGCTAGGAGACACAGATCACAACATGATCAACTCCCTTTTCTGTCTTGACCATCCTTCAAGCTGCATGTTGTCTCAGAATACCACAAGGCTTCCACTCATCAAAGGATCAATACATTAGTCCATTCCTCCAGATTTCTTCCAGCCCAACAAACTGAGAAATCTTCACAGGAGAAATATCCAGAACCAACAACCAAAAGAAGGCTCTGATACCACTTATAAGGAAATTTAGGAGCATATCTAGTGAAAACTCCATACAGTAGTGCCTCTGGTAACTTTCATTTCGATTAGGTTGCCTCAAAGACACATACAACTATGTCCAAATGTGGAACAAACACAATTAATTTCCTACATTGATCCATCTAAGAGAAACACATGTAAATTCAATAGCAAGCATTAACAAATTCTACTATATGAACCAGCAAACATGAAAGATGAAACAGAAAATCAGAACACAAAGATTTACGTGGGGAAAATCCTTTTGGATAAAAAACCCCACACTCCAAAGATCGAGCCATTGTATTATTCAACAACATAATGTTTACAATACAAATCCAGGCTCTTAGCCTTTTCAGAGTTTACATCTTGTTCATTCTGGATACTATCTGGTAATCAGCTCTCCCTCTATACATTTCCTGATCAACCTCTCAAACCAAACAATCTTCATACTATTGCAATACCCTCACACAATATACAGTACTGATCAACACAAGAGATCAACCATGGCATTCAATCCTTGATCAAGAGAGAAATCTGCAACATGACCCTACCTCTCACTTCCTCTGTTTCGGCCTCATGGCCTCGGCCTTCCAGCCAGCCACACTCGGCCTTAACATCTCGTCAGCTCTTTGAGTCACCTATTACGGCCTTCCAACCAACCACTTGGCCTTCACATCTATTCACTCTGTTTCCTTCTCTTTGGCTTCGGCTCTATGAAATGGTTTGTTTCCAACTATTGGATCACAACTGTCGAATCATCCAGCTCAGAATCGATTCACATTCTGCTTTCTCTGATTTGCCATATCTCACCACGTCGGACAAACTTCACTCGGTCAATAGCGATTAACTTGTGTCGCATGTCAGTGAGACACTAGAAGTGTCTCCCCAATGCCACAAGTCCCGATTACACATTGTCACCAAGAGTCATCTCCATTGGAAAGAGGTTCTACCGATATCCACAAGACATACTGAAATCAACATTCTCATCGGCGAGACAATCGCCATCGCCAAGAGATCACATCGAGTCTTCAAGTCATACCAAAACCCATTGTATTCCTATCGGCATCCATCTGTCAGCAAGAGTCTCCTCATCGGCATGATCGGCGAGACCTCTCACCGACCTCTAGTTGAACTCATCCACCAACTATATCGCTAAGACATTGAACTGTCTCCAAGAGGTTTCACCAAGAACTTCAAGTCACATTGATCTCAAAATTGCCATCGGCGAGACTATCGCAGATCGCCAAGACCTCATACCGAAGTCTTCAAGTCATGCCAACATGAGAATTCCATTCGCTAAGACAATCGTCTTTCAGCAAGACATCCCACCAAGCATTCATGTGTTATACCAAAGCATTCGACTGTCGGCGAGACTTATCGCTTTCGCTGAGACATTACACCGAGGTTTCAAGTCATACAGAGCACCAAAAAATAGTTGGCAAGACTTTTGTCTTTCGTCGAGACCTTTCACCGAGGCTTCCACGTTATCCCGACATCACTGTTCACCAAGAGTCATACCGAAACCAATGACCCCACATGCTATTGGTGAGATTTTCCACATTCGCCAAGACTTCTTATCGAAGCCTTATGTGTTACACCAAAGTCTCCAAATGTATACCTGTTGGTGAGACACATCACTATTGGGAAGACTTCTTACCGATCACCCAAGGGTTTCCCTGAAAGCTCCAACACTGTCGTCGAGACATGTTACTTTCGGTAAGACTTCTCACCGAGCCGGCATAGGTGACCCCGATGAATTCAATGCATATCCTTGTCGGCAAGACCTTCTAATGTCGCTGGGACTTCTTTCCGAGTGTGGAAGTTACTCTGAATCCCCTGGTCGCTATGAGTCCCATCAATTCCCGATTGAATGGCCTGTTGGCTAGAGTTCTCCACGCGATGAGAAGTTACAACGACGGCCATAAGTCATAGCGATAGATTCCTTCGGCAAGACAATAGCATTGTCTTGGCGACATGAGAAAAACATAAGGTAAACTGCCAGTCAGCCAGACAACAGAAATGTCACAGCGACTATGCTTTCTCAGAGGTTTCAGCCTGTGAGATTGAGGCATATTCCAACAAAAACATGCTCAAATGAAGATGAGAGTACATCAACATGTGAAAAGAGTAACTATGATGATCCTGAAAATTGCTATGTTCATGAATTAGAAGTTCAAACAGAAGGGGATTGTGTATCATGCCACAATGAAGAAGAGTTTGAGGACAATCATGTGAATTTTGATTTACAACAAGGAGATATTTTCAGCTCTTATGGAGATCAAGAAGAGGGAGAAATAGTAGAAGATATGGAAGAAGAAACATGTTCACTCAGTAGTGAGCAAATTTCAGATTTGCTAACTCTTGAATACTAGAGATGTGCACACAAAGATGATTCTATAGTTTTGTGTCCAGCCTACATTTGCTTTGACAGTGAAAATACTTTGTTCAATGATTTATATAACTCCATGTGCATTTCACAAAATGATGGACAAACCTTTGAAGCTGATCAAGAATCTGTATCTATTCAAGAGATATGTGATTTAGAAGTTTTGGGCTCATGTAGAGAAGACATTTATTTGCATACCATGGATGATAGGAACAAAACATTGATTGGTTTAGATATGCATGATAATGAAAATATGAATCAAAACTTAGTGTCATCTCCAAATCGTGATATGGAAGAAATGCAAAATGTTTCATATTTGTTTGTCTCAAACAGTGCTGATATGACAGAGCTTTCAAATTTGTGTGAGAAGCATTCAAATGTTGAGATGAGTGACATAGATGATCATAATTGTTTCTCTTCCCATGCACATGAAATTTCTATTTCTTGGTTGCATAAATAGCCTCGTAATGATTGCAAATTTCTTGTGAAAATCAATCTTAGCTATATGATAAACAATGAATTTTTTTAGTTTTCAAATCAGCAAGGACATCATTTCATGATGCATGACCCATATCAGAATGGGGGAAGGAGTTGCAAGTATCTTTATGACAGCAAGAATAGCAAGGAAGATGACATGAATACTTTCAAGGGGAGTTCACTGAGTTCAAATTAGAATAAAATTTATGACAGAGGGAAGTACAAATTTTCTTTTTTGGTGGCCTAGTGCCATCAGTTCTGGTGTGATCTTCAAATCATACAAATCATGCACAAAGGCTTGTGGTCTACTCTCCCATAGGTCTGAATTCTTGCTATGCCCATAGGGGGCATACATCCCCAAATGGAGCCACTGTTGGAGCCTTCAAATTTTGACAAAATTTGAAGGTGCCATGAGGAAAAGTTTGATTTTAACACTCAGAAAACTCAGTTGAAAAGTAGCACAAAGAGCACATTTTGAAAAATCATAACTTTGAATCTGGTCATTTTCATGCAATTCCATCTCGCATGTGTGTCCATCTAACATATGTGAGTGTGCATGCCATTTTTCAGCTTCATACGATTTGATTTGACAAAGTTTCAAAGTGACAAGTTGAAGGGTTTTTGAGAAAATTTGTTGTCAGTATAGTGCAAATTTTGTTAAATGGTCAACTTTGAGGGTAAATATTAAACAAATGGATAAGGATCATAACAAACTAATTGGTTCCTTCAATTCTCTACACCAAAGTCTACCTCCATGCCAATTTTCAAGGCGTTTGGATGTCATTTGGTATTTTTTCAAAACCAAAACCAAACTAATTTTGCATTGGCATTTCTAGAAAATTCTCATAGAAGGAGCAACTTTGATAATTAATAACACATCAGATAAGTGAACTGGGAAGAAATTCTCTTGCACAAATGTTTTTCTATCCAAAATGAAGTAATCTACAAAGTTATAGCTTCTCAAAATCAGATTTGGTATCTCTCAAAAATGGCAAGTTGGAATGCTTTAGATAGTTTTCATAAGTGCAGTTTTAGAAAGAGTTTATTGAGATACTTTAAAAATTCAATATCTTTCAAATCTGATGACTTCAGGCCAAACCTTTTTTGCAAACACATTCCCCTATCATAACTCAACATACTGGTGAAATTTCATGGCTTTTGGAGATCATCTAATCATTTCTTCAAAGCAATTCCGGATGCTACCTGACTCATTTTGGTCACTGTGTAGCAAAGAAAAATTCCATTGGAGAGACAGGTTTGAGGTCTCACTGATCTGGAAGAGTGGTTTGTAGCGTCATCGATCTGTAAGACAGGTTTGAGGTCTCACTGATCTGCAAGAGTGGTCTTTAGTCTCACTGATTTGCAAGACAGGTTTGAAGTCTCACCGGTCTGCACGAGTGGTTTGAAGTCTCACCGATCGGAAAGAAAAATGCTATCAGAGTGAGATTTTCAAGTTAGACCGAGCATATATGTCACGCCGATGGAATTTTATTGGCAAGAAATTCACTTTTTCTCACCGATAAAGCAAAAAGAAACATATCGGGGAGACATGAGCTATCAGAATGAGTTTCAAATGTCTTTCTGACTTCATATGTCATACCGATCAGCAAGACTAGTATGAAGTCTCACCGATATCTGCAAGACTAGTTTGAAGCCTCACTAATATATGCAAGAGTGGTTTGATGTCTCGGCAATATCTGCAAGGGTGGTTTGATGTCTCGGCGATACAATCTTCCTACAACAATTTGCATTGGAGAGACTCTCTGATATCGATGTAAGATAAAATATGTCTCCTCAATGTCATATGATACCCCGATATAGTGAATGCATACAATCATAGCGTAAACAAAAGATTAATAAAGTATGACTATAGAGGAAAACAATATTTCACTTTTTCACCGAGGAGGTAAATGCAAAGGGAATTTAAAAGTGGATAATTATTTTACTCGGCAGAGCATAACAAGTAAAATTTATAAAGACATTTTTCACCAAAGGAGATATGAGAGCAGGTAAGCATTTTTGAGTGAAAAGGTGAATATTGCCAGCAAAGGAATTAAATTTTATTGTGAAATAATTTTCATAGGAGACAAAGATAACGAAGATTAAAATATTTTAATTTTTCGAAGGCAATTAATTAAAATATAATGAGGATTTGTAGCCGACACATAGCGAAGGATCACAACCATTGAAGATATAATGTATATATGCTAGATAAAAGCTAATGGATCATTATTAGAAGTAGGAGGTTAGGTAGTTGGAGAGGGTGAACTGTTGCTGAAACAAAACATCATGATGTATATTGTAAAATCTTTTTAAATTATATAATGGAGAAGAATGCATAAATTTGGTGATCCAATTATGGTGTCAATTGTTTGTTGAATTTATTAAAATATTATCCAGTTGTCTCCAAGGTTGTCATTTCCCTATTATTTAAATTGATGTATCAAGAATATTTTCAATTTATCAAACCACACTTGCTGCTCTTGTGTGGTTCAATTAATTGGCTCCTTCAAGGAAGGATTATACTCTTTTAATTAATCACAGTAATCCAAAAAAGGACATTTGGATCAATAAGAAGAACTTGATAATTGCATCTT
Organism: Sequoia sempervirens; assembly: GCA_007258455.2. NCBI lineage: Eukaryota > Viridiplantae > Streptophyta > Pinopsida > Cupressales > Cupressaceae > Sequoia > Sequoia sempervirens. Next base: position 58,663,556 of record VDFB02000020.1, on the reverse strand, counting down.
CCCATGTTTATGCCAGGCATAAACTCATAAAAGTTCCAAACAATTTTAATTGTATCCAGAAATAGGACTCACATATCATACAAATCTTGACTCCATTAGCCTAACAGAAGTAGGCATTGGTCACACCAATTTCATTCTAGAATTTCATAAAATCTTATTTGAAATATTCACATCTCAAATTTCAGTAGTAGTTAGTAAGCTTTTATCTCTTCACTTTCAATTTCCATTGTGGATAGATTGCTAAGATAGAAAACACACATTTTAAGTCTCCCTCATTTGCATAGGTATACCCACCTTGGTCTGGCAGAGCCTGAAGAGAAGAAGATTCAATTGTATTAATCGGTCTTGTACATTAGCCAAAAATGTTGTGAGAGCTTGGAAACCTCTCATGATTCAAACCTGCATTTTTGAGACCTAACATATCCTCTTTCTCATCCTCTACCATGTTGTTGTGTTCATTGGCTTGGATCTCTTCCTCATATCTCCAACTCTCAAACATTGTTTCCTTTTATTTATGCCTTGCAACACTACAATCCACTTTTTTTTTTCCTTATTGGACTTATGTCCCTTCATTTCTGCACTTATGCTTCTTAATCCATGCTCTATTTTTCAGCCTCAAATCATCCTCTCTAGGCCTCCTTGCTTGCCAACTTACCCACAAATCTGGGTACCACTTGTTCCTCTGCATATCTTGCATCCTTTGCACCTATTTGTTAACACAAACACTATCAACAACATCTCCTTTATATTTTAACTATTGTCTCTCATCAATATTTTTCCTTTTCCAACATGGAACTATATACCCATGATCCATCATTTTCCCTCTCTCTTTATAAATTTTCTTATCCACACTCCTATTTATATGATCAAAAGCAACATTTTTCTTTCTAATTTCATAATCAAAATCAACACTGTGTATTCCTTTTACCTACTATCCCAAATTGCTTCCACCATTGGCTCCTTTATTTTCCAACTTTTCCTCTTTGTGGGAATCTTGTCCTACTTCTTCAACGTCTTCCAATGCATCATGAAACTCTATGGTTTCTTCCTCATCTTCTTTATCATGTTGTAAAAATTCAACATCAACCTTTTCTTCATTCTTAGGTACTCTACAATGTACCTCTACTACAACCTCTTCTTGGCATACGACTACAACTAGCCTCCTCTTGTTCTTGCCTCTAACTCCTTCTTTGGGTGTTATTATTTTCCCATCACTCATCATCTTCAAGGTCTCATCCTTGACCTTCCTTATCACATTCTTCATACCTGCATACACATCTAGAAACATAACATTAGCAAATAACATAAGAGACCACAATGTCTCAATAAGTGCCTCCTTTATGGACACTTTCCTCTAACCTTTACTCTCTTCTTCGAATGATTCTCCTTGCACTACTTTTGTGCTCTACTTCTTGACTTTTCCCATGTTCTCTTCAATGAGAACCTCCTTGACCTCTCTTGGTCCATGTTGCTCAATAGGAAACTCTTTGTTGTCCCAACCTCTCTAGGATCCTCTCATACTCTTATCTTCTATGCTTAAGGAATCCATGCTTTTCCTTCTTCTTTCCTTCACAGTCATCTTCACTAGCCACTTTAATTTCTTCGTCATTGGCCAAACCCAAACATAATCTTGGCTTCTTTCCTCAAACCACTGCTTCACCAATTCCAAATCTCTTTGTAACTCTATCATTTCTCTCTCAAATTCAGCATCTTGCTTCTTCCTGATTTCTTTCCTCTTGTCTCTCTTCATGAAACTTTCTTTCCCAATTTGCTTCTGCATCTTTTAATCTTCTGACACCTCACCTAGGCATTATTTCTTTACCACTCTGCCTAGTCTTTTGGTGCCACCCCTTTTCTGTTACCTCATCAATATGCAACACACGACAAACTACAATCTCATCTTTCAACAAGAATCAATATCAACCTCTATATTCTCTAACCAGATCTTGTGGCATCTGTCAATTTGCAACACACACACTTCCCAAACATTTATAATCCCCAAATAAAAATACACAATAAAAATCAAGAACACACTTAGTGTCCCCTTCCTAGATCTTTTGGGCTCTGATACCAAATGATTGCACAACAAACTACAAGCAACGATTATGAACAACAAATGCAGCTCAACAAACCTTTTCTTATCACATAGTCTAAAGGAAACAAGTTTCAATGAAATAAACCAATGTTCAGAATGCTTCCCAACCAAACCCTAGATAATGATGATAGGAAGCACAACTTCATTCTTTATTCAAATAACCAAATTAAAAAGTTCTCAAACATGAGCAATAGAAATTGGGTTATAATGTATTACAAACAGTACAAAAAATTGAGAACAAAGGTGGACGATCTTCAGCCAACTTATTGAATACTTTGACAAGTAGCCCAGTCAACTCTCTTTGTCCAATTGAACTTTATTACTCCTTCACTGATCTTGTTTTAATTTCCTCTTTCAACAACTTCCTTCATACTACCTCTTTTCCCCACATTTTCCCTCTTCTCTTCGTGTCCCATCCCACAACGATGTGGTTGATGCTCAAAGGAAAAATTCCTTTTTCTTTTCTTAAACTTCTTTTTATTACCTCTGCCAACCTTCTTTGCATAGTTCAAGCCTTCCCATTGCTTCTCTTTTCTTTGTTCCTTCATTCCTTCAAACCATCAATCTCCTCTTCTGATCTTCACCAATCAGTCTCTCTTCCTAGCAATCTCTCTACTTTCCCAAACATGCTTACAATGTCTATAGTTTTTGTCATTCTCCCCTTTAACCAATTAGCCTCCTTATACAGCTACCTCAACTCTCCAATGGATAGATTCCTTGTCTCTTGAGGACAATGCGTCCTCACCCTCTCAGTTTCATGCTAGGAAAAATAATAATTGTCAGGATCTCTTTGCACAAGCCAAAATATTCTCCTCCAAAATAGTTATATGTTCCTTTCCTTCATTTTTTCCACCACCAAACGGTTATTGATGTTTCTTTCTCCCTTGCCTGATCCAAGTAACTCCACTTCTTTTTGTGCAACAATAATAGAAAATACAATGCTTTCTTTCGCCAACATAGAAATTAGCCACTTGTCAAGGATAGAAGGAAAGAGGAATATGCTACCAAATGAAAACTAAGATTTCCAAAACCAAAAAAAAACAACTGAAATGAAAGCCAAAATTTTGGGCGATGCCCCTGGATCAGATTGTAATCATTTGAACAAGTTTGGAACACAATATTGCAATATAATTATTGATTTTTCTTTCAATCTCTATTTTGTGAACTTGTGAGTTTGTGAGAGAGGGATTAGTATTGACCCCTATATAAATCAGTGGTATCAAATAATTTTGAGCCCTCTTCATCACTTTTCCACATCCATATGAAGTTATCCATTGTAATTGTCAATCCATTTTTTTCACTCTTGAGATGAAGAGGTTGTTGTGCATGAAAATATTATGTGATGGTCTTGATTTGGATGAATATATTGATATCTAGATGAATGTATTTGAAATAAAAAATTACATCTAAGAAATACCTAATGGTGATGCAGCTTTATCTATACCATATTTTTATTGTCATCCTTGAGTTGAACAAAGTCACAACTTGTATGAAATAAAAAAAACATTTTATTAGATTAACTATCTATTATTTGAATGTGATTTATTTGTAAAGAGGCCTAGCCTAGGATAAAAGTTAGTATGTAAAATGAAGGGCCTTCTTATGCTAGATGCCAATATGAGAAAAATAGGCATTGACTATCTAAATGGAATAACATGGATCCTAGGAAGCAACTTTATGGTTTGTAAGTGCTTATAAAAGTTGAGAAAATTCTTACTACTAGATTCAATCCAATCGTACAAGTTACTCATTCACAAGGTGTGGACATATAATTAATTTCTAGTATGATATAGCTATGATTGAGAGGATCCTACTGTCATATATGCGACATTGAGATTTTGATTGTGAGAAGGCATAATAGCGAATCTAAATATAATGATTTTCATGTAAACGATCATTTTTAAATTGGTTGCATTATAATATAAATTAAAATATGATAAATATTATAGAAATGTGCAAATTGATGATAACTTAATCATGAAACTACTAGAAGAAGATATGGATGTCTCTAGAAGCCTATAATTTGTGCAATCCAATATTACTAATGAAGTTGTGATGATAGTGTGGCTAATGAACAAGAAGAGAACCCTAACATCAACCTTCATCCATTGTAGATAAATTTTATTTGAAATATAGTGTAAAATGGAATAAATGAGGAGAATTGTTGACAATAGTAGTAATATGTCAATTGGGATGATTTCTTGGCTACATATTGGGATCTTAATAATTAATAAATGCAACACATAAGGATTTTTTGACATCGCATTCCCTACTCTATTTCATATAGTTGAGGTAGAGCAATTGTAGCCACACACAAAACTTGTTCATATGCATGAATTTGTATTACATGTGATGAGGTATTAAGTAGAAATTATAGAAGCCACCATAGATTTTAGTATTTATTAATAAATTTGATTTCGTGACAATGGAACCAAGTAACATTTTTAGTATTTATAAAAATGTAGAGGATGGTGTACCTATGGTAGTTGAAAATTTACAACAATGCTCACAATGTTTTCCGAATGATCAAATACTTGAGAAAGTGATGCATCATGGATGTTGAATAAGATGGACTATGGCTTATTGACACATGTACAAAAATAAATTGCTAGATATGTGATGAAGGGTCCTCCCCTTACCTACAGAATCTCACTACATGCACACGAAAAAAGCAACTGGATGCAAGAAGAGAAAAAACATTTCCTCTATTACTAGAATGAAATTACAAATTATGTGCCATCCTATGGGATGCTTATTACATGCATCTGCCGATAGGCAGATCTAATTTTCCCTCTGTTTTGTATTGTAGGCTATTCTCACACTTCCCTTTGACATTGTTTTGTACTTGCATTCCTCCATCGTTTATATCTTTCTCTAGTTCTCTAGGTTGGCCTTGATCTTTCCCGCTCTTCATGTCATAGTTTCCATTATCGTCTAATCAGATTTTGAATTCACCATGTCCTTATATCATTATTAGTAGCTTCACTAAATTAGCCAATGAATATGTATTCCACAACAACGATGTGGAATGCATCCAATATTGCTTCGCTAGGTGTCATAACCGAACTCACCATCCACTGCCCTTGACCTTTCAAATGTCGCCAAGACCTCGGCTCATCTCCCACCAAAGACACCATGTTACATCGATAAGCCCAAACCAGAACATCATCAGAATGTCAAAAAAACTTTGGAAGATCTCTCACCAAACCACTTATGTCTCGCCAACAACATGTTACATCAATAAGTCTAGACCGGAACACCATCAGAATGTCAAAAAAACTTTAGAATATCTCTCTCACTGAACCACTTATGTCTCACTAATAAAAAATGGATTGCCAAGTCAGGAGGTTGGAAAACTTGAGAACCCTGTGACATAGGTTTGAAAAACTTAGAAACCTGTGATTCACTAATGAACTCCATCCACTAAGTTGCTAAGTTGGGAAGTTAGGGAACTTGCGAACCCTGTGACATGAGTTATGAAAACTTGGAATCCCACGACTCTTCTCAACCTTGACCCTTATTTGAAACAAACACAAAAAAATGATGCAAGATTGCTCTTGGCCTTGGGTGCTCCTACATCAGACACCCTAGGTAAGTGAAATGTTCCTTGAGTTGGTAAACTCAGGAACATTGGAAGGTGCATGGGATGGTAATCCCATCTTTTTTCTTGATCCGTAGTTGCTCCTTATCCATGGGATCCTTCCCTCTTGTACTCTTCTGCTCAACCTCAACTCTCAAGCCATCTCCATTTGTGTTCTCATGTTTCTCTGAGCAACTTACCACTGGACCACCTCTATGCATACCACACCCTTTTTGGTTGCTACTCCTTGTGCCTTTATTGCATTGCTGCAATAAATAAAAATTTAATTTTCTCTTTCCTCTTGAAACCTGACCTATGAACGATTGCAAATCACTGCAATTACTTTGTTCCTCTTCATCTACTTGTTTCTCTACACTGCAACAAACAATAGAGCTAGATTCTTTCAGTTGCTTTTCCTTCTCTTTAAGAGAAGTCAACATATACTGTTGCCCATCTTTCTAGATGGAACTCATTCCTCCTACCATCATATATGGCTTCCTTGTCAAACTACCATGGTCTACCCAACAACACATGACACGCTGTCATAGGCATCATGTCACACAACACCTTATCTCTATAAAAACCAATCTGAAAACTTACTAAAAATTGTTCTCTCATAGTCATTTCATGCTCCTTCTGCAACCAACAAACTTTGTACAAACTAGGATGCTTATTCCTTTTCAAACCTAGTTTTTCCACCATTTCATCTAAAACGAAGTTATTCATACTACCACTATCAACAATAACTTTACAACACTTACCTCTAGCCTTGCACATAGTTTGAAAGAGATTCCTTATTTGGGATGGTTCCTCCTCCATCATCTTTGGAGTCACCAACACTCTTCTCATCACGAGAGATTTACCTTCTTCTGGGTCTACTACGTTTGGCAATGCATTACACTCCTCATCTTCTTGTGCCAAGTGATTTCTTGCCGCACTCTTCTTGCTGCCCTCTTGTACTTGATCACACTCGAATGCACGATGAAAAAATTCTCCACATTGGTAACATCTAAATGGAAACCCTCTGTTGCTGCTACCATGTCCTCTTGATGGTACCTCCTTTTATTTCATGTTTTCGCCCAATTCTTTGCTTCATTTGGGCTTGGATTCTTCCTCAATCTACTTTCCTTTACTACTGCTCACTTGTCCCTTTTCAGTTCCAAATCTTCCCCAACTTTTGGAATTGTTTATTTTCCTCTTCATTAATTTCTCCTCTACCTTCAATGCATATTGGTATGCTTCCTCAACTATGGTAATCTTTAGCATACTCATCTCATCCTGTATGTTAAACCTAAAGCCATTCACATACCTGGTTATCTTTTCCCTATCAATTTCATGCCTTCCAAATCGAATCGCCAGCTTGTAAAATTCTTCTATGTAATCTCTTACACTCATATCTTTTTGCTTCAAAATTTGTAATTTCTTGAATAACTCCATTTCGTAATCTCCAAGTATGAATGAATTCTTCAACTTCATCACCATTTGGTTCCACCTCATTATTCAAGGATCTCCATC
>VDFB02000020.1:58575286-58656266 GCA_007258455.2 Sequoia sempervirens | reverse complement strand
TTAATTAATGATATTTTTTATTTTTTATTTAAATCAAAGAGGCCAACCTAGATGAAAGGTTGCCTAGTTTGGTATGTATACAAGGTGGTGTTCTTCCATTCAAATCATCAAGTTCAATTCATTCCAGATCGTCAATCTTCAACAGTTCACCTTCCCTTGTAGCAGATCCATTCTCAAAGAGAAGTGTTACCATTCATGGTGGAGTGTCTCCATTCTTTGTATATACTCAGCCTTGTGCAAGGCCTGATTGTAAGCAGTATTCTACAATTTTATATGATATATATGAGATATTATTTGTTGGGTTTTTCTCCCTCGAGTAGGAGGGTTTTCCTAGGGTAAACTGTTGTTTTTATTGTTCATGTGTTGTGATTTCTACTTATTACATTTATGATCCTAAAACTAACAAATGTGAGGTAGTCTATACCTGAGAGGTTGAAGATTGAGAGTGTGTGGAAAGTGTTTCAAAAAATTCCAAAGAAGAAAGGAATTTTTTTTGTCATAGTTGTGTATGTAGGTGAACAAGAAGGAGAAAATATTAGAGAAGTATGCTTTGAGGATAACATGGAGGAAGATGGTGAGATTGTAGTGGAGGATGAGAAGCAAGAACAAAGTGCAACAATCCAAGAGGAAAATGATGTTGTAGTAGTATGCTTGGGTGAGAGCATGGAAGAAAATGAGAAAAGTGAAGAAGAGAACATTTCTGTAGCATTGGTTGAAGATGGAGTTCTAGAAGTGAGCATTGAGGAGATTGATGTTTGTAAAGTTGTAGCAGTTGAGGATATTGCAGTCAAAATAAAGTATGCATTGTTGTATGAGGATCTAGTGTTTGATGAGGAAACTAATGAAGACCAAGAGTTTCTTTAGGAAGAGATCGTGGAGATAGAGAAGTTGTTTAATGTAACAATAGAGATACTAGCATTCAACAATGAGGAAGAAGATGTTGTGATAAAAGAAGTCACTGTGGTAAAATCTAATTTTTATGAGTTTTGTAATGTTGAATTTGTAAAGGATTTGCATTGTGAGATGAGAAAAGAGTTAAAGAAGAGAAAGGATTGTGAAGATGCAGAGTGGTATACATATGTATACTTGCAAGTAGAGGATATAAAGGAATCTGCAGGTGGAGCTCAGTGGAGGTGGTCAGTCTGTGGTGGGTTGAATCCCACAAATGATAAGAGGATTGAGTAGAGTGTATTTGGTGGAGGATGATGGTACATGGTGGATGTGAATCCACAAGAGGAGAGAAAGGCGGTGAAGTTGTGGAAGGAGGATGGTGCTTGAGCCGACAAAGTGCTGGAAAAAGAGAAAGAAGAAATAATCCTCTACATATTTCACAAGTGATGGAGTTCAATGCATATTGCTTGCAATCTGAAAGGGTGGTACTAGCACTCAACTCCATTTTGTGAATCTATATTCACAAAATTTCATGTAGGAGCATCCTAGGTTGTGAGAGCAATCTTGCATCAACCAAAAGAATGCATTTTAATTTTTAATTTTCCTAAGGTTTTGTAATCATTTATTTGGAGAATAAATTGTAACATTAGCCCTAAATAAATATTAAATTATTTCCTTTTATTATTTTGTTGCAAATTTTGGGAGTGGAGATAATTTAGGAGGCAATTTAAATGGGAAAATCCAAAAAGGGAAACATGATGTGTATTTTTTGGAATTTAACAAAGTACATCAAGGAGAATTTAATGATTTTTCTAATTGTTGGAGAATCCTTTTCAGTTGCATGGGCGTATCCTTTTCAAAGGAGGCAAAAATCAATTTTTTTTGAGAAAGTAGTGCAAAAGTGTTTTATTTGGAAATTTTTGAGTTTTTCATGAAGGTAGATTTTTGAAGAAGAGTTAGGCATGGATTTTTTGGGAGATTGAGGAGAAGGAATTTTGTTGCAGATTTGAGGAGGTTATTACAGTAGCAAAAGGTCCTTAAAGACCATTTTTGAAGATTGATTCAGTGAAAGAGCTACAGGTTGAAGATTGGAGGTTGTAGTTGAAAGGAGGAAAGTTGTTGCTATTGTATTTCTTCATTTTCATATAAAAATAGGATTGTAATTTGTTTTGATTTGATGTACATCAGCCCTAGGGACTATAAAATCTAATATAAAATCATATTTGTTTAATATTGTGATGACACAACAAACTACAAGAAACAGTTATAAACAACAAATGTAGCTCAACAAACCCTTTCCTGTCACATAATCTAAAGGAAACAAGTTTCAATGAAATAAACTAGTGTTCATAATGCTTCCCAACCAAACCTTAGACAATGATGACAAGAAGAGAAACTTCATTCTTTATTCAAATAACTAAATTCAAAAGTTCTCAAACATGAGAAATAGAAATTGGGTTATAATGCATTACAAACAGTACAAAAATTTGAGAACAAAGATGGCCGATCTTCAGCTAACTGATTGAATACTCTAACAACCAGCCCAATCAACTCTCTTTGTCCAATCAAACTTTGCTACTCCTTCACTGAACTTGTTTTTATTTCTTCTATCGACACCTTCCTTCGTCCTACCTCTTTTCCCCATATTCGCCCTCTTCTCTTCGCATCCCAACCAACAATGATGTGGTTGATGTTCAAAGGAATCAAATTCATTTTTCTTTGCTTAAACTTATTTTTATTATCACTGCCAACCTTCTTTGCATAGTTCAAGCCTTCCCATCACTTCTCTTTTCTTTATTCCTTCGTTCCTTCAAACCATCAATCTCCTCTTCTGATTTTCACCATTTAGTCTCTCTTCCTAGCAATCTCTTTTCTTTCCCAAATGCTCTTACAATGTCTCTAGTTTTTATCATTCTCCCCTTTTACCAATCAGCCTCCTTATATATCCAGCTCAACTCTCCAATGGATAGATGCCTTGTCTCTTGAGGACAATGTGTCCTCACCCTCTCAGTTTCATGCCAGGAAAAATAATAATCATCGGGATCTCTTTGCACAGGCCAAAATCTTCTCCTCCAAAATAGTTATTTGTTGCTTTCCTTCATTTTTACCACCACCAAATGGTTATTGTTGTTTCCTTCTCCCTTGCCTGGCCCAAGTAACTCCTCTTATTTTTGTGCAACAATAACAGAAAATACAACGCTTTCTTTCTCTCGCATAGAAATTAGCCACCTACCAAGGATAGAAGGAAAGAGGAATATGCTACCAAACAAAAAATAAGATTTCCAAAACCAAAACAAAACAACTGAAATGAAATCCAAAATTTTGGACGATGCCCCTGCATCAAACTCCCCAGGGGAAAAAAATTACATGTGCTCCTGCACATGATATCATAAATCCACAATCAACTCTTCTTTCTTTCGCTTTTTCCAACATCTTATTGGAACTATTTCCATGTTCCTCAAATACTATGGTCCATTACTCAACTCTTCACTCATGAAAACATAACCCCTATTCATCATCTTCCTTCTATTTTTTTGCATCCAGTCATCAATAAGAAAAATAAATATTTCCATGTCTTCTAGTTTACTCATTCGATACATCTACATATCAACCCCTATCTCAGATGCACATACTAAGATGCACATACTATCTCATTTCCATTTTCAACCACCTCACCTAACACCTTTTCTAGCCATACTTCCTCCATGGCCAACTGTTGCAACAAGATAACATTATTATTTACACGCCAACTCACAATATTTTTTCCAAAATTTGCCTCTTTCACAACAATCTCTTGATCCTCATCTATAACCCATCTACACATTTGGCATTGCCCATTCTGTCTATTTTCCTTCAAGATTATTATTCCACTCATGTTTGATTGCTACATATCTTTTCCATAAATCCTCTTCTTTGTAGTTAGTTGTTGCTCCTTTTTCTATATCCATGTCTGCAATGTCTTCCTCATACTCTTATTTGTCTTCTCCATTTTTAACGACTATTGCTCCAATATAATCAACCTTACTTCCTACTGCATTCTTATTAACTTCCATATTTATGCCCTAATCTTCATGAATTTCTTTGTCTTCTTCTGCTATCCCAATACCTCTTTCCAATTCTTCATCTACATTATCTTCTTGTTTCTTCATGTATACTGCACATTCTTGAATTTATTTTTTCTCCTCCTCATTCACATCCTTCTTGCTTTTGTTCCTTTTATTCTTTTTAATCTGCCTATTTTTACTTTCTTTTCTCTTCTAATGTTTACTTATTCTCCTCTCTTTCTCATCTTCCATCTTCCACACATCTATCTCATATCCATAAATTCCATTCAAAGCCTCAAAAGCATCATCATCAAATTCAGATTGCTTACTATTCACCTTGCATGGACAATGCTTCTTCTTCTCAAATTCCGTTGCATGCTCTTAGCCTTTATCCTGTTGGAACCTTCAAATTTTGACAAAATTTGAAGGTGCCATGAGGAAAAGTTTGATTTTAACACTCAGAAAACTCAGTTGAAAAGCAACCCAAAGAGCACATTTTGAAAAATCATAACTTTGAATCTTTTCATTTTCATGCAATTCCATATTGTAGATGTGTTCATCTAACATATGTGAGTGTGCACGCCAGTTTTTAGCTTCATACGATCTAATTTGACAAAGTTTCAAAGTGACAAGTTGAAGGGCATTTGAGAAAATCTGCTGTCAGTACAATGTAAATTCTATTAAAATGGTCAAATTTGAGGGTAAATATTAAAAAAATGGATAAGGATCATAACAAATTGATTGATTCCTTCAATTCTCTACACCAAATTCTACCTCCATTCCAATTTTCAGGGCGTTTGGACGTCATTTGGTATTTTTTCAAAACCAAAACCAAACTGACTTTGCATTGGCATTTCCAAAAAATTCTCATAGAAGGAGAACCTTTGATAATTAATAACACATAAAAGAAGTGAACTAAGAAGAAATATTCTTGCACACATGTTTGACTATCCAAAATGAAGTAATCTACAAAGTTATAGCTTCTCAAAATCAGATTTGGTATCTCTCAAAAATGGCAAGTTGGCATGCTTCAGATAGTTTTCATAAATGCAGTTTTAGAAAGAGTTTATTGAGCTACTTTAAAAAATCAATATCTTTCAAATCTAATGACTTCGGGCCAAACCTTTCTGTAAACACATTCCCTTATCATAACTCAACATACTAGTGAAATTTCATGGATTTTGGAGATCATCTAATCATTTCTTCAAAGCAATTCCAGAGGCTAGCTAACTCATTTTGGTCACTGTGTAGCGAAGAAAAACTCCATCGGAGAGACAGGTTTGAGGTCTCACCGATCTCCAAGACAGGTTTGAGGTCTCACCGATCTACAAGAGTGGTTTGAAGTCTCACCGATTGGCAAGAAAAATGCTATTAGAGTGAGATTTTCAAGTTAGCCCGAGCATATATGTCATGTCAATGGAATTTTATTGGCAAGAAATTCACTTTGTCTCACCGATAAAGAAAAAAGAAACATACCGGGAAGACATGAGCTATCAGAATGAGGTTCAAATGTCTTTCCGACTTCATATGTCATACCAATCGGCAAGACTGGTATGAAGTCTCACCGATATCTGCAAGACTGGTTTGAAGTCTCACCGATATCTGCAAGAGTGGTTTGATGTCTCAACAATATCTACAAGAGTGGTTTGATGTCTCGGCGATACAATCTTTCTACAACAATTTGCATCGGAGAGACTCTCTGATATCGATGTAAGATAAAATATGCCTCCTCGATGTCATATGATACCCCAATATAGTGAATGCATACGATCATAGCGTAAACGAAAGATTAATAAAGTACGACTATAGTGGAAAACAATATTTCACATTTTCACCGAGGAGGTAAATGCAAAAGGAATTTTAAAAGTGGATAATTATTTTACTCGGGAGAGCATAACATGTAAAATTTATAAAGAAATTTTTCACCAAAGGAGATATGAGACCAGGTAAACATTTTTGGGTGAAAAGGTGAATATTTCCAACAAAGGAATTAAAGTTTATTGTGAAATAATTTTCACAAGAGACAAAGATAACGAAGATTAAAATATTTTAATTTTCTGAAGGAAAATAATTAAAATATAATGAGGAGCTGCAGCTGACACACAACGAAGGATCACAACCATTGAAGATATAATGTATATATGCTAGATAAAAACTAAAGGATCATTATTAGAAGTAGGAGGTTAGGTAGTTGGAGAGGGTGAATTGTTGCCAAAACAAAACATCATGCTATATATTGTAAAATATTTTTAAATTATATAATGGAGAAGAATGCATAAATTTTTTGTAATCCAGCCTTTATGGTGTCAATTGTTTGTTGGAATTTATTACTAGCAGCTTGCACAATATTCAATGAGCAATGGAATAGCCGACAGGGAACAAATCCACTTTGTTTTCCTATAAAGTTCTCCCCGCTTCAAGATCAAGCAGACTGAGGAGATCTCTCCTTATATCTCTTTTATCACTCCCTCTTTTCTATTTCTCTTTTGCTTATCCTCTACTCTCCCTCCCTCTCTATTTATTTTATAAATATATATCTCTCTCTACCATACACACACTCCCTCTTTCTCCTTCTCTACTCCTGTCTATATCTCTCTTTCTTTTCACCCATGTATACCTCTTTTTCTATTACTTATCTCTACCACCTTCTCTTTCCCCACTCTTTTCCCCCCATCTCTATCTCCCTATCTCTTTCTCCCCCCTCTCTATCTATATCTCATTATGTCTACTCTCTCTCTCCCACTCATCTCTCTATATCTTTCTATCTATATCTCTCTTTATCTATCTCCCTATCTTTCTCCTTATACATCTATATCCTTTCCCTCTCTCCCCTTCTTCTCTCTCTATCTTATTCATTCCATCTCTCCCTCCATCTCTTCTACTATGTATCTTTATCTTTATTTCTCACTCGATCTCCTTCTCACTCATCTCTCTATCTCTTTCTATCCATATCCTTCTCTATGTATATCTCCCTATCTCTTTATCTCTTTTCCTATCCCTCTCTATCTCTCTATATCACCCTCTATCTATATCTCTCCCTCTCCCTCTCTCCCCCTCTTCTTATCTATCCCTCTCTACATATATCTCCCTCTTCCCCATCTTCTCTCTCTCTCTCCCTTTCTCTCTCCCTACCTCTATCTATCTCTCTCCCATCTCTCCTTCTCTTGCTCCCTCCCTATCCCCCTATCCATCTTTATATCTCAACCTCTCTCTCCCTTTATCTTTCCATATATCTCTATATCTATTTCTTTCTCTTCCCATTTATCTATCTCTCCCCCCCTCTCTCTATCTCCCCCTATTTCTATCTCCCTCTCCATCTCTATTTGTATTTCTCTACTTCTCTCTATTTTTCTCTTTTTATCTCTCCCTCTCCCCCTCTCTTGATATCACCTTATATCTCTATCTTTATATCACTATATCTTGCCATATATCTCTCTATATCTCTATCTCTCCCGCTTCCTCTTCTTTATCTCATTATCTCTTCCTTTCTATCCATCCCTCTCTATCTCTCCCCTTTATCTCCATATCTCTCTATCTTTATTTCTCCCTCTATCTCTCTCTATATATAATCTATTTGTCTCCCTTTTCCTCTCTCATTCTATATTCATCTCTACCTCTATCTATTTGTCTCTCTTCCTCTCTCTCTATATTCATCTCTACCCCTATATTCCTCTCTTCCCCTCCATCTCTTGAAATTTCCCCCTCTCTCTACCCATCCATATCTCTCCCTATCTCTCCCCCTCCCTCTTCATAGAACTTCATTGTCTTCTTGATTGAAAGATTTTCCTTCACTCATTTTTAGAGACCTTTTTTGCACAACAATATCATTTTATGAATGGCCAACCAATTGTAATACACAAATTTATGCAAAAAATAGGCTTAAAGTTTCCCTAATTGACATTCCACACCTCTTCGTACCCATTGCACACCAAGGTATGATTGCTAATATTTATAAATATAAAACTCAAAAATTTTAAAAATCCTTTAAAAAACTCAATTTTTTTTTATAATTTCTCTGTAAAAAATCCTTAAAATAACTCACATCTTCTGGTTTCAGATGATATTTAGAAAATGTTTCTCTACCAATTATCTATCCTCCAAAATTAGGAAAACCTTAAATTTGTCTCTACCTGATTATCAAGGGAAGTAAATATGCTTTGCTGCAAATTACAGTCCCTGTAGAGACTAATAAAATTAATGACTTGGTTGAATCATTATAGCACCTTTGCGTCTGCCACGTCTATTCCCACCCAAGGTACGTGTTACCATTCCCAAATTGTTCCTTTTCCTCTTCATCATTAGAAAACTCCTTGAATGATTTAATAAACATCTGTTTCAAATAGACATTGCCAAGTATAAAAAAAATCTTGAAAGATGTCAAGGGAGATAGAAAGATTATGGCAGTTGGTGGCTGAGCTTCGAAAGCAACACGTAGGTGCAAGCGCAGAAAAGAGAAAAATTCCCGCCCCCCCACACATTCAGGTCAGTACTAGGTAATGTACGCCCTTACTGTCTGACTCTGAAAATATTATTATTCATTCTGGTGCATTAGATTGGTGATCATGTAGTGTTGGTCTAGTGGGGCCTTTACCAGATCAAGGAGTTGGGTCATAACAGTAGGCTCAAAGTGAATGTTTTGCACCCATGATTGTAGGGAATGGCAGAATGCTGGCCAGTAATTAGCATATCTCAGATGGGAAAGCTTTGGCCACTCCTTACCATCATAGGAGGACCTGGGAACATTCAACGGGTATTGAATCTATTGGCGCTCCTCTACCTCTCCTATCTAGATTACAGCATAAGATAACAAAGTCTAGGTGAAATTCATTGGGAAGTGGTGGGAGCGAGAGACCAGGGCGGCCTTGTGGGTTGACCAGACAAGCAAACTCTTGTTGAGCTCCTAGTTGACAGTACTATCAATGCCCAACCTGTACGCGAGCTCCATGCTAAGCATGAAGATAAATGTGAGGCAAGTGAGCACAGCAAAAAGCAGGCACAGGGACCTTAATGCCATAGAATGCCACACTTGTAAATCTTCCTTTCTTCTCTCCACATATGCCTCAATCCACCGTGGCACCAAAGTCAGAGCCAGTGTTTCCTTGGATTCGAATCTAGGCTATTGCTAAGGTTCTAGCAATAAAGACACCATCCAACGCAATCCAGTGAACATTGGTGGGAGCATTATAGTACAAGGCAATTAGACAATGCAATGCATCTGGTATTATGGAAAAGGTAGCATCGCTTTCCAGGCACATGATTTGACCTGAGGCATAGCCATCCAAATACGGTCCCAATGCTTTTGGGATCCCCACTGGGTTTCCGGTGTCAGACTGCTGGAAGTCCCGGTGGGGTTCCCCACATAAAATAGCCCATCAGCTAAAAATATTATCCAGTTGTCTCCAAGGTTGTCGTTTCCCTATTATTTAAATTTATGTATCAATAATATTTTTAATTTACAATTTATCAAAGCACACTTGCTGCTCTTGTGTGGTTCAATTAACTAGCTCCTTCAAGGATTAAACTCTTTTAATTAATCATAGTAATCCAGAAAAGGACATTTGGATCAATAAGAACTTGATAATTGCATCTTCGCACGTTTATGCCAAGAATAAACTCATAAAAGTGCCAAAAAAATTGAATTGTATCCAGAAATAGGACTCACATATCATACATTTCTTGACTCCATTAGCCCAATAGAAGTAGCCACTGGTCACACCAATTCCATTCTAGAATTTCATAAAATCTTATTTGAAATATTCACATCTCAAATTTCAATAGGAGTAGTTAGTAAGGTTTCATCTCTCCACTTTCAATTTCCATTGTGGATAGATTGCTAAGATAGGAAACACATAGTTTAAGTCTGCCTCATTTGCATAGGTATACCCACCTTGGTCTAGTAGAGTTTGAAGAGAAGAAGATTCAATTGCATTAATTGGTCTTGTATGTTAGCCAAAAATGTTGTGAGAGCTTGGAAACCTCTCGTTGTTCAAACCTGCATTTTTGAGACCTAACATTTTGGCAACTCTACTGGGGACTATTGCGAAATATCTAGTTGAAGACCATCATATAGAGTCATTGAAGAAAGATTCATAATTGGAGAGTTTGAGAAAAAGTGATTCCGTTGGGGATAAAATCAAGAATAATTTCATTTTTCTTGCTTTTAAGAAAGTGAGTAGTGACTGGTAAAAAAAAACTTGATGAAGAATACTTGGAACAATACAATTTCTAATCAAAATGGGTTATCTTCGAAGTGTAAAAGGCCTCATTGTCCCAGCACACCCACCTCAATACCCTACACACTACAGTCCAACCTATATTTGTTATCATCAATTTGCACCTGATGTGGAACTTGTGATCCGTATTCAAAAGATAAGCCATGGTATTTTAAAAGAATTTTATGGCATAAGGAAACACAAAAAGAAATCTGGATGCTCTCTCTTCAAAAAAATGGCAAAAAATTGTATACAAATACCTATTAATTATAGGCCCAACACATCCATGTTTATTGAGCAGTTCATGAAAGTATATTGGCCTGATTCAATTCATTGGCCTGAGTTAGTAAAACCAGTCACTTTTGACCAAGTGGATGTGCTGATTGATATCATAGATAAGAAGAGGTATGAGGATGGTGTCACTCATATCATTGGTGAATATGTAGAAATTGATCAATCAATGCAAAAAAATACGGACTCTCTTGAAAATACATATCAAAATCAGCAACTTGAGGAGGAAGAAGATGGGTATGTACATACTCAAAGCCAAGACTCCATCGCAAAATCAAAATGTGGAATTTCCCCCTTTGATGCATTTCTTGACATAAGGAGATATGAAGGAGAAGATAAAAACTCTCTATACAATAGGATGGCAAATATCTATATGCAATTACCTTCTCATTGAAGGCCTCCAAGACCCATGTTTTTTGTACAGTTTGTAAGAGCATGGGAGATTGAATCAGTTTATTGGCCAGAGTTATCAAAATAGCCTGCCTTTGACCAAGTGAATAAATTTATTAATGCCATACATGGAACAAGGTATATGGACACTGTCAACGATGAATCTAATAGTGATATCATGGGTGATCAAACAATACAACAAACAAAGGAAACCTGTGCAATTAAGATTTCCAATAAAAATTATTCATATTTGGAAGATAATGATGATATGGAAGATCAATCATACATCTTGGATGAGGACTGCAATGATGAGAATGTTCTTGAAGATACACTTCATGAGGAATACATTGGTGATAAAGCAAGTGAAGATGAACAAATAGCACCTACATTTTTAGATCAATACCATGGTGACACAATTAATGATGAAGAAGAGTTCATGGAAGATAGATTTTGTGAGAGCCAAGATGAAGAAAATGTAGAAGAGTTCAATGAAGAAGAAAATCCACTTGACAAAGAACACATGACATATTCATCTATAGTTGATAACCATGAGGACATGATTGATGAACAAGAAGATTGCACACTTGAAAGTGGTTTTGAAAAAAATTCAAAACCATTGTATGGTCAAATAATAGAAGGATCTCAAATGACATCTTGCCAAGGTGTGCCACGGAATGATTTCTTTGTGTTTTCGAATCCACTCCATGATGAGGATAAAACATGCTCAGATGAAGATGAGAGTACATCAATATGTGAAAAGAGTAACTATGATGATTCTGAAAATTACTATGTTGATGAATTGGAAGTTCAAACAAAAGGGGATTGTGTATAATGCCACAATGAAGAAGAGTTTGAGGACAATCATATGAATTTTTATTTACAACAAGGAGATATTTTCAGCTCTTATGGAGATCAAGAAGAGGGAGAAATAGTAGAAGATATGGAAGAAGAAACATGTTCACTCAACAGTGAGAAAATTTCAGATTTGCTAACTCTTGAATACCAGAGATGTGCACACAAGGATGATTCTAAAGTTTTGTGTCCAACCTACATTTTCTTTAACAGTGAAAATACTTTGTGCAATGATTTATATAACTCCATGTGCATTTCTCAAAATGATGGAGAAACCTTTGAAACTGATCAAGAATCTGTATCTATTCAAGAAGAGATATGTGATTTAGAAGTTTTGGGCTCATGTAGAGAAGACATTTATTTGCATACCATGGATGATAGGAACAAAACATTGATTGGTTTAGCTATGCGTGATAATGAAAATATGAATCAAAACTCAGTGTCATCTCCAAATGGTGATATGGAAGAAATGCAAAATGTTTCAAATTTGTTTATCCCAAACAGTGTTGATATGACAGAGCTTTCAGATTTGTGTGAGAAGCATTCAAATGTTGAGATGAGTAACATAGATGATCATTATTGTTTCTCTTCCCATGCACATAAAAATTTTATTTCTTGTTTGCATAAATGGCCTCATAATGATTGCAAATTTCTTGTGAAAATCAATCTCAGCTATATGATGAACAATGAATGTTTTCAGTTTTCAAATCAGCAAGGATATCATTTCATGATGCATGACCCATATCAGAATGGGGGAAGGAGTTGCAAGTATCTTTATGACAGAAAGAATAGCAAGGAAGATGACATGAATACTTTCAAGGGGAGTTCACTGAGTTCAAATCAGAATAAAATTTATGACAAAGGGAAGTACAAATTTTCTCTTTTGGTGGCCTAGTGCCATTAGTTGTGGTGTGATCTTCAAATCATACAAATCATGGAAAAATGCTTGTGGTCTGCTCTCCCAGAGGTCTAAATTCTTGATATGCCCATAGGGGGAATAAATCCCTAGATGGAGCCACTATTGGAGCCTTCAAATTTTGACAAAATTTAAAGGTGCCATGAGGAAAAGTTTGATTTTAACACTCAGAAAACTCAGTTGAAAAGCAGCACAAAGAGCACATTTTGAAAAATAATAACTTTGAATGTGGTCATTTTCATGCAATTCCATCTCGCAGGTGTGTTCATCTAAGATATGTGAGTGTGCACGCCATTTTTTAGCTTCATACGATCTGATTTGACAAAGTTTGAAAGTGACAAGTTGAAGGGTTTTTGAGAAAATATGTTGTCAGTACAGTGCAAATTTTGTTAAAATGGTCAACTTTGAGGGTAAATATTAAAAAAAATAGATGAGGATCATAAAAAAATAATTGATGCCTTCAATTCTCTACACCAAATTCTACCTCCATGCCAATTTTCAAGGCATTTGGATATCATTTGGTATTTTTTCAAAACCAAAACCAAACTGATTTTGCATTGGAATTTCCAGAAAATTCCCATAGAAGGAGCAACTTTGATAATTAATAACACATCAAAGAAGTAAACTGGGAAGAAATTCTCTTGTAAAAATGTTTTTCTATCCAAAATGAAGTAATCTACAAAGTTATAGCTTCTCAAAATCAGATTTGGTATCTCTCAAAACTGGCAAGTTAGCATGCTTTAGATATTTTTCATAAGTGCAGTTTTAGAAAGAGTTTATTGAGCTACTTTAAGAAATAAATATCTTTCAAATCTGATGACTTCAGGCCAAACCTTTCTGCAAACACATTCCCCTATCATAACTCAACATACTAGTGAAATTTCATGGCTTTTGGAGATCATTTGATCATTTCTTCAAAGCAATTCTGGAGGCTACCTGACTCATTTTGGTCACTGTGTAGCAAAGAAAAATTCCATTGGAGAGACAAGTTTTAGGTCTCACCGATCTGGAAGAGTGGTCCGTAGTGTCATTGATCTGTAAGACAGGTTTGAGGTCTCACCTATCTGCAAGAGTGGTCCGTAGTCTCACTGATCTGCAAGACAGGTTTGAGGTCTCACCGATTTGCAAGAGTGGTTTGAAGTCTCACTGATCGGCCAGAAAAATGCTATCAAAGTGAGATTTTCAAGTTAGCCCGAGCATATATGTCATTCCAATGGAATTTTATCGGCAATAAATTCATTTTGTCTCACTGATAAAGCAAAGAGAAACATATCGGGGAGACATGAGCTATCAGAATGAGTTTCAAATGTCTTTTCGACTTCATATGTCATACCAATCGGCAAGACTGGTATGAAGTCTCACCGATATCTGCAACACTGGTATGAAGTCTCACCAATATATGCAAGAGTGGTTTGATGTCTCGGCGATATCTACAAGGGTGGTTTGATGTCTCAGCGATACAATCTTCCTAGAACAATTTGCATCGAAGAGACTCTCTGATATCGATGTAAGATAAAATATGTCTCCTCGATGTCATATGATACCCCGATATAGTGAATGCATATGATCATAGTGTAAACAAAAGATTAATAAAGTATGACTATAGTGGAAAACAATATTTCACATTTTCACCGAGGAGGTAAATGCAAAGGGAATTTAAAAGTGGATAATTATTTTACTCGGGAGAGCATAACAAGTAAAATTTATAAATACATTTTTCACCAAAGGAGATATGAGAGCAGGTAAACATTTTTGGGTGAAAAGGTGAATATTGCCAGCAAAGGAATTAAAGTTTATTGTGAAATAATTTTCACAGGAGACAAAGATAACGAAGATTAAAATATTTTAATTTTTTGAAGGCAATTAATTAAAATATAATGAGGAGCTGCAGCCGACACATAGCGAAGGATCACAACCATTGAAGATATAATGTATATATGCTAGATAAAAGCTAGTGGATCATTATTAGAAGTAGGAGGTTAGGTAGTTGGAGAGGGTGAACTGTTGCTGAAACAAAACATCATGATGTATATTGTAAAATATTTTTAAATTATATAATGGAGAAGAATGCATAAATTTGGTGATCCAATTATGGTGTCAGTTGTTTGTTGGATTTATTAAAATATTATCCAGTTGTCTCCAAGGTTGTCATTTCCCTATTATTTAAATTGATGTATCAAGAATATTTTCAATTTATCAAAGCACACTTGCTGCTCTTGTGTGGTTCAATTAATTGGCTCCTTCAAGGAAGGATTAAACTCTTTTAATTAATCACAGTAATCTAAAAAAGGACATTTGGATCAATAAGAACTTGATAATTGCATCTTCGCATGTTTATGCCAGGAAAAAACTCATAAAAGTGCCAAACAATTTGAATTGTATCCAAAAATAGGACTCACATATCATACAAATCTTGACTCCATTAGCCTAACAAAAGTAGGCACTGGTCACACCAATTCCATTCTAGAATTTCATAAAATCTTATTTGAAATATTCACATCTCAAATTTCAATAGGAGTAGTTAGTAAGGTTTCATCTCTCCACTTTCGATTGCCATCATGGATAGATTGCTAAGATAGGAAACACACAGTTTAAGTCTACCTCATTTGCATAGGTATACCCGCCTTGGTCTGGCAGAGCCTGAAGAGAAGAAGATTCAATTGCATTAATTGGTCTTGTACATTAGCCAAAAACGTTGTGAGAGCTTGGCAACCTCTCGTGGTTCAAACCTGCATTTTTGAGACCTAACATATCCTCTTTCTCATCCTCTACCATGTTGCTGTGCTCTTTGGCTTGGATCTCTTCCTCATATCTCCAACTCTCGAACATTGTTTCCTTGTATTTATGCTTTGCAACACTACAATCCTCTACTGCTATAGGCTTCATAATCCATATTTTATTTTCCTTATTGGACTTATGTCCCTTCATTTCTACACTTATGCTTCTTAATCCATGCTCTATTTTTTAGCCTCCAATCATCCTCTCTAGGCCTCCTTACTTGCCAACTTACCTAAAAATTTGGGTACCACTTGTTCCTCTACATATCTTGCATCCTTTGCACCTATCTGTTAACACAAACACTATCAACAACATCTCCTTTATATTTTAATTATTGTCTCTCATCAATATTTTTCCTTTGCCAACATGGAACTATATACCCATGATCCATCATTTTCCCTCTCTCTTTATAAATTTTCTTATCCACACTCCTATTTATATGATCAAAAGCAACATTTTTCTTTCTACTTTCATAATCAAAATCAACATTGTGAATTCCTTTTACCTACTATCCCAAATTGCTTCAACCATTGGCTCCTTTGTTTTCCAACTTTTCCTCTTTGTGGGAATCTTGTCCTACTTCTGCAACATCTTCCAATGCATCATGAAACTCTATGGCTTCTTCCTCATCTTCTTTATCATGCTGTAAAAATTCAACATCAACCTTTTCTTCATTCTTAGGTACTCTACAATGTACCTCTACTACAACCTCTTCTTGGCATATGACTGCAACTAGCCTCCTCTTGTTCTCACCTCTAACTCCTTCTTCGGGTGCTATTATTTTCCCATCACTCATCATCTTCAAGGTCTCATCCTTGAACTTCATTATCACATTCTTCATACCTGCATACACATCTAAAAACATAGCATTAGCAAATAACATAAGAGACCACAATGTCTCAATAAGTGCCTCCTTTATGGACACTTTCCTCTAACCTTTACTCTCTTCTTCGAATGATTCTCCTTGCACTGCTTTTGTGCTCCACTTCTTGAATTTTCCCATGTTCTCTTCAATGAGCACCTCCTTGACCTCTCCTGGTCCATGTTGCTCAATAGGAAACTCTCTGTTGTCCCAACCTCTCTAGGATCCTCTCATACTCTTATCTTCTCTGCTTAAGGCATCCATGCTTTTCCTTCTTCTTTCCTTCACAATCATCTTCACTAGCCACTTTACTTTCTTCATCATTGGCCAAACCCAAACATAATCTTGGCTTCTTTCCTCAAACCATTGCTTCACCAATTCCAAATCTCTTCGTAATTCTGTCATTTCTCTCTCAAATTCAGCATCTTGCTTCTTCCTGATTTCTTTCCTCTTGTCTCTCTTCGTGAGACTTTCTTTCCCAATTTGCTTTTGCATCTTTTAATCTTCTAACACCTCACCAAGGCATTATTTCTTTACCACTCTACCCAGTCTTTTGGTGCCACCCCTTTTTTGTTACCTCATCAATATGCAACACATGACAAACTGCAATCTCATCTTTCAATAAGAATCAATATCACCCTCTATATTCTCTAACCAGATCTTGTGGCATTTGTCAATTTGCAACACACACACTTCCCAAACATTTATAATCCCCAAATAAAAATACACAATAAAAATCAAGAACACACTTAGTGCCCCCTTCTCAGATCTTTTGGGCTCTGATACCAAATGATGGCACAACAAACTACAAGAAACAATTATAAACAACAAATGCAGCTCGACAAACCTTTTCCTATCACATAGTCTAAAGGAAACAAGTTTCAATGAAATAAACCAATGTTTAGAATGCTTCCCAACCAAACCTTAGATAATGACGATAGGAAGCACAACTTCATTCTTTATTCAAATAACCAAATTCAAAAGTTCTCAAACATGAGAAATAGAAATTGGGTTATAATGCATTACAAACAGTACAAAAAATTGAGAACAAAGGTGGCCGATCTTCAGCCAACTGATTGAATACTTTGACAAGTAGCCCAATCGACTCTCTTTGTCCAATTGAACTTTATTACTCCTTCACTGATCTTGTTTTCATTTCCTCTTTCAACACCTTCCTTCGTACTACCTCTTTTCCACACATTTTCCCTCTTCTCTTCGTGTCCCATCCCACAATGATGTGGTTGATGCTCAAAGGAATCAAATTCCTTTTTATTTTCTTAAACTTTATTATCATCAGCTAACCTTCTTTTAGATAGTTCAAGCCTTCCCATTGCTTTTTCTTTCTTTGTTCCTCCTTCATTCCTTCAAACTACACAATCTCCTCTTTTTTTGATCTTCACCAATCCGGGCCTCTCTTCCTAGCAATCTCTACTTTCCCAAACATGCTTACAATGTCTCTAGTTTTTATCATTCTCCCCTTTAACCAATCGGCCTCCTTATACAACTAGCTCAACTCTCCAATGGATAGATTCCTTGTCTCTTGAGGACAATGCGTCCTCACCCTCTCAGTTTCATGCTAGGAAAAACAATAATCGTCGGTATCTCTTTGCACAGGCCAAAATATTCTCCTCCAAAATAGCTATATGTTCCTTTCCTTCATTTTTTCCACCACCAAATGGTAATTGATGTTTCCTTCTCCCTTGCCTGATCCAAGTAACTCCTCTTCTTTTTGTGCAACAATAATAGAAAATACAATGCTTTCTTTCTCCAGCATAGAAATTAGCCACTTGTCAAGGATAGAAGGAAAGAGGTGATACTGCAGCAAGAGTAATCTCCCAAATTCAACTTATTAGAACATATTTCACAACAATGGGTTTCAACTCATTTACCCATTCTACAAGGCAACTTTCTTGACAATTTCCTTGATTTCAAGATACCAAAATAGAGTTAAGGAACAAAAATTCTTGTAGAATCAGAAAAACACATTAAACAATAGCAAATGACTGATTTAAAACCATTTCCCAATTTTGACAACTCAAAAATGTGAACTTCTAAAAGTAGATTGTTCAAATCAGCATTTAGGCCCATTTAGATCCCTTCAACAAGCAAATATACATTTCCTAAGCCATTTATCTTTGTTACCACTTCATACAAGTATAAATAGGTCTGAAAAATCATTAAGAACCTTCATCCAACCTTTTTTCATGTTATTTTAACAAACCCTAGCTTTAAACCACCATTTTCATGCAAAATTCACACAAAATCACTCTTTTCCAGCCTAGGGCCTCCTTGAAACCTTATCAAACATTTACATACACCCCTGTAACTTTGGAATCTCAAATAAAATGTTAAAAAAGACCTACAAACCAATTTTCAAGAGTTTTCAATGGTGGAAACTTAAGATATGAATTTTTCTTCAAAATTGGAACCTTCATTTCTGAATAGGGCTGCTGGGAAGATTCGACCATTAGACCACTTAAACGACCTTTTAAAAATTTCTGGTAAGAACAAAAAACTTCATAAATTGAATTATCTTTCCATAAATGTGAGTTTTAGGGCCGTAATAAACCGTACAAGTCCGTACAACTCTCTGGAAATGTTGTTCTACTGCAAAATGAACCTCACATCATTTCTAACCCAACTTTGGCCTTGACCATGCTACTAGTTTCTGAATACTAAATGACGTTCCAACTTAATCTAACCTAATCTAAAACAACCTCCCAACTAATTTGAGTTCCTGTCTGTTTCATTTTTTGTATTTGCCATGAGAATAGTCCTTACAAAAGTGATTTTGCCTTTAATCTGTCCTCCAACAATTTTGTGCTCCTGTTGGGAGAAGTCCTATCTTGGACCTTAAAACATCTAAACTATTTGAATTTTGCTTACAGCCTGGAAAATGATCTTCATGCTGTTTCAATGATTAGTATTTTCAAAAACAGGGACAAAATGACTACATAACTTATCCAAATACCTATAAAATGACTCAAATACATTAAGATGGTCTTGAAAGACCTTACTGAATGACCCCTAAGAAATCTTTAAATATTCTTTTACATATTTTCCTCACGGAGGCTTGAATGCAATAAGGTGCTCCTGCACCAAGAGGAATATGCTACCAAATGAAAACTAAGATTTCCAAAACCAAAAAAAAACAACTGAAATGAAAGCCAAAATTTTGGGCGATGCCCCTGGATCAGATTGTAATCATTTGAACAAGTTTGGAACACAATATTGCAATATAATTATTGATTTTTCTTTCAATCTCTATTTTGTGAACTTGTGAGTTTGTGAGAGAGGGATTAGTATTGACCCCTATATAAATCAGTGGTATCAAATAATTTTGAGCCCTCTTCATCACTTTTCCACATCCATATGAAGTTATCCATTGTAATTGTCAATCCATTTTTTTCACTCTTGAGATGAAGAGGTTGTTGTGCATGAAAATATTATGTGATGGTCTTGATTTGGATGAATATATTGATATCTAGATGAATGTATTTGAAATAAAAAATTACATCTAAGAAATACCTAATGGTGATGCAGCTTTATCTATACCATATTTTTATTGTCATCCTTGAGTTGAACAAAGTCACAACTTGTATGAAATAAAAAAAACATTTTATTAGATTAACTATCTATTATTTGAATGTGATTTATTTGTAAAGAGGCCTAGCCTAGGATAAAAGTTAGTATGTAAAATGAAGGGCCTTCTTATGCTAGATGCCAATATGAGAAAAATAGGCATTGACTATCTAAATGGAATAACATGGATCCTAGGAAGCAACTTTATGGTTTGTAAGTGCTTATAAAAGTTGAGAAAATTCTTACTACTAGATTCAATCCAATCGTACAAGTTACTCATTCACAAGGTGTGGACATATAATTAATTTCTAGTATGATATAGCTATGATTGAGAGGATCCTACTGTCATATATGCGACATTGAGATTTTGATTGTGAGAAGGCATAATAGCGAATCTAAATATAATGATTTTCATGTAAACGATCATTTTTAAATTGGTTGCATTATAATATAAATTAAAATATGATAAATATTATAGAAATGTGCAAATTGATGATAACTTAATCATGAAACTACTAGAAGAAGATATGGATGTCTCTAGAAGCCTATAATTTGTGCAATCCAATATTACTAATGAAGTTGTGATGATAGTGTGGCTAATGAACAAGAAGAGAACCCTAACATCAACCTTCATCCATTGTAGATAAATTTTATTTGAAATATAGTGTAAAATGGAATAAATGAGGAGAATTGTTGACAATAGTAGTAATATGTCAATTGGGATGATTTCTTGGCTACATATTGGGATCTTAATAATTAATAAATGCAACACATAAGGATTTTTTGACATCGCATTCCCTACTCTATTTCATATAGTTGAGGTAGAGCAATTGTAGCCACACACAAAACTTGTTCATATGCATGAATTTGTATTACATGTGATGAGGTATTAAGTAGAAATTATAGAAGCCACCATAGATTTTAGTATTTATTAATAAATTTGATTTCGTGACAATGGAACCAAGTAACATTTTTAGTATTTATAAAAATGTAGAGGATGGTGTACCTATGGTAGTTGAAAATTTACAACAATGCTCACAATGTTTTCCGAATGATCAAATACTTGAGAAAGTGATGCATCATGGATGTTGAATAAGATGGACTATGGCTTATTGACACATGTACAAAAATAAATTGCTAGATATGTGATGAAGGGTCCTCCCCTTACCTACAGAATCTCACTACATGCACACGAAAAAAGCAACTGGATGCAAGAAGAGAAAAAACATTTCCTCTATTACTAGAATGAAATTACAAATTATGTGCCATCCTATGGGATGCTTATTACATGCATCTGCCGATAGGCAGATCTAATTTTCCCTCTGTTTTGTATTGTAGGCTATTCTCACACTTCCCTTTGACATTGTTTTGTACTTGCATTCCTCCATCGTTTATATCTTTCTCTAGTTCTCTAGGTTGGCCTTGATCTTTCCCGCTCTTCATGTCATAGTTTCCATTATCGTCTAATCAGATTTTGAATTCACCATGTCCTTATATCATTATTAGTAGCTTCACTAAATTAGCCAATGAATATGTATTCCACAACAACGATGTGGAATGCATCCAATATTGCTTCGCTAGGTGTCATAACCGAACTCACCATCCACTGCCCTTGACCTTTCAAATGTCGCCAAGACCTCGGCTCATCTCCCACCAAAGACACCATGTTACATCGATAAGCCCAAACCAGAACATCATCAGAATGTCAAAAAAACTTTGGAAGATCTCTCACCAAACCACTTATGTCTCGCCAACAACATGTTACATCAATAAGTCTAGACCGGAACACCATCAGAATGTCAAAAAAACTTTAGAATATCTCTCTCACTGAACCACTTATGTCTCACTAATAAAAAATGGATTGCCAAGTCAGGAGGTTGGAAAACTTGAGAACCCTGTGACATAGGTTTGAAAAACTTAGAAACCTGTGATTCACTAATGAACTCCATCCACTAAGTTGCTAAGTTGGGAAGTTAGGGAACTTGCGAACCCTGTGACATGAGTTATGAAAACTTGGAATCCCACGACTCTTCTCAACCTTGACCCTTATTTGAAACAAACACAAAAAAATGATGCAAGATTGCTCTTGGCCTTGGGTGCTCCTACATCAGACACCCTAGGTAAGTGAAATGTTCCTTGAGTTGGTAAACTCAGGAACATTGGAAGGTGCATGGGATGGTAATCCCATCTTTTTTCTTGATCCGTAGTTGCTCCTTATCCATGGGATCCTTCCCTCTTGTACTCTTCTGCTCAACCTCAACTCTCAAGCCATCTCCATTTGTGTTCTCATGTTTCTCTGAGCAACTTACCACTGGACCACCTCTATGCATACCACACCCTTTTTGGTTGCTACTCCTTGTGCCTTTATTGCATTGCTGCAATAAATAAAAATTTAATTTTCTCTTTCCTCTTGAAACCTGACCTATGAACGATTGCAAATCACTGCAATTACTTTGTTCCTCTTCATCTACTTGTTTCTCTACACTGCAACAAACAATAGAGCTAGATTCTTTCAGTTGCTTTTCCTTCTCTTTAAGAGAAGTCAACATATACTGTTGCCCATCTTTCTAGATGGAACTCATTCCTCCTACCATCATATATGGCTTCCTTGTCAAACTACCATGGTCTACCCAACAACACATGACACGCTGTCATAGGCATCATGTCACACAACACCTTATCTCTATAAAAACCAATCTGAAAACTTACTAAAAATTGTTCTCTCATAGTCATTTCATGCTCCTTCTGCAACCAACAAACTTTGTACAAACTAGGATGCTTATTCCTTTTCAAACCTAGTTTTTCCACCATTTCATCTAAAACGAAGTTATTCATACTACCACTATCAACAATAACTTTACAACACTTACCTCTAGCCTTGCACATAGTTTGAAAGAGATTCCTTATTTGGGATGGTTCCTCCTCCATCATCTTTGGAGTCACCAACACTCTTCTCATCACGAGAGATTTACCTTCTTCTGGGTCTACTACGTTTGGCAATGCATTACACTCCTCATCTTCTTGTGCCAAGTGATTTCTTGCCGCACTCTTCTTGCTGCCCTCTTGTACTTGATCACACTCGAATGCACGATGAAAAAATTCTCCACATTGGTAACATCTAAATGGAAACCCTCTGTTGCTGCTACCATGTCCTCTTGATGGTACCTCCTTTTATTTCATGTTTTCGCCCAATTCTTTGCTTCATTTGGGCTTGGATTCTTCCTCAATCTACTTTCCTTTACTACTGCTCACTTGTCCCTTTTCAGTTCCAAATCTTCCCCAACTTTTGGAATTGTTTATTTTCCTCTTCATTAATTTCTCCTCTACCTTCAATGCATATTGGTATGCTTCCTCAACTATGGTAATCTTTAGCATACTCATCTCATCCTGTATGTTAAACCTAAAGCCATTCACATACCTGGTTATCTTTTCCCTATCAATTTCATGCCTTCCAAATCGAATCGCCAGCTTGTAAAATTCTTCTATGTAATCTCTTACACTCATATCTTTTTGCTTCAAAATTTGTAATTTCTTGAATAACTCCATTTCGTAATCTCCAAGTATGAATGAATTCTTCAACTTCATCACCATTTGGTTCCACCTCATTATTCAAGGATCTCCATCCATTTCTCATTCTTTTTGCAATCCTTTCCACCATAACACAACATGCCCTTTCAATTTTGTTTGAGTTATCTTCACCCGCTACGGGTCTTTAATGTCCTCCAATTAAAATTACTCCTACAACTTTCCAATCCAATTGATTAACTCATCTAGATTTAACGTTCTAGAAAAGTTTAGAAAATCCATCTTATTCCTCTTGGTTATTATCAAAAGAGCTCTCAAAAATATTTCTTGTTTGGCATCTATTAGATGTTTCTCCTGCTCCTCCTCCTCTTCTTCTTCTTCTTCTTCTTCTTCTTCTCTTCCATGTTCTTCACCTTTGATTTCTTCCTCATTCTCATGTTCTCTTCCTCTTTCTCCTCTTTCCCTTCTGTTACCAGCACCTACTTCCCCCCAGTTTCTCATACCTTCAATCACCATGTCACAAAATATTTCAAGTACAACCTTTAGTCTGGGTCTTCCTCTTCCTCTTCCTATTCGGGGTTTCATCTCTTCCAATCAACGGTTTCAGCTCTCAACTATTTGGGATTCCACACAGACCCACAATAATTCTTTTGAGCTCTGCACTTCCATCACTCTCTCCCATGGATCCTAGTGGATACTCTCCATGCTCAAAACTGCTTGCTCTGATACCACTTGATGAAGGGTCATCCCCTTATAAAATGTCACTACATACGCATGAAAAGAGCAACTAGATGTAAGAAGAGAACAAACATTTCCTCTATTACTAGAATGAAATTATAGATTACATGCCATCCTATGGGTTGCTTATTACATGCATCTTCTGACAGGAAGATCTAAGTTTCCCTTTGTTCTATATTGTAGGCTATTCTCACACTTCCCTTTGACGATGTTCCATACTTTCATTCCTTCATCGTTTATATCTTTCTCTAGTTCTCCAGGTCAACCTTGATCTTTCCTGCTCTTCATGTCATAGTTTCCATTATCATCCAATCAACTTTTGAATTCACCAAGTCGTTATATCATTATCAACAGCTTCACTAAATCAGCCAATGAATATGTATTCCACAACAATGTGGAATGCATCCAATATCTCTTTTCCAGGTGTCATAACCAAACTTTCCATCCATCACCATTGACCGTTCAAATGTCACCAAGATCTCGGTTCATCTCCCACTGAATCTACCATGTTACATCGATAAGCCCAGACTGGAACATCATTAGAATATCAACTAGACTTTGGAAGATCTCTCACCAAACCACATATGTCTCACCAACAACATGTTACATTGATAAGACCAGACTGGAACATCATCAGAATGTTGAACAAACTTTGGAAGATCTCTCACCGACATATGTCTCGTCGAAAAAAAAGAGATTTCCAAGTCAGGAGGTTAGAAAACTTGAGAAGCCCACGACATAGGTTTTGAAAACTCATAAACCCATGATCTGCTAATGAACTCCATCCACTAAGCTGCTAAGTCAGGAAGCTAGGGAACTTACGAACCCCACAACATGAGTTATGAAAACTTGGAATCCTACGACTCTTCTCAACCTTGGCCCTTATTTGAAACAAACACAAAAAATAATGCAGGATTGTCCTTGGCCTTGGATGCTCCTGCATCAATATGATAACAAAATTATGATGTATTACATTTTTTATAGCTTTAATTGTATGTAGCTAATAAAAAATGGCCTAATATCCATCAACTAATGTTGAATAACACCCCATCATATTCAAGGGATATATACAAGAGGAGAAACATATTTTCAATATGTACATGGAGTATCAATTTAAATTTTTTAATTATGGGATCCCCTTCTAACGTTTTAAAATTAAATAACTCTAGCTAACGTATCCAACTAATACATATATAATATGAATTTTTATTATTATAGGAAAATAAGGTTTTGAAGGGCCCCCAAAACCCTTTAAATTAATCATAAGACATCAAAATCACAAAAAAAAACACAACAAAATATGTGTGCATTGAACACCTAATAGTGCAAACACAACAACAAAGACAAAAAGATAGACTAGACCAACTAGAGGTTTTTGAGAGTCTATACAACTTCCATTTTCTATAAATAAAAGTCATCTTGGAGCTTAGTAAAATCAATGAGCTCTTGTTTCTTAATTTTAAAGAAATTTTTCTTACTATCCTACATCCTTGTACTTGGCCCAACTTGATTCCTTTTTTTCTCAATTTTCATATCTTACTTAACATGCCCTTTCTAGAGCTCTTTAAGCTTCACAATAATTTTTTTGATATCCATGGCACTATTTCTAATAGAACATTTACTAACCTACACCACTCTCTTTAGGTTCTCATTTATAGAATTTAAATATTTTTCTAGATTGGTAAGTCTATCATTGACCCCTTTCTTCTAAGTTACCACATTCACTACCATGTAACTTAACTTTGCTAGTTCCTTCTCAAATTGATTTATTTTTGGTATGGATTACTACCCTTAAAGGATAGTCCTATCCTGCTCCTAGTAATCTTTTTTCTACCCACCAAAAATTCCTATACATATCATCTAGATTAATATTTAGGTGATTAACTTAAATGTAGAACCATTTTGTAAACATATTCTATGACAAGACAACATCTATCATTGTTCCTAGAACTTCAATAAGTTGTTCATGAGGAGAAAAAAAATACCAATTTAGTAAAGTCCTCAACTACATCTAGAGTAGGGTTTAGAATGGTAGGAAAAGGAATCCCTACCTTTGGCTCTAAAATGTTGGTTTTTCATTTTTTGAACAACTAGGGCATGGTAAATATCTTCAACATCCAGACTGAAGCCTAGATTTTCAACACAAACTTCAACATTGTCTGTGTTCATGTCTTCATTAGTATCATAGCCTTCCATCCTATATAAAAATCCCTTTCCTTTATGTCTTTAACTAACTAGGGTGTAGGGGTGTTTGGTTTCAGTTTTTTCTTCTTTTAAATGGGCCTAGGATCCTCTTCCACATACACATATTTTCTTGTATCATAGTCCAACAACCTAAATATTTTCTCCTTTACCTTATCTTTTATCATTCATTGGGTTCTAGGGCTTTTTTATTATAATTTATCTTTCTTTGAGAGGTCTTAGGTTCCTCTTACATTTATTCATAATCTAGGTCCAAACAAGGACCAAAAAATTCCTTCATAGATTCATATGCATCATTACCTTCCTCGCCCCCACAAATAGTACCCTCCTTCAAAGACTTAGATTCCTACACAGAGTCCTTGCATTATCACCTTCCTCCTCACTGATAATATCATACTTCAAAGACTCGTAGGGGGAGATTTTCGTAAAATCTTAAGATGAATATTTTTCTTATTTGGGTGACTTATAGCCACTCTAATAGGGGTATTATTCTTCATATAGTTGACTAATAAAAACATTAAATCCTAGTGTGTCAACATCATATTTGGTGCTTTCCTACTATCCTTAATAAAATTTTCCATAGAAATTAGCATACAAAAGGGAAAGGAAATTTGCATTCTATGATGAAAATGATTTAATAAAATAAAATGAAATATAAATTGACCTATAAATCCCTTCAAGTGAGACATACCTCACAATCACCTCCACCTCAGCCCTTATGGATTTAAGAAAAATGTTCTCATACCTAGAGTGTAATTTGACCAAATTCTCCATCTCATTCCCTTTAAAGAGTGCATGCAAAATTTCATCCCATACCTTTATATCTTTAAACACTTTTCTCCCTTTAGTAGATAAACTAGTCACTTGGCTTATGAGCTCCTCATTTATAATGGACTCCTAGCCAAAGATCACCACCTTTATATTCTTATGGGATTTGGAAACATATTTTGACACAATTCAACAATATTTTCCACACTTGGGCCCTACAATGAATCTCACCACTATTTGGTGGCTCCACTCTATTCCTAGCACTACCCATTTTTCATGTGTTCTTGTTGTTTCTTCTCATAGACTCCCTCAAACCCTTTATAATATCTTCACAATTATCAGATCTATGAGTGGCACCTAAAACCATGGAGAAATCTTAGATTCATCATTAATTAACCATTAATTATCCCCTTGTTTGATCATAATTTCCCATAGGGTGTAATATGCCTCTTGTTGAGTGCTCATTGGTTAAAATTGATCTCTCTTACATGGGTACAAAAGATAAATATACTTATATCTTAATTTGATCTATATTAACACCTAATATTTTAAATGAATCCACCACTTTATTTATTTCACAAAATACATGCTTAAAAGTAATCCCCTCAAGACTATTAGCAATTATAATGGCATCATTTATAAAGATATATATTGTACAACTAGGCCTTTGAATCCCTTACAAACATTGGATCGTATTCAAAGAGTCCCCTTCCACAATTATCTTGTTAAATAATTTAGCATGAAATTTTTTATTACATTAAAAGATACTACCACTTTAACATAGTGGCTAGTTTTAATATCTAGAGGAATGGTAAAAGAAAGGATGAATTGGCCTTTTTTATTTCTCAAGAAACCACCACCCCTATAAACATCAGGGTTCCCCTTGGAATCATGATCAAATTTATACTTTATCCACCCCATGGGAGGAGTGTTCTAGACAACACAATCTCTAAAGATTTTATAATTATTGAGGGGGATAGAGATATCAAATTTTAGGTTCCATATTTTAGCAATTTGAAGATCAAAATGAGAAACTTCAATTCTTGAGATCTTCATAAACCTGTCTACAATACCCATTAATTTTTTTTCTTTTGCTGCAAAGGAAATTTTACAAGCCAACCTAAGAGGACAACACTTTTTATCACAATATATGTTGTACCTTTAATATATCATATTATTTTACCATGGGAAAGAGTGGTAGTATAAATATTTAGTTTATGTGCATTTTCTTATGTGGATAGAGGACACACCTATTGTAGATGTGTTGGATTGGAATAATCCAAGTGATCTTGCAAGTGCAAATGATTTCTATGAAAAATAATAAGAATGTAAAATCATTTTAAAGAGAATGTAATAAATATATTTGCACCACAATTTGTAAGAGAAGATTCTTGGTTCATGGGAACAAATAAATTTTTTTCTAGCGACCTATTTATAGATTATATAGATTTATTAAATTATGTTGAACACCATACCAAATGTAGCATGGATACATGTTTGTGAAAAAAATTCTAAATCATTTTTTGTCATTACAATACTCCTTAATAGTTGAAAATTGAATCCAAATTATTGATCAATGAATTAGATGGAGAAAATGAATTTTATACTATCACAAAATGATTGAAGGTGAATATTCATAATATAGATATGCCTTCAATATTGAGGGGAAACATAGATTTTCAATTGATACTATCTCATCATGTAGTTTTAAAATATATTGTAAAATATGTATCTAAAGTAGAAAAGGGTTTAGATATTTATCATGACATGATGACTAAGGTGTTCGACATAAGTAACCTAGATGATCCTAAAATATACATGTACAGAAGGTTCTTCACTAAGACAACTATTGAGAATGGCATAGGTGTACATGGAAATATTGTATGTTTCTAAAAATACTAGTTTAATGCATTAAGTACTTTTTTCTAAATGTTGGATGAAAGATATTTCATCATGTGCATTTTAATCACAATGATGATACAAGTGAATAAAACTCCATCTATGCATATATGAAGCATTGTATGTAGTTACATCATTTTTGTATGACATAAGTTACAACATCTTGGTCATATTCTCCATGTTGTAGGCATGATAAATAGAAACATGAAAATTTCCAATGATTGTTCAAGTTTGGACCAAGTATCTTTCAATTATAAACAATAACTCACTTGAATATATGATATTTTTTGTTGGAGTAAGTTGTTATATAAGTCATTCCATGACATTTGAGTTGATATTGAAGTTGAATAAGAAGTCAATATTCAAAATTGAGATTAATATAAATCTATATTCTACATGGCATGTGCATTGTATACATGTTTCTTTACAAACTAATGATGTTAATGATATCAATCTTGAAGATCATGTTGGTGATGATAATGCAGATATAGAGGAGTGGCAAGTTTTGTCTATGTTGGTTGCATGACATGGTGTCTAGCTATCTAATTTATTGAGATTCTTGGTTGATGAGATGTTAACATGGAGTTTGATTACAACCTGTATCAATTACCATATGTATTGTAAGAAATAACCACACAATTCATTTAATCAATCCATTGAGAAATCTAGCTCAAAGATCAGTCCATCATCAATTGAATCCTTCAACTAATTTGAGTGAAAAATAACACATTGCATATGATGAAATCATAGGATTTTTTTTAATTAACTTATAATGATGAACCTCTTAAAATGATCATCTAAAGAACTAATGGAATAGGGAAATCTTATCTGATTATTTGTATCAAACATGCGTTGATAATAAGTTAGTTGATAGAAAAGTCCCCTTGTTGCTAATTGTAATTCAATAGGAGTTGTTGCTTTCAATAAACAGGCCATTATAATTCACTAATTCTTGAAAAATATTATTAAGAACATGAAACTTTTGATTGGTCAACCACTACTTTTACTATAAGAAGATATCAAGTATATCCCATATCTTCTCATTGATGAAACAATTTTTATAGGCCTTAAACTGTTTGTTGATATCAAGAAGCACAAAAAATAATTATTTATATCACATGTTATAAAATATTTTGGTGGAAGATAAATTATACCTGTTGTTGATCTCACTTAGTTGCCTCCTATTCAAGAATACCACTATATGCAGGTGTCTCCCATTGTATTTTATGCTCAATAATAAGTGTTGGTGTAAGTGTGACATTTTGTAATAATATTTAAGAAATTTATACTTCACATTTATGCAAGAAAAACTTAGTATAAAACATTATAGAATACATTCTAAATAGTTGTGACCTTCAACATAAATTTCTATCAACAAGGGAATAATCCAAAAGAAGTAAAATTTAGAGAGATGTTAACAAACATTAATAATGCAATTGTAACAAATGATAACTAGATAATCGTTATGGGTTGAATAAATGGCCTAGGAAGTTTTGAGGACTGTGTAATATTTGATGCATGTATGTATTTATATCCCACATATAGTATGGTCATGCTCCACAATAAGAGAATGTTGAAGTCACTCACCATGCTAATTGCATGTAGTGTGTTTTCATATGCTCAACATATAGAATAGCATGATGCTAATGATGATCATTTGGATAGAGTGGTTTTAGTACATATTGGCCAACATGTAATGTTGGTGTACAATTTGTATGTGAATGTTGACTTAGTTAATGAATAATTTATTATTGTAAAGGATATAATTTGTCATCAAGGTACAAGATTGTCAAAGTTGTCTTTGTGTGTGATTATGGAATTAAAAAAAAATTGGGTGTGTCATGAGAAACTAATAATCTATTTTTTTACATTATTTTGATAAGGATGATCAGATGGCGATAGGGAAACTCTCCTTTGTGTTGTGGGCTAGGGTTTTTCAGGCCTTATCCATTGCTTGGGCCTCCCTCTATCATTTTTTTTTGTGTGTAGGAGCTTTTTGTTGGTGCAGTGGTAGTCTACCTATGGTGTAAAGTGTAGTTTGTTGGGTCAAGGTTTTTTATTTTTTTATGGTATGATCTTGCATGATGGGGCATGGTGTTTTCAATCGTGGATTTTGGTGTGAGGTTTGTGTAGTAGGTGGGTGGATTGCAAGTTTGTTTCCTTTTTCTAGTTTAGTCATTGCTAATGGTGCTAGGTAAATATTATGGGGTATTTGACCAAATGAAATTTTCTAAGATTGTATCGAGGGTGGATCCATCCCTTATCAGACCATGCTAAAGCGGTTGATATTTTAAGAAAATATTTAAATGACGGGGACTCATAACGGACTAGAGGGCATCGAGCATCAAAGGTTAATGGTTGCCTAAAGAGG
This sequence comes from Sequoia sempervirens, assembly GCA_007258455.2. Taxonomy (NCBI): domain Eukaryota; kingdom Viridiplantae; phylum Streptophyta; class Pinopsida; order Cupressales; family Cupressaceae; genus Sequoia; species Sequoia sempervirens. Next base: position 58,624,945 of record VDFB02000020.1, on the reverse strand, counting down.
AGTATTTCTCATCTAGTCTTAGTTATCCAGCCAAACTCAGTAATAGAGGATATTAATTATTTGAGAAGCCATGCTTTGATTTGTAAGTTTATGGGTATTCATGTATCTCTCCCATTTTTGGAATATTGGGCTCATAAATCTTGGAATCTTGAGGGGGATATGGAGATTATGTAGGAAACTAATGCTATTTCATGGTGGTGTTCTCCTGCATGGTGGATCAAAATAAGGCTTTTGAAGGGGCCCCTATTTCTACAATCAAGTGGGATTGTTTATCAAACCTTGGCATATAGGGTTTAATCCTACTAAGGAGCTTCCATCAAAGGTTCAAGTTTGGGTGAGGCTCCCATGGTTTCCTCTGGAGTTCTGGAGGAATGCCATTTTGCACATGATTTCCTTGCTTTTGGGAAATTTGGTGAGTCTATCTCAACAAATGATGGATAAAATGGTAATTTCATATGCTCGCATTTGTGTTGAAATTGATTTAAATAATCCATTACCAGATTCGATGGAGATTCAGGTTGGGTCCACTTCTTGGATTCAATAATTAGATTATGAAGCTCTTTCATTTCGCTGCTAGATATGTCATGAATATGGGAACCTTTAGAAGAAATATCCAAAACTTATCTCTTTGAGGGCCTTATGAATGTAGCTATAGTTTCCAAATTTCCTTCTTGCCCACCACCTCCAAAGGATACAGGGAAACCTTCTAATTTTGGGAGGATACTGATAAGGAGGCTTTATCCTTGTCAAGCCCCATAACAAGGGTGGTTGATTGAAGAGAACTTTAAAGGATAGGTAGGTAGATGCTTCGTTCAATCAATTTGATCCTTTGGAGACATGGATTAGCATGAAGAAAACCTAGACAGGCTATTTTCTAGATCAGATATTATGGGAGAGGACCGGTTGGAACCTAGAGAGAAGCATTCTAGTTTGGGGATGACTAAATGGAATCTCAAATGAATACAAACCAAATTCAATTGTTCCCTATTGAGTTGACTTTGCTTAAGGCAAAGGGTTTGGGTGATAATCTGGCATTGAATTTGCATGAATCAACATTAGGGCTAGTGTCTTAGGAACCTGGTAAAAGAAACAATGTTGTACCTACATTGGGATTGCAGCAAAAAAAATTAAAAAGGGAAGCTTAGAGAAGTCTTCTAATGTGGGGAGAAAGAAAGATCAAGATAAAATATAAGTAATGGGGGAGAATTTGGTGGAGTCACGGTCAATTAAGACTATTGACTCCCACTTTTCCAACCCATAAAAATGATTGCCTTGTCATGGAATGCAAGGGGTTTGAATATCCCCCATAGACAAAAGGTTATTTAGGATTTGATTAAGTTACACTCTCTTGATGTTATTTTCATTCAATAGACTAAGTTTTCAATGAATGGTGTGGTCAATGTGGCTTCCAAGGTGTAATGGAGGGGTCATTTTCAGTGTATTGGGGCATAGGGAAAAATTGGAGGGATTACCTATCTTTGGGACCCGTGCAAGATTTCTTCTCTTTGGTGGATTACTGGTAGAAATTATTTATCTATGGCTACTTCAATCTTTGTTTCTGGTGAAATCATCTTGCTTACTAATGTCTATGCTCTAATGTGGTACATTTTAGCTTTAAGCTCATATTATATTTATGTGATCCTTACCTCCTTTAATGCCATGGATTTTAGCTAGTGATTTTAATGGTATTATCAATTTGGAGGACAAAGGCAAGGGATGGATAGGCTTGATCCATCATTTTTTGTTTTTAAAGAGATTATTGATTTTTTTAACGTGATAGATATAAAGCTAGGTAATGGTATGTTCACATGGAAAAATAGGAGATGTGGGGAGGGCTTTATCTCTAAGAGACTAGATAGATTTCTAGTCTCTAGCTTTTGGATTGGTAGCTATTGGCTTACTGGTTCAAATATTTTAGATTGGAGAGGCTTAGAACATTGACCTATCAATTTATATGTGAATGAGAGGAGCACTTCTAAGAATCCATCATTTAAATTATAGCTTATGTGGTTGCGCGAGACTTCTCTATAGGATCTCATGAGGGAGTGATGGAGGAAAGGCACACCTAATAATGGTATTGCTATGTTTACCTTTGTCAAGAGAATTCAATTTGTGAAGTATCAACTTAGGAAGTGGAATAGGCAAAGTTTTGGGAATATTTTATGTCAAAATCGGTTTCCCAACATCAATTGGATACCATCACTAGAAATAATATACATCAAGATATTACAAAGGAGTCTCTTAGAGAGGAAGTAAAAGCTAGGAAGAAGTTTGCAGAATGGGAATTGAGGGAAGATATTTTTTGGAAATAAAATTCTAGGATTAACTGGGTGCATGAGGGAGATAGGAATATAAATTTTGTCTTCAACTCTGTCAAAGCTAGTTCTACCTGGTAATTTTATTTCCTCATTGGTGTCTTCCCATGGATAGTAGTTATCTTCACTTAAGGATATCTTGCATGAAGCTATTCAATTTATTCTTCTTTGTTTAGGGAGGATTCTCTTGTTGTAGAGGTGGAAGAAAATCTCATTTTGGAATGCATTCCCTTAGTTTTTCCCCCTAAGGAAAATGAGATGCTTCTTAGACCCATCCTATTGGGGGAGTTAGAAGAGATAGTTTTTAAGATGAAAAAGGGAAAGGCCCTTGCACCTGATGGTTTACCGGTGGAATTTTTTAGGAATTCTAGGAGATTATCAAATTTGATCTATTGGATGTTGTGGAAGAATCACAAAGTAGCAACCAAATGTTGAGGGAAATGAATTCTACCTTCCTTTATCTTATTCCTAAGAGGAAGGGGGCTAATTCAATTGATCAATTTAGATCAATCACCCTATGTAATGTGGTTTACAAGATTATCTCTAAGTTAATGCCAAAGAGACTTAAGTCATGGTTTAGCAAGATCATTTTAGAAGAACAGGGAGGTTTTGTTTCAGGAAGGAAAATATTGGATGGCATGGTTATTATAGTTGAATCTATTCACTCTATGGAGGTTTCCAAGAAGAAGGCCATGCTTATTAAGTTGGATATGGCCAAATCTTATGACTGGGTTAAATGGGCTTTCCTTTGTAAGGTGCTTACTACTTTTGGATTTGGTAAAGGTTGGGTTAATTGTGTGATGAGCCATGTTATGAAAAACTTTTATTCATTGTTGATTAATGGGGAACCTTCTTCTCTATTTTTAGCTTCTTGAGGTCTCTGACAAGGTGAACTCTTGTCTCCTTATCTTTTTATTAGTATGGATGAAGGCTTGGGGAGAATCTTGAAAGCCCATGTGGGACATGGATTAATTCAAGGTTGGAATTAGAGTGATGGGTTGTCTCCCCAATCCCACTTAAATTTTGTGGATGATACAACTTTGTTGCGTGTTTCCAAAATTAGATAAGAATCTATTGATCATCAAGTGAGCTCTTGATATCTACCTTGCTACTTCTAGTCAAAAAATCAATAATGATAAGTCTTTTGTTTTCTTCTTTAATACCCCTCTTCTTATTCAATCAAGAATTGCTCATATTCTGAGATTTCATATTGGTGCTATCCCTTTTGTAAACTTGAGTATCCCTCTCTCTATTGGCCCTTTACCAATAGGGACTTGGAAATATGTGTTGAATAAATTTTAGGAGCAGGTTAGTCATTAGAACTATAGATGGTTGTCCTTTGCTGGGAGAGTTATGTTATTAAAATATGTGGTACAAGCTCTCCCTCTTTATAGGTACATGGTACAGGTTGGTCCAACTAGCTCCATTAAGGAATTGGATGCCTTATCTAGACAATTCTTATGGGTTGCTAATCTAGCCTCCTCAAAGTGGATTTTAGTTAAATGGGAGAATATCTAAAGAACAAAATAGTTAGGAGGTTTGGGTTTGCGGAAGGTTGTCCTTACTGGTCAGGCTTTGATGGGTAAGATTTATTGGAGATGGTTCACTAATCAGGATCAAGCTTGGGATAGGATTATTTCCTCAAAATATTTTAGGGGGATGGATAGGAAAGATGTACCTAGAATATATTTTCTAGATACATGATCTATGATCTAGAACACTCTAAAAAGGGGAGCTAGTTTATTCAAGGAGGGCTTGTTTTGGATTTGTAGTAGAGGATCTAAAGCTCTCTTCTGGTTTGACTATTGTGATAGAAATCCCCCAATCATGTCCATCCATTTGCATTTGCAAAATATTTGTCTTTAGTTTCTTGAGGTTGGATGGTCTTGGGTATGTCAGGTGAAAATTATGTAATCCCTTTGTAAATTACAAAACTTGAATTTCATCCACAATTATTGTGAGATAAAATCACTCCTCTCGAAAAGGGGAGGCTCCCTTCCTATTGCTTACAGGAATGAAAGTAAACTATTCTAGACTTTACAATATTTACATTTTTTTAACCATGGAGGTGTGTTCCATTCATAATTCTCTCTTCTTTCAAAGAATATGTTTACAATGTTGCACATTGTTACTTTGTGGTGCTTTTCAAATCTAAGTAATAACTAAAGCTGCAATTTCCAATATTCTTAATTTTTCAAATCATAATCTAAGAATACCAACATAATTAAATATTTGTAACCAGAAAACCAATGAAAGCACAAAGTCTTTTCGTTGTTTTCAATGATGATTTCTTTAGTAACTAGTGATGCAAAATCAAGCACAAAGTATTTCAATTTACTTCAAGAAAAAATCCACGAATAGAATAAATAATTCCAAGCACAAAGTCTTGAAGATCATTCACCAAAAAGATATCCATAGCTCATACACAATCCCAAGTAAATGATATAGCACAAAGTCTATAAAATATAGCTTGAACACCCTCCAACCACAATCAATAAAATACTACTAATCCAATCATATAATAATATAAATCAATGTGAAAGACGTAAGAACATTCACATTCATTCGAAATTGATCCAAAACAAAGTCCTGTATGCAAGTTTTCCTTCTTTATTGATTGTATATAGTATCACAATATGAACTGAAAGTATTAAAATTACTTTACAATTTGGCAGCACTTCGTTGCAATAGATTAAAGGTAACTAATACAATAGAGCTCTCTCTTATTTATTGATGAGAGCTAAGAGTTATTCTAGGAAAAAACCTAATTGGATTTTTACTTATTCAATGTGATGTCCAATATTATAGGAGGACATCTCCATTTTTACATGTATTTGTATGAGTACAAAATGACATGTAAAGATGTCAATGCCTATTTACATAAAGCATGTGAAAAAGCATAAAAACTAACTATTTCTAGAAATACAAAAAGATTTATTGTTCCTTGCTTTGGGCTTGGAAATATTCATATTTCTTTAGGATCTCCTACATCACTATCTCGTTTGGTCCTTAAGTGTAATCAATAATGGTATGAACCTTTGTGACATACTTCTCTGCAGAAGAACAAAATTTCTTGCATCTATCCATATGTGTTTTGACATTATCCAAAGTAAATTGTACATCACATAAAGTTTCCATTGAAGCCAATGAAAATGCTTTATCATTGACTTTTTTTTGAATTGATTCCTTCAATACTTGAATAATCTCACTAGCCGAAAGAAATGTGTGATCGTCATCAAGAAGCTTTCTCGACGGTTCTTCAATTTTGTTCACCAAGGCAACATAATGCTCTTCAACATCCTCTTGAACTGGCAGTACATCCTTGATTAGGTTCTTGATGATGTGCATGCATTTTTTGATTTTTTTTTTATTTCCACATACTCATCCTTGTCAGGAATAATCCCAACTTCCACTAACCTACCCAGTTTCACTTTCTTCAACTGAGTCCAAGAATCAAGATTTCGCTCCATCTCCTTCTGCTCAATAGAAAGTGTGTTTACTATTTTTGCAAGCTCAAGGTTTATCTTGGATATCTGTGTGATCCTTTCCACTAAAATGGTCAGGAATTGTGAACCTTCCTCAATTATCCTATCCACAAGTTCATACATGATTTTCCCTTTTGAGTAATATTTTTCAACCTTCTAAACCAAAGGTTCTTCAATACTCATTTCAACAGGTTGCACATTCTTAGAAGATACTGTGATTCTCCTTAACATAGAGGTGAGGTTCTCAGCTTTCGCCTTATACATGTCCTTGGTCTCCTTCAACTTATCAAATTTCTACATCAGTGTTGTCAAAGATGCTTGAGCATCCTCCTTTGCACTTGCATGTGTAATCCTCCCCAATTCAACCCTTGTGATGGTTTAGTCTTCTATACTAATTTCTTCGTCACTTTTACCCAGAGGAGGTGTTGGAGCTATAAAAATCTGATGTTTTTACATGTTAATTTACCTCATAATTTTCCTGATTTGGTCCTACCGTATGCATATTTCATCTATATTTTTCCCTCTTGCCCCTTTGAGTTCATCCATGTCTGCATTTTCCACCTTTTGGTCCATATTGGCATGAGTTTTTTTGGGTCTCCCCGACCCATTACATTTTTTTGCTACAATCTTATGTTTCAAGTGTATCGGCTGGACATGCTCTTTGTTACAACAACTAGTGTTTCTCTGTGGTTGGCTATCGGTGTAACATCCATGTTGTTCTGGTGATGGTGGAGGCATCTATCGGCAGAGGTTTTGTTGTCGGGGCAGTGTCTTATTGAACTCAATCTGTCTCCCCGACTTGTGCATATGGTAGTCTTCGGTGAGAGTTGGGTTATTGGCGGAAGGTCTTGGCAATTTTGTTTTGTCATGCCGACCGGTAAGTTCGGGATGCATATCGGTATAGGTTGGGGTGATCGCTGTAAGGTCTCGGCAAGTGACCTTCAGTCTCGCCGATGGAAAGTTTGGAGGATTCTTATCGGCAGGAGTGTGGTCTTATCTCGGCGACTCAAGTGCATGGTGACTTTCGGAATAGCAAAAGACCTCTCTATGTGAGGTCTCCCCGATTTTTGGATGTTGTGGTGACTTACTTGAGGGGCACTCTTCAATGGGAGATACATAATTTCACAGTGACTCAAGGATGGTTAAAAGCTTTCGGTATATCATGGGCACTCTTTATGACCTCTCCCCGACCATGTGTTGCCTTGGAGAAGGTGACTAAGGATTATATTTCGGTGAGAGTGTTGGCGACTTGTCCATGATGAATGTCTTTCAGCTTGACATAATGATCTCGATGTATGGTCTCGCCGATATCTATGTGTTATACCAAAGCATAATGAGAACAAAGGAATACTGTATGGCTTCGGTGTGACCAACAGAATGTTATAGCGACATACAGGGGGTGGCAATGCATATCGGTAAAACATAATGTGATCTACAGGACATCTCCCTGACTTGGATAAGTCACAGCGAAAGTGAAATACAAGCACACGGGGATGTAACGAATGAATTTCCTTTGGCATGATGATACAGATGTCTCACCAACTATTCACTAGTGAAAATAGAATTTCAAAATGTTGTGGCCGACATGAATACGTTTGGTGACTGATGCAGGCCGACATGGATTTTCCCGATTTCTATGACGGACGACATGAATTTGAAGCATTATATTTTCTAATGTTGTTGTATATATATGGCACCCGATTTGTAATTAAGAGCAGGAGATTTTAGATCACATACAATAGTTAGGAATGGCTACAGTAGAATAATTTTCTCTTATCAGAGACTATGTGCATGTTTTAAAATGGAAAATTTAATGAAAATTAGCTGGTGTGGCAAGTTATTTCTGGTGTCAATTGTATGTTGAACTTATTGAAAAGTATTGCTGAAGTTGTCTCCAAGTTGATTATTTCTAGTTGTTTAAATTGATGTAACAAGTTTAATTTCAGTTTATCAATGCACATTTGATGTATTTGTGTGATTAATTGACTGGTTCTCTCAAGTAGAGATTAAATCCTTTTCGTTAATGATAGTAATCAAGAAGATTCATCTGGATTATTAAAGAAGAGCTTAGTGGTCATAGTCTTGCATTGTTTATACAAGTTATGAATAGATCATATGCCTGCAATTTGATTTTCTGCCAGAATAAGTTTCCCACTTCTGTTTCATTTGCCTCTGCATACCCAACAAGGCACTAGTCTCTGCAATTTCATTATTTGAATTCATTCAATCTCTTTTTATTAGTTAATTAATCATTCTAGGATTTAGATCAGAAGATAGCTATCATGTTTGGTTTCATTTGTTCACTGTTATCTGCCATTGTGGACAAAGCATTTCAAGAAAGATAATCACAAGTTAAGTCTACACTATTCAGAAAGGTACACCCACCTAGGTTTGCAGCACCTAAAGAGTAGAAGGTTGAGTTCTCTTGACCTTTTTTGTTACCCTAAAGCGTATCAGGAGATTGGCAGCCTCTTGAGGCATTCAGCCTGCATTTTTGAGAGCTAACAAATTGGCGACTCCGCTGGGGAGATATCAGAAAATTTGGTTGAAGACCATCATATAGAATCATTGAAGAAAAGGTTATAATTTCAGAAAGAGTGATTCCACTAGGAGAAGATCAGAAATAATGGTTTTCCTACTTTGGAAAAGTAGGTGGCGACTCTGAAGGAATATTTTACAACTGTTCAAACATGAATGAAAGAAGATCTCAGTTCTGGGGAGGTCATGTTGGAGCTCCTCATAGTTAGTAGTATATGCCATATCAAGACTATGGTCCAATGTACCAACATTCGTACCCAACTAGTGCCCCCCGTCATCAGCATACAACAATGATCAGATAGTTTGATTTGGCAGGGATTCCATTATCCCCTTATCCAATGGATGGCAGTTGGAGGGGTATTGTTCCAAAGTTTACAGGGTGTGATGCAATCATTGCTGAAGATCATTTAAGAAGTTTTGATGCTTTCATCCAAGATTTGGATGTGCTATATGAAGATTTATGCATGAAGCTATTCATGATATCACTTGTTGAAGATGCTAGGGATTGGTTCAACAGCCTACCAACTTTCTCTATTGATTCTCTCCAAGGATTTCAAGATCAATTCCTCGAGCAATTTGGGAATCTAGGTGCACCAGATTATGCTCTTCGTGAATTATTGCACATTCAAAAAGATCAAAGTGATACAATTTATGATTTCAATCATAGATTCAATAAGTTGTAGAATAAAATACCTATTGGATCAAAGTTGCTAGATTCTGTAGCACTGAGTATTTATTTGAATGCATTTGATCCAAAGACAGGGTATGAGTAGAGAAATAAATTCCCAAGAAGTTTGGCTGAAGCACAGAAGATGGCACAAACAATTGAAAACAATAGGAAGGCTGCTAGGATAATCAATAAAAGAGATATTCCTAGGGTTTCTCAGCAAAGCAACACATACATGAACGAAAGGTCGAGGTTGCATGATATACCTTACAATGCAAACTAGAAGGAAAACAAACCTATAATAGCTAGGCCTGGAAACAAGGAGGCTCCTGATCCATTGACAAAGGGAACCTATATGGTAAGTAACAATTACTTCTGTGAATTTTGTGATATGCCACATTCCCCAGATTATTGTGTTGTAGCCCAAAAAATTCAAGAAGAGGGAATGCAGATGGAAAACAATGAAGAAGATCACACAGTATATCTAGCTTCAGATGCTTTTCACCAGGTTGAGGAAGATGAAGGTGCAGGACATTTCTCTTGCACAATAGATTGTCACAGTAAATGCAATGCATGTTGTAAGGCATCCTGTGAATATTCTAATACTAATGATGAACCTAAAGATTTTGATATACAGTCAAGGGATTCTTCTACCTCTTATGAAGATCAGGATGAAGAGGCAATGGGAAATTTTGATTCATCAGATAGTAAGTATACAATACCTCTGGCTGCTGTTGAGAGTTATGAAGATATATTTGATCATGATGAGGTTTGTACATTTAAAAGTGATTTCCAATTTTTTTCAAACTCATTGTATGATGAAGAGTTAAATGAAGATCAGATGATTTTTTACCAAGGTGCATCAATGAGTAAGTTTCAGATATTTTCAAATCCATTTTATGAAAATGAGGAAATAATGTCAGACAAGCAAAATGGAATAAATAACTACACTGATGATGTTTCTGATTTCCCATTCTCTGATGGTATTGGATTTTTGTTTGATGATGATAAAAGTGAAAGGCTTGACTGTAGTGATGGAAATATTGAGACTTGTTCACTTTTTAGTGAACAGATTGCATATTTGTTTACTTCTGAATGCCAGGGATGTGCACATAAAGATGATCTTGAAGTTTTGTCTCCAGCTTACATTCATTTTGACAGTGAGAGATCTTTATGTAAAGATTCTTATGACTCCCTATGCATTTCTTGGAATAATGGTGAAACTTTTGGTGTTGACCAAATGTCTGTGTCCATTCAAGATAAGGTATGTGATTTTGAAGTTCCTAACTCATTTGAAAAAGATGTTTATTTGCATGCCAAGGATGATAGAAGTCCATATTTTATTGGTTCACATATGCATGATATGGAGGATATGAGTCATGATCCAGTATTGTCCCTGAATAGAGATACTGAAGAGGTGCAGAAGGTTTATGACTTGTTTTCCTCAAATAGTAATGATATGATAGAGGTTTTTGTTTTTCAAGAGAAGCACTTTGATTATGAAATTTTTATACAGCTGGAAGAGTGTTTCATAATACATAATAGTGAGAGAGATAATACAAAATTTTGCATTAAATATGTATGCATTTTGTATGCTGGCAGAGATTTGTCTGATGATGAAGAATATAAATTATAGAATGGTGAATGGATTTTGGACCAAGCTGAGCATAGTGATTCTTTAAAAACTTTCGGTGACATGAAATATTGCATCAGTGTCTTCAAGAGAAATCTGATGAACTCAACAAAACCAGGTATTTGACAGGGGAAAGTATGATTTAAGTTTCAAATTGTAACAGCTCAGGACAGTAGAAATTAAAACACAGAGGATTGAGGGTGCCAATGCATGGAAAACTCTTGCTTATTCTCTTTAAGATTCTTTTCCATGCACAATAAGTTTAGGGCTTTGGTTCATCTCTATCTTGCATTCATTTTGCATTCATTCCATCTGCTTCTTGTCCATTTTCATTTTACTCATTTTGCGTCTGGTCTACTCACCCATAGATTATGGATCCTTGCAATGATCTCACTATCATTCATCCCCAGACAGAGCCACTATTGGAGCTGTAAAAATTTGATGTTTTTCCATGTTAATTTACCTCATAATTTCCTTGATTTGGTCCTACTGTATGCATATTTCATCTATATTTTTCCCTCTTGCCCCTCTGAGTTCATCCATGTCTGCATTTTCCACCTTTTGGTCCATATCAGCATGATTTTGTTTGGGTCTCCCTAACCCATTACATTTTTCTGCTAAAATCTTATGTTTCAGGTGTATCGGATAGACATGCTCTTTGTTACAGTGACTGGCATTTCTCTGTGGTTGGCTATCGGTGTAATGTCCATGTTGTTCCAGCGACAATGGAGGCATCTATCGGCAAAGGTTTTGTTGTCAGGGCAGTGTCTTATCAAACTCAATCTGTCTCCCCGACTTGTGCATATGGTAGTCTTCGGTGAGAGTTGGGTTATCGGCGAAAGGTCTTGGCAATTTGGTTTTGTCATGCCGACCAGCAAGTTCAGGATGCATATCGGTATAGGTTGGGGAGATCGTCGTAAGGTCTTGGCGAGTGACCTTTGGTCTCGCCGATGGAAATTTTGGAGGATTCTTATCGGCAGGAGTGTGGTCTTATCTTGGCGACTCAAGTGCATGGTGACTTTCGGTATAGCAAAAGAGCTCTCTATGTGAGGTCTCCCCAATTGTTGGATGTTATGGTGACTTACTGGAGGGGCACTCTTCGATGGGAGATACATAATGTCACAGTGACTCAAGGATGGTTGAAAGCTTTCGGTATATCATGGGCACTCTATATGACCTCTCACCGACCATGTGTTGTCTTGGCAAAGGTGACTGAGGATTATATTTTAGTGAGAGTGTTGGTGACTTGACCATGATGAATGTCTTTCGGCTTGACATAATGATCTCAATGTGTGGTCTCCCCGATATCTATGTGTTATAGCGAAGCATAATGAGAACAAAGGAATATTGTATGGCTTTGGTGTGACCAATGGAATGTTATAGCGACATATAGGGGGTGGCAATGCATATCGGTAAAACATAATGTGATCTACGGGACATCTCCCTGACTCGGATAAGTCACAGTGAAAGTGAAATACAAGCACATGGGGATGTAATGAATGAATTTCCTTCGGCATGACGATACGGATGTCTCGCTGACTGTTCATTGGTGAAAATAGAATTTCAAAATGTTGTGGCTGACATGAATATGTTTGGTGACCATTGCAGGCCGACATGGATTTGCCTAATTTCTACGATGGACAACATGAATTTGAAGTTTTATATTTTCTAATGCTGGTGTATATATATGGCACCGGTTTGTAATTAAGAACAGGAGATTTTAGATCACATATAGTAGTTAGGAATGGCTATAGTAGAATAATTTTCTCTTATCAGAGACTATGTGCATGTTTTAAAATGGCGAATTCATTGAAAATCAGCTGGTGTGGCAGGTTATTTCTGGTGTCAATTGTATGTTGAACTTATTGAAAATTATTCCTGAAGCTGTCTCCAAGTTGATTCTTTCTAGTTGTTTAAATTGATGTAACAAGTTTACTTTCGGTTTATCAATGCACATTTTTTGTATTTGTGTGATTAATTGACTGGTTCTCTCAAGTAGAGATTAAATCCTTTTCGTTAATCATAGTAATTAGGAAGATTCATCTAGATTATTAAAGACGAGCTCAGTGGTCATAGTCTTGCATTGTTTATACAAGTTATGAACAGATCATGTGCCTACAATTTGATTTTCTGCCAGAATAAGTTGCCCACTTCTACTTTGTTTGACTCTGCATACCCAACAAGGCACTGGTCTTTGCAATTTCATTATTTGAATTCATTCAATCTCTTTTTATCAGTTAATTAAGCATTCTAGGATTTAGATCAGAAGATAGCTATCATGTTTGGTTTCATTTATTCATTGTTATTAGGCCATTGTGGACAAAGCATTTCAAGAAAGATAATCACAAGTTAAGTCTGCACTATTCAAAAAGGTACACCTACCCAGGTTTGCAGCACCTAAAGAGTAGAAGGTTGAGTTCTCTTGACCTTGTATGTTACCCTAAAGCGTATCAGGAGATTGGCAGCCTCTTGAGGCATTCAGTCTGCGTTTTTGAGAGCTAACAGGAGGTTCAACCACTTCCACATACTTGTACCCAGACTTGTCCATGTGCAGCCTTGAGAGAACCTTCAGGTTCCTTTTCCCCTCAGGCTTTTTTGGATCTAACTCTTCATGATCTAATTCATCAACAAAAACCACTTGTTTTTTCCTTTTAAGAGCTTGTGATGCAAGCCACGAAGGAAGGAATGAGACATCACTTTCTTGACCTATTGCCAATTCTTGTGTTACACTTGTATTCGTGGACACAGTTGTAGTAGTCACAATAATTGGTGTCTCAGTCATTACAACACTTGGAATCTGGACATACAATAATGATTCATTTATGAATTGATCAAATTATGCCTGTGAAGATATGTCAAAAAAGGGAGATGACAAGCTAGGAATTGATGATAGAGATCCAGAAAGAACATCTACACTCTGCAATACCGACCACGTGGAAGGAGATGAAAGAATTAAATGTACTGCTAGAGGTTTTGTCACTTTGAGCGCATGTAGAATTGTTGAAGGTGGAGGCACGAAGTTGGAAGAGGAGGTTGAGGAGAGGTAGGAATAGGAGGAGTATGAGGTGTTGTGGCAACAATAGGTGATGATGTATGTGAAGGATCTTGAATGGAATTTTCATGTGGAGATGTTTGCATTTTTTCATCCTACATCTCTTCTTCAAGTTGCTCTTCTTCAATAGTTGGTGATGTATTCTTCCCACAAGTGAAAGTGATCTTTGGTCCTTTGCATGTGGAAGAGGGAGAAAAACTTGCATTATTCTTGGTTCTAATTTCTTATTTTCTACTTTCTTCTCCTTCAGATTCCTCACCCTCAGAACCCGTCTTGAAAGGCTTCAATTGAATACCTTGCCTTTGCAACCATACATTGGCATTACTCATAATAGGAGTAAGCCTTTTTTGAATAGATGTATTTTCTTTTTCAGACAACTGAATGAGAAGAAATTTTTTGTTTTCTATTTCCATCTCATTGTAGACTGCATTCAGAATATCACCAGTATCTTCAATGTCCTTAGGAAGATCCACCAAGCCAAGATCAAATTATATGCTCCATAACAAGCCTACAAAAATCCATCTTTTTGACATCTTCTTCATCTCTGCACTCGACCCAAATGTCCTCAAATTGGTAGATATGTGTATGGATCTTTTTAATCTTGATTTCCATTCCCCTATAATGAAAATAAACTCATCTTTTGTAGGTCCTTATAGTCATGTTTTGCATTTCATCTTTTATAGCTTTAGCCTTTGGCACAATTTGCATTGAATTCCTACCAATGGAGATTGGAAACTTGAAACCTGGCTTAAGGATAACCTATTGCTCATTATGCACAGAGATAATCCATCTACATAGTTCCATCAATACCCACTTGTCAGAAGGATTCCTTGGAAACATGTAAGGATATCTCATGGAGAAATCCACCCTAAGGTATGTGAAGGTAGGGAATTGTAAGAAGATGCATCCATACTTATTCATTTCCTCCCATCCTTTATCAGAAACTATTTTCTTCTCCAATGATGGATCAAACATGCACAACAAGGGTGCAAAGAATTCATCATTTAACCTCCTAAAGTATTTGATGCTTCCTCGTAGGGTGATTTGGGAATAATACTTATGCACATGTACATACCTTCTATCTCCTTCTATTGAAAAACCTATATATTGCCTCATTGTTGTTGCAACATATACCAAGTATGAAGTCATATAGAACTTCAAAGTAGCAGGTAACTTAATGAGCTGCTCATGGATTTCATCATTGATTTGTGCACCCTAGTCAATGTGGCTCTTCTTTCTCATAATAACCCTATTGTATTCATACATCCATTATTGGAATGTGGAAGAAGTTGGCAAGCCTTTCACTCTACTTAGGAGAGTAATCATATCATTCACATCCTCCTTGAAATCTCTACAAGGAAAGCTTTTAGGCCATCTTGCAATGCTAGACCTCGGAGTCTTCTACCATTTTGTATTGATCAGTTGCTTGGTCTCGTTCTGATTTTTATCATAAGTCTCTTGAGCATGTTGAATGGTCATATCTGTGTATTTTTCCATAGTTGGGACTTAGAAAACCATGTCAAAGAAGTCAAAATCTAGTCTTATTATCACCTAACCTGAGGAGTCCCTGACAATCATGTCTTCCTTGATGTAGTGTGAAGCTACTTGAAAAACTAACTTTGGGAAGTGAACTACTACTAGGAATGAAGCAACCTGATAGAGATTACTATGAAATATTGCATCTAACTCTTTTCCATAGGTTGCTTCTCTATTCTTTTGACAAAATAATCCATATCTAGGTGTTTAATCATTGTGTCCTTGATTTCTTCGATCTTGGATGTAACCATTGTAGGAAGATAAACACCTTGGTAATTGTATTTCATTTTGGCCTTCTTGCTTAATGATAGAGATTCTTCAATTGTCATTGAATGCACTAGGAAACACTAATATCTTGATGAAGAAAACTTTGACGAATGCCTGAAAAGGAATTTGCAAAGAAACTACAAGGAAACAAGGGATTTTTCCAATATTAGAAGAATATGCATATGTAAGCGTGGGAGTGTGAAAAAACAAAGTGAGAACATTGGAGCAAGTGAATGGAAGCAATGGAGAAAGAAAAATCAAGAGGTTGTGAGTGAAACAGAGCTTGGAATGCAATTTTAAATTTTTTGGGAGTTGGTGAATTTTTTTGCATTTTGTGTAGGGGCACTAAATTTCAGTACCACTGCATGATGGGAGTATGTCTTTATGCATCAACGCTAAAAAATAATGCTCCTGTATTCTTGCATGGATTGGAAACTTTGGTCTATAGGTGTTGAAAATCAATGCTGATACATGGCCCTGCATAAATTTTTTTGAAAGTGCATTAGCGTCAAATTTTAGCGCTCATGTATTGAGTTTGGTAGGCTTGAAGTTCTATGATAAGGCATTAATTTTCATTGCTTGCACATCTTATAGAATATTTCACGCTTTGCAAGAATGGTGAAAAAGTCTGCTCATACATGTAACTTGAGCGTAAGGGCGAAATAAACTTAGAAATGCAATGGCGAGATTTTTCACTGCCATTACATATTGGGAAGGTTTATTTGTATAGAGGCGGTGAAAAATCCCACCTTTGCATCTAAGGAAGGTGAAATATGGGAAGAATTTGGATAAGCAAAGGCTATCTTTTTCATCGCCCATGCATAAATGTTCGTAATTCTATATGTAATGGTGGTATAAAAAAATGCCATTACACATAAGCTTCATATCAATATGTGATATGTATAGGTGTTGTTTTTTACTACCCTCACACATATACCTAGAAAATTCTAAGACCAAAGGTTTGATAAACAATTGGGGTTTTAAACTCCGATGACCAAAGAGATCAAGGGAATGCTTGACACAAAGAATCGGTCTAGTGAAGATTTTGAAAATATTGGGAAAACATAATGACTTCGTTTTAACAATGACAATTTTTCCAATGATTGCACTACCCTAAACATGATCATTAGCTAGGGAATGGGTAAATGGAAATTAAACAAAAGCACAAGCATGGTATGACAAACATGAAAGAAACTACAAAAAATAAGCAACAAAAGTTTGAAAATAAACATGATTTAAACGATAGCTTACACAAACCTAAAAAATCACCAAAAATAAAAGGAATCAAAAGGAACCTCTAATTACCAAAACGAGGAAAGAAAACAACCACAACATACCTGCATAGAGAAAAAGAAACCCAAAATTGAAACTCGGTTGAAATTCGCTAGAAAATCCTCACAAATCTGTGTTGAAGGAGGTCTCAACAAAAATCACGATAGGAAGAGAGTAGAAAATGAAACTAAACAATCGCAAATGAGATCAAAATGACTTAAAAATTGATTAAAAAGTGATTAATGAAATAGCATTAATTGCACAGGAGTTAAGGACAAGTTGAGATGCCAAAAATTAAACATGCAACTACGTTGAAAATCAATGCCATTACATATTCAAAATAGTGCACCTGCACATAAAAAAATTTCTAACACCCCATGTAGGAGCATTGAAAATCAACGCCTCTACATGGGCAAAAAAACAATTCTCAAGAAAATTGAAAATCGACAAAATACTTGTTTTGTAGATTTATGAGAAACGACGAGAGGCAAGCGCTCTAGGGGACGATTCAAGGATTAGTACCACACGTAAAGGAAAATGAAATTATGTCTTATTTTTCATGCTTAGAGTGCACAGGACTATAAGATAGACAAGTTTCGTACGGGTTATCCTGTGAATGAAGTTTAGCTGGATTTGAGGATAACAACTAGCTTTAGCTGGGGAGCTTCCTTTGGTAGTTATTTGAAACCATCGAAGGGAGAAATCTAGACTGTAAGTGCCTTCATGCAACTAAGTTCAATGTACATGGCACTGAAAAATAGTGCGCCTGCACATAAAAAAATTTCTAACACCCCATGTAGGAGCATTGAAAATCAGCGCCTCTACATGGGCAAAAAAACAATTCTCAAGAAAATTGAAAATTGACAAAATACTTGTTTTGTAGATTTATGGAAAAGACGAGAGGAAAGCGCTCTAGGGGACGATTCAAGGATTAGGACCACATGTAAAGGAAAATGAAATTATGTCTCATTTTTCATGCTTAGAGTGCACAGGACTACAAAACAGACAAGTTTCATAGGGGTTATCTTGTGAATGAAGTTTAGCTGGATTCGAGGATAACAACTAGCTTTAGCTGGGGAGCTTCCTTTGGTAGTTATTTGAAACCATCGAAGGGAGAAATCTAGACTATAAGTTCCTTCATCCATCCAGTGGGCGTAGAGTCAGGCAACAAAAACAAAAAGACTTAAAAAGACTCAAAAATAAAAAGACGCAAAGACTATAAAATTATTTACATGATACATTTGTCACCTCATTAAGTAAAGTGTTTGATATTTTTCCCACTATGTGGAAGACCAAATGTCCTACCATCCTCATATGCAAGAAGAAAGAAATTTTTTCCATGTAGTTGATGTATCTTGAATGGACCCATCCATAGTGAGTCAAAATTTATGTGCATGCCTTTTGGTTCTCTTATCTTGTCCCACAAGAGAACTAGATCTCCAACTTGGAAATCTCAAGACTTCACCTTCTTGTAAAAAATATTCTTCACCTGTTCTTGATGTTCCGTGATATGATTCACCACTTGAACATGATTCTCTTCCAATTTAGAGAGATACATTATGCACTTATCAACTGAGCTATCAAAAGTCTCATCCTCAATGGTCTTGGCCAACTTAAGGGCAATTAATTCTAATGTGATGGGAATTTCTCCATTCAACCCATAAAGGAGTTGAAATAGGGACATACCTATCACATGCTTTGGGGTAATTCTATTAGCCCACAAAGCATCATACAATGCCTTGTTCCATAACTATTGATTCTCATCAACAAGCTTACAAATGATGGTCACTAGAATCTTGTTGCTCGATTTAGCTTGACCATTACCTTATGGATAATAGTCAAAAGAATGTGATAGCGTAATTTTGTGATCTCACTTGATGAGAATGCAAAATCATTGTCTACAACAATATTTTTTGGCATGTAGAACTTGGATATGATGTTCTCTTTCAAGAAATTACACACTACCTCTGAAGTATCATGTTTTACCGATACTGCTTCCACCCATTTCGTGAATTAGTCAGTAGTAGTGAGGACATAGATGTGTCTCGCACTTGAGGGTGGATTTAGTATGCCAATGAAATCAATGCCCCATTGTTGGAAGGGATCCTCAATGACGACTATTTTCAAGGGTAAAGCTACCAACTTCGGCTTGCCTACAAACTGTTGACATAGTTCACATTTACATACCCAAGAGTACACATCTTGAAAAAGAGTAGGCTAATAATATTTAGCTCACAAAATATTGTTAGCTATAACTAGTGCGAAAAACTTTCCACCACACACTAAGTGGTGAAAATATTTCAACATTTTATCTTGTTGCACCTTATCAACACAACGAAAGAAGGCACCATCCAAGCCAGGCTTATACGATCCATTATCCCATAAGACATAATTTTTTGATTTGAGCTTAATTGTTATTTTCTCCTTGGGTGTCAAGTGATTTGGAAATTCTCCATATGTGAGAAAATGATCAATATTTGAGTACCATTCATCAGTAATATTGAAAAAAAACCATTGGAAAATCATTAGAACTCACTTCCTTGGAATTTGATTCTTCATCAGGATTATTATCAGCAATAAGCTGACAAAAACCTCTCCCACACACTATTTTGGTAGGTTTGATGTCTATATCATATTCTTGTATCTTGGAAATCCAATTGCCCCTTTTTGTACCAAATTCCTGCTGCATCAAGATGGACTTGACAGTTGAATCTGGAACCAATGCTTTGACATGATTGTTAAGGATGTAAAACCTGAAATGCTTCACTGCCTTAACCACAGTGAAAGCATGTTTCTCCATCTGGCAATTTTTTAGTTCATGATCCTTCAAGGGATAACTCATGAATGCAATTGGGGATTCAAATCCCTTGCTATTCTCTTGCACCAAGATTGTTGAGAATGTATGCTTGGAAGCATAACTATACATAATAAATTATTTCTTGTAGTTTGATAGACTAACACCAGTGCATGTGTAATAGTCTCTTTAATATCATCAAATGAAACTTTCCCTTTTGTAGTCCAATTAAATGTGGAAGTTCCTTTCATCATATTAACAATATGATGAGTCTTTTCTGCAAATTAGGTACAAATCTTCCCATAAAGTTCATCTTTCCAAAGAAAGAATGAACTACATTCTTACTTGAAGGAAAAGTAAGAACTTGGATAATCTTGACCCTTTCAGGATCAATTTTGATACCCTCCTTGGAAACTATGTGACCAAGAAGTTTACCCTCTATAACCCCAAAGATTGACTTCTTAGGATTCAAGGAAATTCTATGTTGTCAGCACCTCTCCAAGATTTGTCTCAAATGATGGAAATACTCTTGAAATTTATTAGAAAATATTGTAAGATCATCAAGATAAACTACAATGAACTTACCCATGACATTGTGAAATGCTAAGTCCATTGCACACTAGAACGTGGCACCGACATTGATAAGATTGAAAGGCATCCTGTGGTATGCAAAATTACCCCAGGGCATTATAAAGGTGGTCTTGTGTTGATCATCTAGACTAACCTTTATTTGAATATAACTAGAGAAACCATCTAACATAGAAAGCATCTCAGACCTAGTCACCATTTGAAGAATTTGATCCATCATTGGGAGAGGATAGTTGTCCTTTAGTGATAACTGATTTAGATTTTTGAAATCCACACAAATGTGAATTTCTCCATTCTTTTTATGAACTAGAACAATATTGGCTATCCACATTGAATGAAGGATAGAAAATATGATCCTTGCATTCAACATCTTTTGTATTTCTAAAAGGATAGTTCCAAAAATCCTGGGGTTATATTGCTTCTACTTCTACTTATAAGGCAATGCTCTTGCTTTGAGTTGAATCTCATGTTGCACCTCTTTTGGATGAAAATACTTTAAATCTTCATATGAATATGCTAATACATCCATTTATTGTCATGGTAATTCAACAAACTATTCTTTTTCCTCAGCAGTGCAACACTTTCCAATGTTCACCATTTTAGGATCCACTTTGGTTCCCAAGTTGATTTGCTCAATTTAATTAGATGAATTAGAATTAGACTGCTACTTCTTGACATAATGATCATGTTTGTCAAAAAGTCTTTCAAGGGATACCAACCCCTTGGGAATCGTATTCCCTTTCAGCTATAGAAACACCTCACTAGTAACTAGATCAACTTCAGAGATAGATTCTTGAGGTAGATAATCACTACCTTCAAAGTACAACTCATCAAAGTTTTCTACCTTTTCCAAAAAGGCAATAATCTGATGATCATCGTTGAAAACCTTCCAATTTTTTGAGTTATTAGGAACACTTCAACAGAAAACCAGCCCAATGGTATAGGTAAGACCATGAAAATCTTTATGTGGTATTAGGAGTGTGGATAAAACTACTAAAGAATTAGCTCTATCATTATACTCTCTCAGAACTACAAAAATATCAAAAGCATCAAAGTCCTCAATGCAATCCCAAACAAGATTGCAGTAATGGCTAAGCTTTACATTTTTGGTTTGATACAAATTCCTTATTTGGTAGACTACCAACTCAACATCACCTTCAGCATGGAGATTCTTGATTCCTTTCTTGCTTGAAACTTGCATTCCTAATAACAAAGCCTCATATTCAGCTATGGTATTAGCATTATCAAACTATAATTTGAAAGAAAAAGGAATTTTTTTCCCTTTTGGATAGACAAACAATTATGGCTCTTGAACCAGTGGAAGAAAAACTACCATCAAACTCAATTACCCAAACATTGTTTGGATCACCAAGGCTTGTAGTTTCAAAAATTGTGACTTCATCATCTAATGAAGCTTCATAATCTATGAAAGATAAATCATCCAAGGAAGATTCATTTTCTGGATAGATGAGTCGACACTTTCTGACTCATGTTTTGTATTTCTAGATGAATATTCAACATCCTCATCATTTTTCAAATAATAAGTACCAAAAGCTAAAGACTCAAATAAAATTTGAGCTCTCAGAACATCAGAATTAGTTACTGAAAACTTGGATTCCCTTTCATGAACCAACTTTTGCATCACACCCTTTATGGGTATCCCAGCCTCTGACATATCCATGTTGAGTTCTCCTCCTATATCTTTACATAAATTACATCCAAGTAAAATACCATAGGACACTAGAACATCTGCTACCAAGACTGTCATGATCTTGATCTTCTTCTTTGGATATGCAACAAATGTAAAATGTGCATCCTTAATCTGTTTGATCAAACCCAAGGAAGTAGTTACCTTGTTAGGCATGACATTATCAAATGCACCTGATTCTATAACACAATTAATTAACTTAAAACCATTGACAAGCAAAGAAATATAAAATGATTCAATCCTTCCAAAAGCAAATGGAGGAGTAGTAACTAAGTTATTCTGAGGAGGCTTAGGTTTTGGAACAGCAGGAACATCTGAAGAGGAATCTCTACTATGGGTAATTCCTTTATCTCTAACAAACTTGACAATCTTGTCGAACTGATCAAGACTAGCCTTGAGGTATTTAGCTTTAGAAATTTGTATTTTTGTCCTCTTCGCATGGTCAATAATGTCAACAGATTGGAAAGAACTTTGCAAAGAGGACGAGGTAACTTCACTGATCAATTTAACAAAAGGGACACTAGTCTTAGGAACCTGGCTATTGGATTTTGATATTAAAGGAATTACAGGAGGACAAGGAGCACTTAATTTTTTATTTGTTGTATCTTTGGGTTGCCAAGGAAAAGGAGATCCCCTTTTGGCAATAGTTACTAGTGGCTATCCTTTTCTTTTGGAGCATCATCTTAAGCTTGATCAAGTTGATTCTATTGTGACCATGTGAAAAAAAAAAATGTATCAGTTACTAAGTCCTCATCATCAATTCATTCACAACGTGCAAATAACCAATGTTTGAGTCACCAGCTAGATCTACTTCCTCATCTTGGAATATATTAAGATTTTCCTCCATAGGATATTTTGGTTGTGTGTACTCATCTTGCTCTACTTCATAATACCCCATGACTACATTGGTAGGTGAAGCTTCTAGAGCAAGCCTTCCTTGTGGTGCAAGAAGACGATTTTGATTTCTATTTTTTGAATAATTGGAAAAATTTGGGAAAGTCCTTCTAGGAACATCATTGTAAGAATTATTTAAGACTTACTTCTTCAAGGCCAACAACTAATTTGCTAACCTTTGTACCATGGGATTCACAAAGTTGGAGTTGTTATTATAAGATGAAGAATTAGATGATTTCCCTCTTCTATTTGGGTTCATCCTTATTATGTTGGAAAGTATCAAATCATCTTCAACACTTGTAGTAGTTTTTGAGTAGCTTCAAGATCAGGTATGACTACCCTACACTATAAGAATCTTACCTCTAGAAGTTGTGTGTTGATGAAAAAGAACTTAAGATTATGGGCTATCAATTTAGCCTCTATGGGAATCCTTGTTACCATCTTGTTAAACTTGGCCATGAACTCACACATGGGTTCATGTGCCTCTTTCCTCATAGTTGTAAGATGTGATAACAAGGTGTGTACATCTTCAGTAGGTTTTAACCTCTCTTTGAACTTGGTACAGAGAGTATTCTAGTTGGTAACAACACCAATAGTAAGAGTATAGAACCACTTAGCAACTACTCCTTGCAAAGTCTCAACGAACAACCTTACAACAATATCCTCGTGATCAACACCAAGAATACCAAAAAAAATGTAGAAGGCAATGATGTGTTCATCAAGATGCTACTTTCCATCACCGAAGAATTTCAGGATGTTCTTTCATGAAACATGGGGAATCTCATGCAAATGATTCGTTAAATTAAGAGGGTCAAAAGCATTACCCTAAGGTCCAGGAGGTGGTTGAGGTTGAGCCATAACAATTTGAATAATAGGTACTTGAACTAGAACTCTATGAAAAATAGAAGATTCAATTGGAAGCGGTGATCTTATTCATCGAGGAGGATAACTTGTTGGACGTTGTAATGGTGACCTTGCTAGTAGAGGAGAAGGAAGAATGTTAAGATGCTGCAACAACTAGAAAAATGAATCAACCACACCTTGCACCCTTTGACCTCGTGTATAACTTCTTTCTGCTAGAATGAAGACTTGAAAACAAAGTGAAAATCAATAAATAATAGATATACACAAGATTACAATAAGACACTGGAGTACTCATCCACTTCAATCAAAAGCGTGAGGCTTCGATTGCATGTTTCAATCCCCAATGGAGTCACCAAAAAACTATTGGGTGAAAATTTTGTAATCCTTTTATAGATTATAAAACTTGAATTTCAGCCACAGTTATTGTGAGCTAAAATCTCTCCTCTTGAAAAGGGGAGGCTCCCTTCATACTGCTTACAAGAATGAAAGTAAACTATTCTAGAGTTTACAATATTTACAATATTTTAACCATGGAGGTGTGTTACATTCATAATTCTCTCTTCTTTCAGAGAATATGTTACAATGTTCCACGTGGTTACTTTGTGATGCTTTTCAACTCTAAGTAATAACTAAAGTAGTAATTTCTAATATTCTTAATTTATCAAAGCATAATCTAAGAATGCCAACATAATTAAAGATTCATAACTAGAAAACCAACGAAAGCACAAAGTCTTTCCATTGTTTTCAATGATGCAAAATGAAGCACAAACTCTTTCAATTTACTCCAAAAAAAGATCCACAAATACAATGAATAATTCCAAGCACAAAGTCTTGAAGATCATTCACCAAAAAGATATCCTCATCTCATACACAATCCCAAGTAAATGACATAGCACAAAGTCTATAAAATCCAGCTTGAACACCCTCCAACCAAAATAAATAAAATACTATTAATACAATCATTTAATAAGATAAATCAATGTGAAAAATGTAAGAACATTCACATTCATTTGAAATTGATCCAACACAAATTTTGGTATGCAATTTTTCCTTCTTTATTGATTGAATATAGTATCACAATATGAATTCAAAGTCTCAAAATTGCTTTACAATTTGGCAGCACTTTGTTGCAATAGATTAAAGGTAACTAATACAATAGAGCTCTCTCTTATTTATAGATGAGAGCTAAGAGTTATTCTAGGAAAAAACCTAACTAACTTTTTACTTATTCAACATGATGTCCAAGATTATAGGAGGAAATATCTATTTTTACATGTAGTTTCATGAGTACAAAATGACATGTAAAGATGTCAACGCCTATTTACATAAAGCATGTGAAAAAGAATAAACACTAACTATCTCTGGAAATACAAAAATATTTATTGTTCCCTGCTTTAGGCTTGGAAATATTCATACTTCTTTAGTCACTCCTGCATCACGGTCTTGTCCAGTCCTAAAGTGTAAATAATAATGGTATGAACCTTTATGACAGAATTCTTTGCAGAAGAACAAACCTTCTTGCATCTATCGAGATGTGTTTTGAGATAATCCAAAGTCAATTGTACATCACACAAGGTGTTAATTGAAGCCAATGAAAATTATTCATCTTCCCCTTGTTTCTAAATTGCTTCCTTGAATACTTGAATACTATTGCTAGCCAAAAGAAATGTGTCATTTTCATTAAGAAGCTTTCCTGGTAGTTCTTCAATTCTATTCACCAAGGCCACACGATGCTCTTCAACATCCTATTGAACTTGTTGTACATCCTTGATTAGGTTCTTGATGACGTGTATGTGGTTTTTTATTGATTCTTTGATTTCTACATGCTTATCCTTGTCAAGAATAATCCCAACTTCCACTAACCTACCCAGTTTCACTTTCTTCAACTAAGTCCAAGACTCGAGATTTTTCTCCATCTTCTTTTGCTCAATAGAAAGTGTATATTATTTTTTTTCAAGCTCAAGGTTTATCTTGGATATCTGTGCCATCCTTTCCACTGCTATGGTCATGAATTATGAACCTTTCTCAATTATCCTATCCATAAATTCATACATGATTTTTTCTTTTGATTAATATTTTTCAACCTTCTGAACCAAAGGTTCTTCAATACTCATTGCAATAGGTTGCACATTCTCAAAATATTCTGTGATTCTCCTTAACACAGAGGCAAGGTGCTTAAATTTTGCCTTGTACATGTCCTTGGTCTCCTTCAACTTATCAAATTTCTTCATCAGTGTTGTCAAAGATGCTTTAGAATCCTCCTTTGCACTTGCATGCGTAATCCTCACAAGTTCAACCCTTGTGATGGTGTAGTCTTTTATACTGATTTCTTCATGGATTTTACCATGAGGAGGTTCGACTACTTCCACATACTTGTATCTAGACTTTTCCATGTGTAGCCTTGAGAGAACCTTTAGCTTCTTTTTCCCCTTAGGTTTTTGTAGAGCTAACTCTTCGATATCTAATTCATTAGAAGTTACCACTTTATTTTTCCTTTTAGGAGCTTGTGATGCAAGCCACGAAGGAAGGAATGAGACATCACTTTCTTGAACTATTTCCAATTCTTGTGTCACACCTATATTCATGGGCACAACTATAGTAGTCACAATAGTTGGTGTCTCAATCATTACAACACTTGGAATTTGCACATTTGATAACGATTCATTCATGAATCGATCAAATTTTGCCTATAAAGATATGTCAAAAGAGAGAGATTACAAATTGGGAATTGATGACAAAGATCCAAAATTAACATCTACACTCTGTAATATAGACCCCGTGGAAGGAGATGAAAGAATTGAATGTACTACTAGAGGTATTGTCACTTTGAGCGCATGTAGAACTGTTGAAGGAAGAGGTGAAGTTGGAAGAGAAGGTGGAGGAAAGATAGGAATAGGATGAGTATGAGGTGTTGTGGAAACAATAGGTGATGATGTGTGTAGAGGATCTTGAATGACATTTTCATTTGGAGATGTTTGCATTTCTTCATCATGCCTTTCTTCTTTAGGTTGCTCTTCTTCAATAGCTAGTGTTGTATTCTTCCCACAAGTGAAAGTGGTATTTGTTCCTTTATGTGTGGATGAGGGAGAAACACTTGCCTTGTTCTTGGTTCTAAGTTCTTGTTGTTTTCTTGCTTCTCCTTCAGATTCTTAACCCTTAGAACCTATCTTGAAAGGATTCAACTGAATACCTTTCCTTTACAACCATACATTGTCATTACTTAGAATAGGAGTAAGCCTTTGTTAAATAGATGTATTTTCTTTTCAATACCATTGAATGAGAGGCAATGATTTGTTTAATTTTTCCTTCTCATCATAGACTACATTCAGAATATCACCAGTATCTTCAATGTCCTTAGGAAGATCCACCAAGCCAAGATCAGAAATCTTCTCCACAGTGAGCCTAAAGAAATCCATCTTTTTGACATCTTCATCTCTACACTCAGCCCAAATTTCCTCAAATTGGTAGACATGTGTATAGCTCTTTTTAATCTTGCTTTTCATTCCCCTGTAATGAAAATAAACTCTTCTTTTGTAGGTCCTCAGAGTCATGATCTGCATTTCATCTTCTACAGCTTTAGCCTTTGGCATAGTTTGCACTGAATACCTACCAATGGAGATCAAAAACTTTAAACTTGGCTTATGGATAGCCTATCACTCATTATGCATAGAGATAATGTGTCTACAAAATTCCATCAATACCCACTTGTCAGAAGGATACCTTGGCAACATGTAAGGATATCCCATGTAGCAACCCACACTAAGGTATGTGAAGGTAGGAAATTGTAAGAAAATGCCTCCATACTTATTCACTATCTCCCATGCTTGATCAGAAACTCTATTCTTCTTTAATGATGGATTAAACATGCACATAAAGGGTGCAAAGAATGCATCGTTTACCCTCCTAAATTGTTTGATACTTCCTCTCAGGGTGTTCCAAACTAAAGCTACAACTTGGATTATTCATTGAGAGCTTGGATTCACAAGTTTGGTGTGAGCTTATGACATAGATGGGGTTTTGATTATGTGCATCATGATGCCATGGGATTGCTCAGTATCACGGTTCAGTGGGAGCATTTGGAAATGAAGTGGATCCTTGGTTGTAGGATGGTTTTGTTATTATGTCATGGTATACTCTTGATTAGTGGCTTAGATTTGTGGCATAATAGATGTTATGATAATTATGATCATGAGGAAATATTTGAAATTCCATATAATTTTGAAAGTAATGGTTTGATGTTTATCCTATTTCCATGTATAGCTTGGTATCACAGTTCAGTGGGAGCTTTGGTAGGATATAGTGATCTTCATGAAGAGGATGGTAGTCACGATGCCATGTGTGACTCGGTATCATGGTTCAGTGGGAGTTGTTGGCAGTGACTTGGTTGCATCATTGGTAAGGTTATCTCCATGTGATTAGAGATATGGTTTCTTGGTTTAGAGTATATTTGTTATGGATGTCATGGTTTACTCTTGATATGCATTTAGATTTTGGAATTTTACATGGTTCTCTTGAGACTAGGATGTATAAGTATGTTATGATACATGTGATCTCCTAAGAGGAGATGGTTAGGTCATGGATGTCATGTTTCTATTCCTAATTCATGATTGGAGCTTTGACATTGATCTTGTGTGTTTCTCTTAAGTATTGGGTACATTATTCATTTGTTTGATTACTTCATGAAAGTGTTGTGTTGCATTTGGAGTTTGGCATGGATTGGTTGGTTACAGGTCCTCATGGATACTTGGAGAAATAGGTGAGGCTGGAATTCTCGTGGTAAGAGACATTTGTTGGAATGGTTACTTGTAAGAAAAAATTTTCAACAGAAAAGACCGAGGAGTCTACACCTTGGTTGAATGTGAATTCAACACACTCGGTGGTTTAGCATGCCTCTAAAGAGGTGGTTTGGTTATAGAGGCTTGGAAATGTAATGGTTTGGTTGATAATGGGAAGGTATTAATTGAAAAAGTTAACACTTTAATTAATGTTATAGATTATCTTATGAAAACATATAGATAAGTTCTCTTGGTTTTAATCATTTGCTTGGAAGCTTCATGATTATGCAGGTTGCATTTGAAGTTAGCATGGTTTGATTAGTTGGTGCAAGAAGGCCATTGGCCTGAGTCTTGTAATTTGCTTCATTATTCCTCGTTTAGAATAATTCGCAATGTATAATGTTAAGTGGAGAATGTTGAAGGTTGTTATTATCTCTAACACACTCATTTTATTATTCCTCTAGACAAATTGAACAATTTTTGAGATTTATAACATGAGGCGCATCATTGGCTCCAGAGCCTGAGCCCGCTTATATGACAAGCTAACACTTTTGATGCATGTAGGGGTCCTTTAGCTAGTTTGCATGCTGGAAGTTAAGCTTTAGATCGCTTCAATAGTTCTTTCATTCAATCGTCTGCATTGTTGCCAGTAGCGTATTGCCTTATGTTGAAGGTGATGTTGTATTATGAGTTGCATGTAGTTAATGGTTACGGTAATAATATTGAGTTGTATGAAAATAGGACTACTCTAGTAGATGACCATTTGGAATGGTGAAGTTGCTGAGAAGATATATGCCCAAGATACTTTATTGGAATTACCTCTCATGCATGATAAGATATTCCAATAAAGCATCTTGGGCTCCCAAGTTGGCTTCAAGTGCTTTATAGTTAACTGAAACATTTACTCAACACCATTCCCAAAGAATGGTCATCCCTTGTTAAGTGGAGGTAGTCCTTGTTATCTTTCATACAACTTAATGTTATTAGCCATGCATTACAAGTTAACTGAAGCTAACTACATGCAACTCAAAATAACCAACATGCATGCAACATGCACTTGCATACAACTGAAGATAACTGAACTGAACTAAAAAAAACTGAACTGAACTGAACTAAACTGAACTAAACTGAACTGAACTGAACTGAACTGAACTAAATTGAACTAAACTAATTCTAAACTGAACTGAAGTGAACTGAATTGAACTTAACTTAACTAAAATTCAAGCATGCAAACATCAAATCCTAACTCCTAGGATCTTTACATGTATTCAGAAGTGTTAACTGTTACTTCATATAGTTAACTGAACTCAAGGTGAGTTTCACCTTACCATGTGTGCACCCACATGCTCCTATTATTTAGGAATAACTACAAATGTCAATTTCATGATTTATTTCATCTAAATAATTAATCTCATCCTAATATTAGTGTTGTTGAACACATTACAAGAATCTAGGAGATACATGAAATAATTAATGTTTAGGATTTGCAATTAAATGGCAACCTATTTCCAACAATACCAAGTATGGTCATATAGAACTTCAAAGTAGTGGGTACCATGATGAGTTTCTCATGGAATTTGTCACTAATTTGTGCACCCTAGTAAATGTGGGTCTTCTTTCTCTTGATAGCCCTAATGTATTCATACATCCATTCTTGAAATGTTGAAGAAGTTGGAAATCCTTTCACTCTACTTAGGAGAGTAATCAAATCATTCACATCCTCCTTGAAGTCACTACGAGGAAAGATTTTAGGCCATCTTGCAATGTTAGGCCTTGGAGTCTTCAATCATTTTGTATTGACCAACTACTTGGCCTCATTATTATTTTTATCATAACTCTCTTGAGCATGTTGAATGGTCATATCTGTGTATTTTCCATAGTTGGGACTTGGAAAACCATGTCAAAGACTTGTCAACATCTAGTCTTATCATCACCTAACCTGAGGAGTCCCTGACACTCTTGTCTTCCTTGATGTAGTGCGAAGCTACTTTCAAAACAAACTCTGGGCAATGAGCTACCATTGGGAATGAAGAAACTCGATGGAGATTACTATGAACTACTGCCTCTAACTCTTTTTCCAGAGGTTGCTTCTCCATTCTTTTGATGAAATCACCCATATCTAGATGTCCAATTTTCAAGTCCTTGATCTCATAAATCTTGGATGTAACCACTATAGGCAGATAAAGACCTTGGTATTTGTATTTCATAGTGGCCTTCTTGCTTGATGACAAAGATTCCTTAGTTTTCATTGAATGCACTAGGAAGCACTAATATCTTGATGAAGAAAACTTTGACGAATTCCTAAAAGGAACTTTGCAAAGCAACTGCAAGGAAACAAGGGATTTTTCCAATATTCGAAGAATATGCATATGTAAGTGTGGGAGTGCAAAAAAACCAAGTGAGCACATTGGAGCAAGTGAATGGAAGCAATAGAGCAAGAAAATTCAAGAGGTTGTGAGCGAAATAGAGCTTGGAATGTAATTTTGAAAGTTTTTGGGAGTTGGTGAATTTTTTTGCATTTTGTGCAGGGGCACTAAATTTCAATGCCTGCATGTTGGGAGTAGGTCTCTATGCATCAACGCTAAAAATCAATGCTCCTACATTCTTACATGGATTGGAAACTTTGGTGTACAGGTGTTGAAAATCAACACTGATACATGGCATTGCATAATTTTTTTTGAAAGTGCATTAGCGTCAAATTTTAGCGCTCATGTATTGAGTTTCGTAGGTTTGAAGTTATATGCTAAGGCGTTAATTTTCACCGCCTGCATGTCTTATAGAATATTTCATGTTTTGCAAGAGTGGTGAAAAATTCCACTCATACATGTAACTTGAGCATAAGGGCGGAATAAACTTAGAAATGCAACGGTGAGATTTTTCACTACCATTACATATTGGGAAGGTTTATTTGTATAGAGGCGGTGAAAAATCCCACCTTTATGTCTAAGAAAGGAAAAATATGGGAAGAATTTGGATATGCAAAGGCTGGATTTTTCACCACCCATGCATAAATGTTGGCAATTCTATATGTAATGGCGGTAAAAAATGCCATTACACATAACCTTTGTATCAATATGTGATATGTATAGGCGTTTTTTACTACCCTGACACATAAACCTGGAAAATTATAAGACCAAAGGTTTGATAAACAGTTGGGGTTTTAAACTCTGATGATCAAAGAGATCAAGGGAATGCTTGACACAAAGAACCGTTCTAGTGTAGATTTTGAAAATATTGGGAAAGCGTAATGACTTCATTTTGAAAATGACAATTGTTCCAATGATTGCACTACCCTAAACATGATCATTAGCTAGGGCATGGGTAAATGGAAATTAAACAAAAACATAGGCATGGTATGACAAACATGAAAGAAACTATGAAAAATAAGCAAACAAAAATTTGAAAATAAACATGATTCAAATGATAGCTTACACAAACCTAAAAAAACATCAAAAATAAAAAGAATCAAAAGGAACCTCTAATTACCAAAACGAGGAAAGAAAACAACCACAACATACCTGCATAGAGAAAAAGAAACCCAAAATTGAAACTCGGTTGAAATTCACTAGAAAATCCTCACAAATCTATGCTGAAGGAGGTCTCAACAAAAATCACGATAGGAAGAGAGTAGAAAATGAAACTAAACGATCACAAATGAGATTAAAATGACTTAAAAATCCATTAAAAAGTGATTAATGAAATAACATTAATTGCACACGAGTTAAGGACAAGTTGAGATGCCATTACATATTCAAAAAGTTCAATGTGTTGTGGCACGGAAATTTTTTATGGGAGTTGGTGAAATTTTCTACATTTTGAGCAGGGGCACTGAATTTTAGTGCCACTGCATGTTGGGAGTAGGTCTCTATGCATTATCACTAAAAATCAGTGCTCCTACATGCTTGCATGGATTTGAAACTTTGGTGTACAGGCACTAAAAATCAACTTTGATATATGGCCTTGCATAAATTGTTTTGAAAGTGCATTAGTGTCAAATTTTAGCACTCTCATGTATTGAGCTGGGTAGGTTTGAAGTTATATGCTAAGAGGTTAATTTTCATCGCCTGCACATCTTATAGAATATTTCATGTTTTGCAAGAGCGGTGAAAAAATCCACTCATACATGTAACTTGAGCATAAGGGAAGAATAAACTTAGAAATGCAATGACGTCCTTTTTTCATCGATGTTACATATTGGGAAGGTTTATTTGTGTAGAGGCGGTGAAAAAGTCTGCATTTGCATCTAAGGATGGTGAAAGATGGGAAGAATATGGATATGCAAAGGTGGGATTTTTCATCGCCCATGCATAAATGTTGGTGATTCTATATGTAATGGCAATAAAAAATAGTGTCATTACACATAACCTTCGTATTGATATGTGATATGTATAGGTGGTGGTTTTTACCACCTTGACACATAAACTTGGAAAATTCTTGAGCTAAGGTTTGATAAATAGTTGGGGTTTTAAACTTCAATGATCAAAGAGATCAAGAGAACACTTGACACAAAGAATCAGTCTAGTGTAGATTTTTAAAATCTTGGGAACGTGTAGTGACTTCATTTTGAAAATGACAACTATTCCAATGATTGCACTACCTTGAACATGATCATTGGCTAGGGCATAGGTAAATGGAGATTAAAAAAAAAACGCAGGCATGGTATGATAAACACGAAAGAAACAACGAAAAAATAAGAAACACAAATTTGTAAATAAACATGATTCAAATGATAGCTTACATAAACCTAAACAATCACTAGAAATAAAAAGAATCGAAAGGAACCTCTAATTACCAAAATGAAGAAAGAAAACAATGACAACATACCTATGTAGAGAAAAAGAAATCCAAATTGAAACTTGGTTGAAATCTGCCAGCAAATCCTCACAAATCCATGTTGAAGGAGGTCTCAACAAAATCACAATAGGAAAAGAGGAGAAAATGAAACTAAACAATCACAAATGAGATTAAAATGACTTTAAAATCCATTTAAAAGAAATTAATGAAATAGCATTAATTGCACACAAGTTAAGGGCAAGTTGAGATGTCAGAAATTAAATTTGCAACTATACTGAAAAAACAACACCATTACATATTCAAAAATTCCAATGTGTAGTGGCATTGAAAAACAATGCACTTGCACATAAAAAAATTTCTAACACCCCATGTAGGAGCACTGAAAATTAGTGCCTCTGCATGGGAAAAAATAAATTTCTCAAGAAAACTGAAAAATCGACAAAAAAATCATTTTGAAGATTTTCGAGAAATGATAAGAGGCGAGCGCTCAAAGAGGCGAGCGCTCAAGGGGACGATTTGAGGCTTACGACCACACATAAAGGAAAATTAAATAATGCCTCATTTTGTGTGCTTAGAGTGCACATGACTACAAAATGGACAAGTTTCGTAGAGGTTATCTCATGAAACAATCGCAATTGGATTTGAGGATAACAGGGTAGAAGACTTTAAGGTTGCAAAGAGTCTGGGGAAGGTTGAGGTGTTCAACTAGAGGGATGTTCAAGATTGGCCTCCAGGAGGCTCTAAGTAGGATTGTGAAGAATTATCTCATATTTTAGCTAGTAGAGCTTGTAGTTTCTTCGAGATGAATGATATTCTGGCTTGGAGTTCGGATCCTAGGGGGTGTACTCGATTGCCACTAGGTATCATAAATTGGATAGGCATAAATATGGAGAGGAGGATTTTCCTTGGTGGAAGTATGTGTGGAATAAGTTTACATGGCCTAAATGCAACTTTTTCCTTTGGTTAGTTGCTTGAAATAAGTGTCTCACTTAGGATAATCTTTAGAAGAGGGGCTTTCAGGGGCCATCTATTTGTGTTCTATGTGGGAGTAGTGGGGAATCCTCTTCACATTTTTTATTTTAGTGTGGATAATCTAGGAGAATTTGGCACCATTAGTGAGAGATTTGAAGGTAGTCTTGTGTGCATGCTTCATCCCTAGTTTAGTTTTGGAGGACATTGGGGAGACCTCCTACCAAGACATTTTATCTCTGAGTGGTGTGGAGTATATGACCTTGCATTCTTTGGTAGATCTGGTTAGAGAGGAACCAAAGGATCTTTAAGGGAGAGGGTTTGGCTTCTCACCAGATGGCAGTGGGCTCTTGGAATGATTCAAGAAACTATCTAAGCTAGGTGTGAGGTGGATATCCCTCTAGATTCTGGAAAGTTGGTGGTGATGCAAGGGTTGGTTTTAGTTGGCAGAGGCTCAAGGAAGGCTTATTCTAGTGGTTGGTAGTCTACCAGTGGGAAGATTCAATGTGAAGGTAGATGGACACTACCTCTTGTGGGTTTCTCGAAGTTAAATACTAATGGATCTAATAGAGGTAATCTAGGATCTGTAGGAGTTGGCGATGTTGATAGGGATAATTTAGGAACTTCCCTCTTCTTCTTTTCCATTTTTCAGGGACATCAAAGCAATAAATTTATGGAGGTTTTAGCTATCCTTATTTCTTTGGAAAAGGGATGTGCTTTGGGATGGCACAAGTTCATCTATGAGTCAGATTCATAGATTTTGATGGCCATGTTGAATAAGAATTCCTTGGAAGGTGTAAATTGGTAGTTGGATTTTGTGGTTCGATAGATTCACCGGATTAGCACTTCTTTGGATTCGGTCTCCTTTGTCCATGTCCCTAGGGAGTGGAAGAAGGTTGTTGGTTGTTTGGCAAAATATAGGGGTAATTGGAATATTGATGGATGGGAAAATCTTCCCTCAAAATTTTCCCAGAGGTTGAAAATGTTGAGCTCGAAGAGGATATTTGTGGTGCTTGAGTTGTGTTTGGAGGGTTGTGGGGCTTTGGCTCTTTGCGATCTTGGCTTTTTCTTTGTTGGGTGTTCCTAGTGGGCCCTGTTGTATGGGCCTTTTGTCCTTGATTGTAATGTCATTTCTGATTGATTGAATAAATTTTTACCCCCCTTTTTATATAAACAAAATAATCATTTTTTTTTAATCTCTTCCACCTATCACAATAGATAATTAGACACAGATTAACCTCAAAATGGCATATGCTTTATTACCATACATAGGTCACAAAGGCTAACATTGGAAATTTAGAAAGGGCCTCAATAGATTTTGGTGATACAGAGAGGTATGGTTTAACATTTACTACTATATCTTAAGTTGAATCTCTCAAAAAATTGAGAACGTCACCACTATATTATCATTTGAATTATACTTTAAGATAAAAAAAATATAAATTATGTTAGCAATAGGAAAAATGAAGAGTAATGATTATGATCATTGTTTGTAAGTTGATCTTTAAGGAAACTATTTAATACATATATTCAATTTGATTGTGATTGGTTGTGATAAATTAGCATGATACATTGTGTTATGAGTAGTCTTTGTACTTACAACAATAATTATCTTTCAATTAAGTGTTCATGTAAATGTAATTTTAAAATAATATTATTGATGTGATGTTATGTTGAAATAAATAATTTTTTGATATAACATCTTAATATGATTTCCTACAAGGCACATTCATAATATTCATATATTTTCATGTTGTTATTATACATGTTTTCTTTGTTATTTCAATATATTGGTCAAGATTTTATGTATCTAATGTTTGTGTTGTGCACTAATATTTTATTAGTTTTAAATTATTCAACAACGAGATAATAGAAGGAAAATTTGTAAAAATAATGACATTCATCATGACAACTATGCATAGAAGGTAAGTGAACTTACATTTGAAATTTTATATTTAAAAGTTGAGTTCAAGTAACCTTTTTAGATAATTCTGCAAATTGTACAATAGTCTAATGTTGAGAAAAAAAATATGACTATGTAGGATGTTATTTGTTTCAACTGCCCAAATGAAGAATTACAAGCTTTGGTAGATTCATATTTATTATCTCAAGAATTAATATAATTGCATACATGAAAAATTTAAAATTAGAATTGATGCATGGACATGGATTATGACATGATTAATAATGAGATGCAATTAATAAATTTAATCATATTCTATTAGTCTCATTGTTATCCACGCCTTGTAGTTTGTTATGCACATAATACAAAGTTCTGATGTGAGTCATTTTTTGACATTGTGAATGGCCACTTAGTTAAAGATGTCACATAAATATTATTTGTGAATAGATTGGTTATGGATTATAGTGAACTAAATTAAAATGTATGGGGAAGTGTTTTATTTCTTAATGTAGTATAGGAAAAAGTATCCCTTTTTCACACTTAATTTGGGAATAATCAATAAATAACCGAGCTTAATTATGCCTTGATTTAATGTTGTAATATGTTTTTCATACTCACATTAAGTTTAGGGCCCTTTTAAATTAAATGGACTTAATTGTACCTTGTTTTTGGTGTTGTAAGGTGTACCTTTACACTTTCACACTAATGTAGGGCTTTATTATTTGATTGAGATTAATTTTCCTTAATTGGCCCCTTTAATTCAAATCCAAGCCTAATTAAATGTAAATTCTGAGGGATAATACCCAACATTCATAAATGTCATTTCACAACACTTAATTTTGGAAGATGTGTGTCCTAGGCAAGTGACCTAGGACCCATTCGCCATAGGGCGAGTGGGTCCTCACTTAGTTCTAGGACCCTATTTTTACATAATGTTTAACATTGCCCGATGTGTGTCCTAGGTAAGTTGCCTAGGACCCATTCGCCACATGGAAAATGGGTCCTCACTTAGACCTAGGAACCCCCCTTTGGAGTATGTTTTTTATGGTATTTTAATGATTTCAAATCTATAATTCAATGTCAGCTTGTGATATTTGAATTTCGGGAATTAATGTTAATATTTATATAAATACAAGGTTATTTCATTTAGTTTCACCTAGAAATTTTGATGAGAGCATCCTTATAGCAAAGTTTATGATCAAGATTATTGTTAAGAGCATTCAAAGGCAGATTTATTGAAGAATTGTTGCAGCAATCAAGATTCATTTCATCATGTCAAATATTTCTTGCATCATGCATGTTTTGGAGCTAATATGTTGATGTAGGTTTCATGATTCAATCAAGCATTCAAAGTATTATTTCAATCAAAGATTCAAATTCAAGATCCACATCTATTGAAGTCATTTCA
The DNA here is from genome assembly GCA_007258455.2 of Sequoia sempervirens. Taxonomy (NCBI): domain Eukaryota; kingdom Viridiplantae; phylum Streptophyta; class Pinopsida; order Cupressales; family Cupressaceae; genus Sequoia; species Sequoia sempervirens. Next base: position 58,587,483 of record VDFB02000020.1, on the reverse strand, counting down.
TGCAAGTTGTAGACCTCCATTATCAAGGTTCAAATAAGGGTTTGGTGAGTTCTGACATAGAGTTGTTCATTCATCATTCTTTCATGTTTCATTGTTTCATTTCAAGGTTTAATTACCAAAACGGGGTTTGACCAAGACAAACCCCCATTCACCTAACAAACAACTTTTTTTTTTCTTTGATGTGTGATTGTATATTTTAGGTGGAAGATCTCTTTGAAGAACAAAAAAATTCAAAGTTGTCAAAGTTGTCATCATTCTTGCAATTTCATTAAAACTGATCTACAAAATTTATTTTTGGCTTTTCGACCTTGAGATTTAGGAATCTGAGAGTGCAGACATAGGAGAACAAAATCCATAAATTGATTTTCAGGAGCCCTAGCCAGGACCCATTTGGCATAGGGTAAATGAGTCCTCAGTGGGCTTAAAAAAACACTTTCTACAAAAGGTACGCAACATTTATCCCTTCCAAATTCTCCCTAAAGTCTGTAGGTTCCATCAATATTATGTTTAAGCTTCTAAATGCACATTATAGCTTGTAATTTGGAGTCTATTTGATGTTCTTAATCTTTCTCCCCAAAGTGCTATTTAGCTTAGACCCCCATCCTTGCATAAAAGGGAAATCTGAAGATTCACATCTTGGGTTGACTCACCTAAGGGTTGTTGGTCAATTCTTGGTGTGGATCTCATTTCCTAATGAAAATAGAAGAATATGACCCCTTTTCCCTCTTTGGATCCACTTTTCCATTTTTGGGGGAAATCTCCTCCTATCCTATTTTTCTATGTTTTACTTACAAACAACACTTAATAGTGATATCAAATGATTGATACACAAATATTTTAAGACCCTTTCAAAAAATATAAGTGTAGAGCAGTTGACCATATCTATATCTATTGACTATTTGATAGCATCTCTAAGTACTGCGACTAGTAATTATTTTGATAAAAAAATGCATCCAACATGCTTATAAACACTAGCATTTAGTAATATAATGTCATCTGTAATGCCCCGCCATGCAACCCTAGAGGAAGTTGCAATTCACTACTTAAACGTGCCAATTTTTTTTATTTTTTATTTTGTTTAAGTACAAATAACATGTAAGACGAATACACATTGCCAACAACCTCTAAGGCCACGAGACAAAGATTACATTAAAACCCAAACAACAATTAATCATCAAAAGAAACCAAAACATTAATCACTTACAGAATTAAGATTACATACATCCCATACAAGATAAATTACAACCAGGATAATAAATACCTCAAGAATCCAATTAACAACATTTAAACAATATGATTACAACACTCATTCCCCGAATGAGGTAATTCCAATAATCAGGATTACAATTTACAAATTCCACCTCGATAACAAATGAGGGGTAATAAAATAAAGATCAACTGAAAAGAACGAAGCCAAAAAAGCAACAGCATCCAACGAGCTCTCCAACTGGAAATCATGACCACACGATCAAGAAGAAGAGCCAACGAAAAAGAATGCATGCCACCCAACCACGTGGAACCCAAAGGCCCCACTCCCTCCGTGCTAGGAGATAGTAACAAGGATCCTAGACAAGACCATCTACCACTAGACACAGGCTAACACAAAAACTAAACTGCCAACAAGAATATATAACACAACACTTAAAACATGATTACAATGCTTCCAGTGAACAAACTCGAGTACAATCACTGTACAAAATAAACCAACGGAACAACACCACACCGACTGTTGTCATAGGAGGAGTGTCATCACAAAGGTTGCATGGGATCTCCTGGATAGTCTTCCTAGGTCCCGGCCCCCCTCTAGGGATATCTTGGAAACCTCAACCGACTCCCGACCCCACATGCATACCAGAGCAGAATCGATTATCTCTCGTAAAGACGAGATAACGATCTTGCCATTCTAGGCCTTCCCGACTCATCTCAAGTCTCGTACAAGCCCTTGAGCCAATGAGCGAGGCTAAATTATCTTATTAATGTTCAAAGCTACTCTCTCCCTAGTAAGTTATTTTAATTTTCACTTAGTTAACTGACTCTCACACGAGTTATCTTGGAACCACTTTGGGCCCGACGCTCGTTTGAAAGCCACTCCCCTATCAACAACACATAACTCAACTACATGCCAAGGGTAGCCAATGCACTAACACATATCACACATAAACAATACCCTCAACAGGTAACACATCACTACAGATGTAGAAAACTGAAACCAAGGCGTGCACTACCCAAGGCTAACCCAAGTTGACTAACATAATGATAACCCACATAACGAACTAAAAACACGACTCAACTTTTAATCACAAGGTCACATGACCTATACGAAGAACCAGGTTTCCACTGATACAAGTCTCATGCACTACCCAAGAAGGACAATAACCATTCACAAGGGTAACACCTCAACTCAAGAACCACAACTGGAAGACTTACATGATCAACAAGAAATGACTTAAAGTCAACAATCATATAATCACACATTCTTTAAATGACTAAAGATGTAATTTTGACAAACAAACTTTTCTCATAACACGGAAACCAAGGTACATAACAAAGGTTGACCCACGCACAACCATCCATACCAAAAAGAAAATGAACCCATATCTGGAGGCTCTCAAAACATTCACTCTCATTTCACAACATCAAAGGCGAACAATTAAACACTGAAAACATTTCAGACAAATAGGTAAGCTAATGTTTGGATTTCCTAAATTCAGTCAAACATAGATTTCATGACTTGCATTTACCCTATCAATTGATCCTATTTCTTTTCATGACATTGAAATATTTAAGGAACAGATCATCTACTCCAAATTTCATAACCCTATTCATAATCAAATTGCTTTAATAATGCAGCTATCTGGTCAAAATTTAAATCAACCGTTCCCTCTAAGTTTCTTGGTCACCTACTAAAGATAAATCACTTGATTCAAAAAATATTTAGGTTAATTAATAAGTTCATCCTTTACCCTCAGTTCCACAATCATATTCTATAAGTAAACATCTTGAAAAATAAACATTCAGATTAAATGATTTTAGTCTTGATTTCAACTTAACATTAAATAAATCAACTTAATCTTAGCTCTACTTGAAATCAATTATATTCCAAAACGAATATACCTAATAGTGAGTTAAGCATGATGACCACTTAAGGAGTTAAGACCAATAATTATATTTCGTTTCTCCATCACATATCTTAATTATGATCAACAGTTGATAAATAAAGTCCTCTGATTAAAATAAACCATTTGCTATCCCTAGCTCCTCAACTATGTTCCATACACAAAATTTAATGATTAAAAACAACTGATTAAACTGTCCCAATCATTATCTCTAAGTTTCACTATTATATCCAAAATCATTTCAATTAAGTCATCTAATCCATAATTCATCATAGAATAAATAAATCAAACAAAGTCAATATTTTATGTAAACCGTTGGCCCAAACTCAATTTTCATTTTATCTATACCAATGAACTAATCACTTCAGAGTTCACTACCTTTAAACATATGCCTCTAAACACATTATTTCTCTATTCTAAGGTTTACTAAATATTCTTGAAAGTCAAAATTAAAATTTCTAAGAATAGATATTTGCTTAAAAAATCAACTTTTTCAATAACCATTAACTTATTTACTGTTCGCTTGGCACCATCTAAGGAATTAGTTAAATACTCTAATTCTATTTGCTCAATCCTGGATAAGGATTAAATTAACCCTTTAAAACAAAATAACGATTCCATTCATCTATAATTAAACTATAATTATTTTAAAACATATCCTATTTAAAATAATTAGACATCATTATTTAAATGTCAAAATTATCGACATATCATTATTATAATCCAACTGTTCAAGACTCAAGTTCCCATATTACAAAATATTTAAATATTGATTACATATATTAAATATTATATATATAATATTATTTATTAAATATTTAATATTAAATATTAAATATTAATATATAATATTAAAGATATAATATTAAATATCATAAAAATTATAAAACTTTTATTTATTTTATTTTATTTTATTTTAAAAGCGATTTTTATTTTGTGCTTGGCACCTTGCGGTAAACCCTAATCCTGCGCGGCCCACGCCTCCGTGTGTGAGGATGTGTACTTTCTGCACGGTCATCGCCTCCCGGCCGGCGGCTGTGTGCGGCACCGCGTCCGCTTGCTCTCCCGCGGCTGGCAGGGGTACGTAATGCAAAAGCACCACGGCCCAATCGCCTGGCGAGGCGCATCGCTTTACCTGCGGTAAATTCGTCGCCTACCGCGAGGCTGGCTGAAGTGTCTTAGAGCACCACGACCGCCTTCAGTAAAGAGCGGCGGCCGGCGATGGTGGTGGTGGGGGATTGATCTCCCCACCCCACAAAATAAAAAAAATTATTTTATTTTTGTTTTCAATACACAATTTCCATTTCCCTTCTTTTTGGTATAAACCAAAATAATAAAATGTCAAAAAAAAGCGAGGGTGAACAAATCATTTTTTTTTTTACAGAGAAAGAGGGAAATTTTCAATTAACATTTCCAACTTTAATTGAGAAAATGAGCAAAACATTATGCCAAACTCAACAAATTTATCCAAACAATAAAAGGGTTTAAAGATTTCATTTGAAGAGGAGTTTCCTTTTGGGTTTTCACTTCCATCTCTCAACCATTTTGCAAATTTTCAAAGAAATAATTCATGGGTTTTATTGGATTCAATCACCCTTTCAAAGATTTCTCACATATTCAACAAGATTTTCAAACATGCATAACCAAGGTTAAACTATTTAAAAATGAACAAACAAGAGCAAAGAAAAACCTGGTTTCTTCCTCCAAAACTTGAAGCCTTCAAACATGGAGTTTTCCAATTCCTCCATTCAATTCCTCCCAAGCAAAAGTCTCCACCCCTTTCTAAATCCAAGTCCCAGAAGCAAAACAAAACCTCCAAAAATGAAATATAATATCTCCCCAAATTCAAATTCAAACTCAAATTCAGATTTTTATCAAATTAAAATTCAAGTTCAAATTTAATTCAAATTCCAAATTCAAATTCACAAATATCTTTTACCAAAAATAGTCAACTATTTCCAAAATGTCTCTTTTTTTTTTTTTTCCAAAGTCATTGCAATTTGAAACATTTGAACTTTAAATAACTTAAAACAAAATCCTATTTTCCAAATAGAATGTAATACCTTTTAGCTTTATTTTATTTTTAACTTTATTTCTAGGAGTAAAATATAAAACATATTTCTAAGTTTTTTTTTATTTAATCCAAATATCTAATGATGCCAACATGACTAAACTGATTTAATTTATCCCTATTAATTTAATTAGTCAATAAAATAAATCTAATTCAAAATTAGATTATTTTATTAATTCAATTAAATTAATTAATTAATCAGTAATTTTCCAACATCTCAATAAGACAAAACATTCATCATTTATAAATTTCAAAAGCTATTTAATCACTTTTAATTTGCAACTAAACATATTTAATCATTAATTAAACTATGCAAGTCATTTAATAAACTTTAAACTTGAAATTAAATAAACACTTAAGGGGAACTGACCAAGTTAAAACAACTAACCCCGACGACAACCCAACAACACACTATGACTAGGGTGACAACTTGGTTCGGAAAACCTAGCTACTATCTCCCAATTAATTTCCGTTGGTCAATGGACATGCTCAGACCTGGAAACCAAGTGGAGTCGATGTCATGTACCTGCCAACCTGCAACAAAGAGCATGTCGAGCGTGCATATATACATAATATGATCAATCACACCGTGAAGAGGAAATCTCAGAATCGTAGGGCGCTCGCAAGCGAGTGATACAATCCGTCTCTTTCACCAATATAGTATCATTAACTGACGCATCTAACATCAAAGATAAGCTCAATAACATAAACATCATTTAATCAGATATATTCTAAGTTACTCCAAATCATGACATAAGGATAACATCGGAATAAAAGAACATCACATCAACATATGACTTCCACATCATAAGCATACTCAGACATACCAAGAACCTTGCCGATCCAAATATCCAAAACGGAGGGGTGTTACATCATCAGTGATACCCATCATTATAAATAGGTTGAAATGTAAAATCAAAAGACTATTCCACCAAAATGAAAGAATTATTCATAAACCGCACTTAATTCACTGGTCAAAGAAATTTTTTGACCAAAGTAGGACAACTATTTACCACTTTTTGATAAGAATGAGATGCAAAATTACCACTAAATGTTGGACTATTAAAAAGTGTAATATTTAAATATAGTAAAAAAATTAACAAACCAAACAATAAAAGACAAAAATGACAAAATAGATAGCAAAAATTAGACACACCTCGAACTTATCATTCACCCTTATCAAACATATAAAATAAGAATTATTTTCATCTTCAAACCATTTTAAAAAATAAACCTATTTTCTTTCTTATGAGAGACATCAAAGAGTTCACAAAATCTTTCATATGTTCCCAAAATAATCCTACTTCACCCACTACTTTCATGATTGTTTCATGATTGTCTCTTGAAGGCTTTTTCATGAGACATAATCCACTTTCTTTGTTGGCAGTGACATCAAATAACCCACAAAAGCTTTCATATTTTTCCAAGAAGATCCTCTTTCACCCATTGCTTTCATTATTGTCTCTCTCACTTCACTGCTCCTCTTCCTCATCTCTTCATCTTTCAGCAAAGCTCTCACACACCTGGCAATCTCAGCTCCCTCAATTATTCCGTCATCTCTGGAAGCATCTAGCCTTAACCCAATTTTCCACTGGTTTACAACCAGCATTCTATTTGTGCTCTGGTCGATTCCCTGTGGGAAAACCAACATTGGAACACCCAGACTTAGGCTCTCCATTGTAGAATTCCAACCCCCATGAGTGAAGAAGCCTCCAATAGAAGGATGGGCTAAAACAAGAAGCTGCGGAGACCATGGAACCAAAAGTCCCCTATCTTTTGTTTTCTCCAAAAATCCCTTAGGAAGAATGTCATTATAGTCTGTTGATGTTTTTGTTGCCGCCTCTGAGCTCACCAAGTCTGGACGGACTACCCATAGAAATGCCTGTTAAGCAAGTTCCAAGATATTAATAACAGAAGCAGTTGAATTTTAAAATAAAGAGGGTGATAAACATTTATTTAAACAAATATATAGGCTGAAGAGACATGTTTTAGAAGCTTATTGTGGTTGACTCAAGTTCAGGTTATGTCCTTATTTTAAAAAGAGTTCTTTATTAAAGATTTTCAGTTGTTTTTTAAATAAAAACTTGAAGCTATACATATTTGATTTTGAGATTTAAATTAAAAAAAAATAATAATAATTTTTATTTAAAAATTTAAAATTATAATTTTGAATGCAATCTAAAGAGAAACTGTATTTATTAAGGGAAAAAAAACACTAGAATTTATTTGTACAATTTTCTATAAATAAAAATTCTGATATAAAAAAATATTGGTATTTGTTAATTTTTTAATAGATCGGGAAGGAGTCAAATTTAGCACCTCCCCTTTTCTTCTGAGGTGTTCTACTACTGAGCTACTGATGCTTTTAGTGACCAGTTCATGGGTGTGGCTCATGGATCCTAGCTTGGCCTAACTCTACTGACCTAGTATTAGACTCTTCATGGATCAACTATGAGTCAAACCTAAGACTTGCTAGTTGTTGCTGAAGTGTTCTACCACTGAACTACCAGCCCTCTTGATGACCATCACCTTTAATTTGAATATGACTCATTTTCTAAACCACTTAGCAAAAAAAACTTAAGCTAAACTTTTTCTAAGGAAACAGAAGTTCAAAGTTAAGAGACATATTTTGTGAATATTGTCTCTGTACTTTATACAGGCTGGAGAATACCTGCTCGCTTTCCATCAGTCCTCTTGCTATCTCTTGCACTTGAACTCTGGAGATTTGAGCAAAGCTTCCAAACGAAACATACAAAACAGAACATTTGGGTTTCGAATCCAACCATGGTAAACAATTAGATTCTGCCCACAGGCTTAATGATCTGGGACTTACTATGGGGAAATCCTGTTGTTTGCCTGCGCCTTCAAGGTAAATTGATGGTAGGAAGGGACCAATCGAGCGAAAAAGAGGAGATTTTTCTTTAATGGCATCGCATGCTTGGCTTTCGAGTTCATAGACCGTGTTGCTAATAATCCAGGCGGCTTCTTCCAGTACTGGGAGCTGTTGCAAAATAGCCTGATGCATAGGACTTGATGGATCTCCTGATTGAATATTTGATGGGAGATCTTCAGGGTACATTGGGGGAAGACCTGGAATGTAATCTATCATGCCTGTTAATGCAATCATGCAATTAGTACAGTTAAACTTGAAGATGGGTCCAGCAGAGATAGTTTAAATGTTGGGCGAGAACTAAATTTCCTCTGCAATTGATCGCCTAAGTTTATGCTATTAGAGTACACTAAAAACAAGGCAACCTTGCAACTAAAGCCATTGGAGAAAGAGAGGAGGAAAGTCATTGGAGAAAGAGAGGAGGATCATTACATAATTGTACAGTTGTTATGTAATGATCACTTTTAAGAACTGGAAAAAATTGAAAGTAAATTATAAAAATGGTGATCTATCAGAGAAATCTGTGGTGAGAAGACAGGAAATAATTGTTTTCAACAAGATATTTTGATACACATAAAACTTAGACACTATATCCACCATGGGATTAGACAGCTCTTTCTCATGCTCAACTTTTAAAATCCAGAATATCAGTGGCATTTGAGCTTATACTGTCAGTAAAAGTTGAAATGTGCTATTCTTTTCAAAATAGTTTTTATAGCCTTCACAATGTTTTAGATTTATAATAAAGATTGTCAAGAATAAACAACAGAATTGGAATTTAAATCATCATGTCAAACAGTCTTATTCTTTATTACTATATTTTTTAAACAATGATTTCTCTTTTACAGAAAAATAATAATGAGAAAAAATCCTCTTTACCCTGTCTTACAAATAACCTAAGCAAAGAAATAAATAGGCATGTACTAGTACAGAGTTAATCTGTGAATTCTATTGCTGCATAGAACATAAAAGTGCACCTTGCTTCTTGGGAGGAAAGTCCCCATTGTCAATAATCATTGGCAAATGTCTGTAGATGACATGAACGCTCACTGCCTGTGACCAGAAGGCTACATATGGAAGGTCAAATTTCTTAGCAACGTCAAAAGTCCATGTAAGAAATGAGGTGCCAATAACACAGCAAACTGGAGGTTCACAGCTCTGTGTTAAGAGTTTGTGAAGAAGATCTTCTGCAGAAGCTCTCATGGTGATCATGATCGCATTCGTGGATTCCACTGGCGAGGCCATTTTGTTCAAATCAAGTGGCAAGCCATCTGAAATTTGAACAAAACGAATATTAGAACATGGGCTCTCTAGAATTCCATGATCAGCGTTTCGAGCTTTCATCATTCTGAAGTGATTGAAGTCTGTATTGACGAAGGTTACAATAACGCCTTGAGAAGCTAGCTTCTCAGAGAGTCTTATCAGGGGATTTATTTGTCCCTGAACTGGAAATGGGATTATAACAACATGGGGAGCCATAAGTAGTTCTCTGAATGACTGTCCTAAGATTTTTTTTTAGAAACAAGTTAAAACAGCCAAAATTGTAGAGAAATCTCAATGTTTAAAAGGGATTGAATTGAAAAAGTATTAAATAGAAAATTAGTATTACAGATCGGATAGAAGCCCGAGACTCATTCAATGCCATGCTATTATTTACTTGGGTTTAACCTCACTACAACACTATAGTATGAATGTAGTTAAGCTAAGGCAGTTAAGATGAGCCTATTAAAAGCCCCAAATATTGGAAATGAATACTGTAACACAGTTGAATCAGAAATTCAGCTTACATCATTATACTACTAGTAACCTATACAAGACAAACACAGCCTACACATTTCAAGAAAGCAGTAATAATAAAAAAAATGAGTCAGTCATAAAAATGTATAATTGTGAAACTGAATACAAACGTAAGCACTTATGTCAGTAGTCAATCAACACCCTCCATACATGTACAAGGCATGAAAAATTAAATACTAATACATTATATAAAAGTCAAGGAATCTCCACATGCCTGTCAATGTCCAGTTTTGAGCTCAAAATTATTTCGGCCTTGAGATCTTATCTTATGAGAGATTTGATATTAGCCATAAGGTTAGAGGTATAAAAGTTTGACCTCTTGCTTGTCAAATCATTATTCTACATCCTTTGGTTAGATCATTTGTTAAACATTTTTTCACTACTAAAAGCATATGGAAGATGCCAAACTTTTACAGTAAATGTTGTTAAAGTATATTTAATAAAGTTTAAATTTTGATTGTCAATCAAATAGGAATATCAAATGATTTATATAATATTATCAAATTATTATCAAACCTTATTGTTATCTTTTTGATTATCAATCGAAGAGTTCACAATAAAAACTATCATTACAAATATTGAAATTACAAAGAAAAGTGTTCCATATATATATGAATAAGTCTCTAGATTATTGTTTATAAAATAATATTATACATATTCACAAAAAAGGTAGGTGGATATAAAATCATACCCCTAGAGTTCACCCAAGACTAATGTCCAAAGCATAAAACATAGAAACAAATACAAAACCACTAGGTGACTATCGTAATAGAAGGGGGTGAGGAGGAGAATGTTAATCATAAGATTTCCCTCATTAGTGGGATTTGAAGTATCCATGAGAGTGTCACCCATCATGATATTTTTTCTTTTTTCTTTTTCTTCTTCTTCTTCTTCTTTAGTAGCATGAGCTAGTAAAATATCAAAAATAAGTCAAGGATTTTTTTGGAATCAAACCAACTAAAAGTACCACCAATAAGTCATTCACAAGTTCCCTTATGTAGGTGGTGGGGATGCAGAGTATTGATGAGAAAGTTGTGACCAACCTTGTTGACCATGGTCCATTCTTGCAGTTGAGGGAGAAGTGTAGGAGTTAGACTCTTGGGTATCTCAATTATAAAGACTCCTTCCATGACAACACCTGAGAAGAGGAGAGAGACAAAGGAACACTATCTACCACACAAGGGGCATTGTCCCAATTGTTGAAGAGCACCTATAAATGGGCTACTTCAAATGCAACTTTGTTAGTATGCACTTGAATCTACAATAAGAGATTAGAACACATCATAGCTTTAGAAACAAATGAAACATGTCGATCAATAAAACAGTTGACAAGTATAGATGATTTTTTATCTTTCCATATGTTGAAGAGAATCTTCAACCTAAAAGCATGCAAATTTGGTTGAATTTGTGAGGGATGCAAGGCCAATCTCTTAAAAGAACCTTGTGATATGAAAAAGGCTCTAGTTTCGAACTTGAAAAATTAAAGGTTCAAAAAATTTGGGCTTTGAAAAAAAAATAGAATAGATGCTTAAAAGACTTTGATTGCACACAAAAAGGATAATGGGGTTGGAAATGCTCAAACTTAAAGCCTAGTAATTTCAAGAAGTTGGGTCCACTTTTTAGACAAATTGTAGAAGTGTTTTTCCTAAAAATCAAAGTTTATCATGAGTTAAAAATTGAAGCACTTACACATAGAATCTTAAGAAAGTTCAATAATATGAAATGTAGGATTTTTTAGTCTAGTTTTCAAATATATAATTTATTTTAATACTCAGATGACACAAGTTATTTTCATCACATCCCCGTCAGTTACCTCCATGATGAATGTTTGAGAAAATAAAACAAATAAAATAATAGTTATTTCAAATTTATGCAGCATAACAGAAGGCATGGTAGAGGCGAAGAACATGTTATTAAAGAGGCATAGAGACGCTCTAGATTAAGCAGAAAAATGGTAGGTTGATAGTCAAACTAGCATGGAAGACATATTCCTTCACCCCACAAACTCATAAAAAAAATGTGATATTGACTAGTTTCAGGGAGAAAATACGAGATATGAAAGAATGTGATGAAAAGGAGAATGGCTACCATAGGAGACAACTGTAGTTATGAGGAGAGGGCATAGAAAGAAAAGAGGCATGCACCATTAAGTATGGCATCTTAGTCTCCAGGCTGCCCAAAAGTTGGAGACTATGTGGAAATGAGGTGCGACAGCCATTAAAACCTCCATGACCTCCCTTGGGTATGGGCATGCACAATTTTGGATGATAACTTGTAGAATGCAAGTAGTAGAGATAGAAAAATGCAGAGACAGAAAGGAGAA
>VDFB02000020.1:58559917-58575186 GCA_007258455.2 Sequoia sempervirens | reverse complement strand
GAAAATTTTCAATTAACATTTCCAGTTTTAATTGAGAAAATGATCAAAACATTTTGCCAAACTCAAAAAATTTATCCAAACAATAAGAGGGTTTAAAGATTTCATTTGAAGAGGAGTTTCCTTTTGGGTTTTCACATCCATCTCTCAACCATTTTGCAAATTTTCAAAGAAATAATTCATGGGTTTTATTGAATTCAATCATCCTTTCAAATATTTCTCACACATTCAACAAGATTTTCAAACATGCATAACAAAGGTTAAACTATTTGAAAAAGAACAAACAAGAGCAAAGAAAAACTTGGTTTCTTCCTACAAAACTTTGAAGCCTTCAAACATGGAGTTTTCCAATTCCTCCATTGAATCCATCCCAAGCAAAAGTCTCCACCCCTTTCTAAATCCAAGTCCAAGAAGAAGAAAACAAAACCTCCAAAAATGAAATATAAACTCTCCCCAAATTCAAATTCAAACTCAAATCTAGATTTTTATCAAATTAAATTTCAAGTTCAAATTTAATTCCAATTCCAAATTCAAATTCACAAATATCTTTTCACCAAAAAAAATAGTCAACTATTCCCAAAAATATCCTTTTTTTACAAAGTCATTGCATTTTGAAACATTTGACCTTTAAATAACTTAAAACAAAATCCTATTTTCCAAATAGAATGTAATACCTTTTAGCTTTATTTTATTTTTAACTTTATTTCTAGGAGTAAAATATAAAACATATTTCTAAATTTTTTGATTTAATCCAAATATCTAATGATGCCATCATGACTAAATTGATTTAATTTATCCCTATTAATTTAATTAGTCAATAAAATAAATCTAATTCAAAATTAGATTATTTTATTAATTCAATTAAATTAATTAATTAATCAGTAATTTTCCAACATCTCAATAAGACAAAACATTCATCATTTATAAATTTCAAAAGCTATTTAATCACTTTTAATTTGCAACTAAACATATTTAATCATTAATTAAACTATGCAAGTCATTTAATAAACTTTAAACTTGAAATTAAATAAACACTTAAGGGGAACTGACCAAGTTAAAACAACTAACCCCGACGACAACCCAACAACACACTATGACTAGGGTGACAACTTGGTTCGGAAAACCTAGCTACTATCTCCCAATTAATTTCCGTTGGTCAATGGACATGCTCAGACCTGGAAACCAAGTGGAGTCGATGTCATGTACCTGCCAACCTGCAACAAAGAGCATGTCGAGCGTGCATATATACATAATATGATCAATCACACCGTGAAGAGGAAATCTCAGAATCGTAGGGCGCTCGCAAGCGAGTGATACAATCCGTCTCTTTCACCAATATAGTATCATTAACTGACGCATCTAACATCAAAGATAAGCTCAATAACATAAACATCATTTAATCAGATATATTCTAAGTTACTCCAAATCATGACATAAGGATAACATCGGAATAAAAGAACATCACATCAACATATGACTTCCACATCATAAGCATACTCAGACATACCAAGAACCTTGCCGATCCAAATATCCAAAACGGAGGGGTGTTACATCATCAGTGATACCCATCATTATAAATAGGTTGAAATGTAAAATCAAAAGACTATTCCACCAAAATGAAAGAATTATTCATAAACCGCACTTAATTCACTGGTCAAAGAAATTTTTTGACCAAAGTAGGACAACTATTTACCACTTTTTGATAAGAATGAGATGCAAAATTACCACTAAATGTTGGACTATTAAAAAGTGTAATATTTAAATATAGTAAAAAAATTAACAAACCAAACAATAAAAGACAAAAATGATAAAATAGATAGCAAAAATTAGACACACCTCGAACTTATCATTCACCCTTATCTAACATATAAAATAAGAATTATTTTCATCTTCAAACCATTTTCAAAAATAAACCTATTTTCTTTCTTATGAGAGACATCAAAAGTTCACAAAATCTTTCATATGTTTCCAAAATAATCCTACTTCACCCACTACTTTCATGATTGTCTCATGATTGTCTCTTGAAGGCTTTTTCCTGAGACAGAATCCATTTTCTTTGTTGGCAGTGACATCAAATAATCCACAAAAGCTTTCATATTTTTCCAAGAAGATCCTCTTTCACCCATTGCTTTCATTATTGTCTCTCTCACTTCACTGCTCCTCTTCCTCATCTCTTCATCTTTCAGCAAAGCTCTCACACACCTGGCAATCTCAGCTCCCTCAATTATTCCGTCATCTCTGGAAGCATCTAGCCTTAACCCAATTTTCCACTGGTTTACAACCAGCATTCTGTTTGTGCTCTGGTCGATTCCCTGTGGGAAAACCAGCATTGGAACACCCAGACTTAGGCTCTCCATTGTAGAATTCCAACCCCCATGAGTGAAGAAGCCTCCAATAGAAGGATGGGCTAAAACAAGAAGCTGCGGAGACCATGGAACCAAAAGTCCCCTATCTTTTGTTTTCTCCAAAAATCCCTTAGGAAGAATGTCATTATAGTCTGTTGATGTTTTTGTTGCCGCCTCTGAGCTCACCAAGTCTGGACGGACTACCCATAGAAATGCCTGTTAAGCAAGTTCCAAGATATTAATAACAGAAGCAGTTGAGTTTTAAAATAAAGAGGGTGATAAACATTTATTTAAACAAATATATAGGCTTAAGAGACATGTTTTAGAAGCTTATTGTGGTTGACTCAAGTTCAGGTTATGTCCTTATTTTAAAAAGAGTTCTTTATTAAAGATTTTCAGTTGTTTTTTAAATAAAAACTTGAAGCTATACATATTTGATTTTGAGATTTAAATTAAAAAAAAATAATAATAATTTTAATTTAAAAATTTAAAATTATAATTTTGAATGCAATCTAAAGAGAAACTGTATTTATTAAGGGAAAAAAAACACTAGAATTTATTTGTACAATTTTCTATAAATAAAAATTCTGATATAAAAAAATATTGGTATTTGTTAATTTTTTAATAGATCGGGAAGGAGTCAAATTTAGCACCTCCCCTTTTCTTCTGAGGTGTTCTACTACTGAGCTACTGATGCTTTTAGTGACCAGTTCATGGGTGTGGCTCATGGATCCTAGCTTGGCCTAACTCTACTGACCTAGTATTAGACTCTTCATGGATCAACTATGAGTCAAACCTAAGACTTGCTAGTTGTTGCTGAAGTGTTCTACCACTGAACTACCAGCCCTCTTGATGACCATCACCTTTAATTTGAATATGACTCATTTTCTAAACCACTTAGCAAAAAAAACTTAAGCTAAACTTTTTCTAAGGAAACAGAAGTTCAAAGTTAAGAGACATATTTTGTGAATATTGTCTCTGTACTTTATACAGGCTGGAGAATACCTGCTCGCTTTCCATCAGTCCTCTTGCTATCTCTTGCACTTGAACTCTGGAGATTTGAGCAAAGCTTCCAAACGAAACATACAAAACAGAACATTTGGGTTTCGAATCCAACCATGGTAAACAATTAGATTCTGCCCACAGGCTTAATGATCTGGGACTTACTATGGGGAAATCCTGTTGTTTGCCTGCGCCTTCAAGGTAAATTGATGGTAGGAAGGGACCAATCGAGCGAAAAAGAGGAGATTTTTCTTTAATGGCATCGCATGCTTGGCTTTCGAGTTCATAGACCGTGTTGCTAATAATCCAGGCGGCTTCTTCCAGTACTGGGAGCTGTTGCAAAATAGCCTGATGCATAGGACTTGATGGATCTCCTGATTGAATATTTGATGGGAGATCTTCAGGGTACATTGGGGGAAGACCTGGAATGTAATCTATCATGCCTGTTAATGCAATCATGCAATTAGTACAGTTAAACTTGAAGATGGGTCCAGCAGAGATAGTTTAAATGTTGGGCGAGAACTAAATTTCCTCTGCAATTGATCGCCTAAGTTTATGCTATTAGAGTACACTAAAAACAAGGCAACCTTGCAACTAAAGCCATTGGAGAAAGAGAGGAGGAAAGTCATTGGAGAAAGAGAGGAGGATCATTACATAATTGTACAGTTGTTATGTAATGATCACTTTTAAGAACTGGAAAAAATTGAAAGTAAATTATAAAAATGGTGATCTATCAGAGAAATCTGTGGTGAGAAGACAGGAAATAATTGTTTTCAACAAGATATTTTGATACACATAAAACTTAGACACTATATCCACCATGGGATTAGACAGCTCTTTCTCATGCTCAACTTTTAAAATCCAGAATATCAGTGGCATTTGAGCTTATACTGTCAGTAAAAGTTGAAATGTGCTATTCTTTTCAAAATAGTTTTTATAGCCTTCACAATGTTTTAGATTTATAATAAAGATTGTCAAGAATAAACAACAGAATTGGAATTTAAATCATCATGTCAAACAGTCTTATTCTTTATTACTATATTTTTTAAACAATGATTTCTCTTTTACAGAAAAATAATAATGAGAAAAAATCCTCTTTACCCTGTCTTACAAATAACCTAAGCAAAGAAATAAATAGGCATGTACTAGTACAGAGTTAATCTGTGAATTCTATTGCTGCATAGAACATAAAAGTGCACCTTGCTTCTTGGGAGGAAAGTCCCCATTGTCAATAATCATTGGCAAATGTCTGTAGATGACATGAACGCTCACTGCCTGTGACCAGAAGGCTACATATGGAAGGTCAAATTTCTTAGCAACGTCAAAAGTCCATGTAAGAAATGAGGTGCCAATAACACAGCAAACTGGAGGTTCACAGCTCTGTGTTAAGAGTTTGTGAAGAAGATCTTCTGCAGAAGCTCTCATGGTGATCATGATCGCATTCGTGGATTCCACTGGCGAGGCCATTTTGTTCAAATCAAGTGGCAAGCCATCTGAAATTTGAACAAAACGAATATTAGAACATGGGCTCTCTAGAATTCCATGATCAGCGTTTCGAGCTTTCATCATTCTGAAGTGATTGAAGTCTGTATTGACGAAGGTTACAATAACGCCTTGAGAAGCTAGCTTCTCAGAGAGTCTTATCAGGGGATTTATTTGTCCCTGAACTGGAAATGGGATTATAACAACATGGGGAGCCATAAGTAGTTCTCTGAATGACTGTCCTAAAAAATTTTTTGAGAAACAAGTTAAACAGCCAAAATTGTAGAGAACTCTCAATGTTTAAAAGGGATTGAATTGAAAAAGTATTACAGATTGGATAGAAGCCCTAGACTCATTCAATGCCATGCTATTATTTACTTGGGTTTAACCTCACTACAACACTATAGTATGAATGTAGTTAAGCTAAGGCAGTTAAGATGAGCCTATTAAAAGCCCCAAATGTTGGAAATGAATACTGTAACACAGTTGAATCAGAAATTCAGCTCACATCATTATACTACTAGTAACCTATACAAGACAAACAAAGCCTACACATTTCAGTAAAGTAGTAATAATAAAAAAAATGAGTCAGTCATAAAACTGTATAATTGTGAAACTGAATACAAACGTAAGCACTTATGTCAGTAGTCAATCAACATCCTCCATACATGTACAAGGCATGAAAAATTAAATACTAATAGATTATATAAAAGTCAAGGAATCTCCACATGCCTGTCAATGTCCAGTTTTGAGCTCAAAATTATTTCGGTCTTGAGATCTTATCTTATGAGAGATTTGATATTAGCCATATAGGTTAGAGGTATAAAAGTTTGACCTCTTGCTTGTCAAATCAATATTCTACATCCTTTGGGTAGGTCATTTGTTAAACATTTTTTCACTACTAAAAGCATATGGAGGATGCCAAACTTAAAGTATATTTAATAAAGTTTAAATTTTGATTGTCAATCAAATAGGAATATCAAATGATTTATATAATATTATCAAATTATTATCAAACCTTATTATTATCTTTGTGATTATCAATTAGAGAGTTCACAATACATAATAAAAACTATCATTACAAATATTGAAACTACAAAGAAAAGTGTTCCATATATATATGAATAAGTGTCTAGATTATTGTTTATAAAATAATACTATACATATTCACAAAAAAAGATAGGCGGATATAAAATCGCATTCCTAGAGTTCACACAAGACTAATGTCCAAAGCATAAAACATAGAAACAAATACAAAACCACTAGGTGACTAATGTAATAGAAGAGGGATGAGGATGAGAATGTTGATCATTCTTTACATGAGCCCCAACTAACTCTTCCGAGTTTTCTGCTACTGAAGTATAAATTCATTGATTTTCATAAGGACTAAGGATCCTCATTCACCAGCCAACTACTTAAACTGTCATAGGACAAGTTGGTGATGTTGGTTCAATATTTAACATTTATAATTTCACTTGTGAAACTCTGTTTTATTTTCAAGAGACATACTGTTATCTGTGTTACTGCCCCTACCGAGCAATAGACATTGGTTTACCACAATTCTCTCCTTTGTTCTCAATGAAAGTACAAAATTTTACTTTTGGATTTAAGCATTGCAGAGCAAGATTATTACATCAGACAATATAAAGTTTAGTAAGAAGGAAACAAGCCTTTAGACCTGACGTAAACTTGACTCTTCAAGATTACAAGCCACTTTACCAAAAAGAACATCATAGACTAAGATGTATTCAATGAAGTTCCTATGCAGAAGCGTTGAAAACTTCCAAGAAGGAATAAAACAAACATCCTATAATTACACTTCCTAGTTCTTCTCTTTAGGAACACACAGACAGAAGAAAAGAGTAATGCGCTCAGACAAATCTTAAGCAAAATCTCAACGGGAGATCTCATAACTACTTAATATGACCATAAAAATTCGCGTCATTTCTTCAAGAAAAGAATTGAAGAAGGTTACGTGCCTGAACAATGGAGTTGTGTGCAGCAATGAGCTCTACAGCAGCCGGCACAAATCAATCCCTCAGCTGTTATGCTTTCACCTCGAGATGCTTCTCCTTTTATGGACTTCGCATGCCCCTCAAGGTCTGTCTATATCAGGAGATAAATCTCTTTTCTTCCCGAAAACCTTTCCTCTCCCTTCTTTTTGTTGCCCGTATCCTTCCTTCTCCCTTCTTTTTCAAAAGAAAACACTTACAAAAGATATTCTCCCCCTCGGATGATCGTCCCAGGTAGTTATTGAAACTACCTTTGCGTTTTCTTCCCTCCACGCCTTCCATGAACGCGATTTCAGGGATTCAAAAATGAGATTAAAGGAAATTCACAGGCGTTTGTGTCCGCCACTACCCCTGAAGGATGCACGACGGCAGAAAATGATTTATCGAGATTCCCAGGTTAAATTTACAAGCCGCGTGATTTACATTATTTCCCACGCACTCAACCAACTCCATTTTCGGATGATCACTTGGAATTCAACCCACGTCATTCCATTGTGGCAACTTATTTTGGATCTCACATCTTGAGGATATGCGTATCACCACCTTTAGACGGTAAGACTCATCAAATGAGGAAATATATATATGTAATTAAAACGTCCAACTCAAAGATTGATGAGTTTAAAAATCTCACCATATATAAATTAACTAAATAATTATTTATTTAGTAAATTCCCTCAAAATTCATTACAACATTATTAAGTTCACTTGGAACAAAATATTTGATATTAATATTATATATATATAAGCTTACTAGGCATAACAACACCCAACGACATGGTTCAGGAACAACGAAACCAAAACCAAGGT
This sequence comes from Sequoia sempervirens, assembly GCA_007258455.2. Lineage (NCBI taxonomy): Eukaryota > Viridiplantae > Streptophyta > Pinopsida > Cupressales > Cupressaceae > Sequoia > Sequoia sempervirens. The sequence continues at coordinate 58,567,541 of VDFB02000020.1, read as the reverse complement.
TACGCAAAAGTCGGTGACCAAAAGAGATAAAAGAACAGCTTTACAAACCCTAATATCACAATGGCAAAACCACTTCTAAGGTTCGCTCGATAACCTACGACGATAGGGTACCAATACTTACTTCTAGGGTTCTCAGGATCCTGAGACCAACCTTAGATGGCGATTCCAGGGTACATACAACATTACCTCTATACTCAGATGATACTTCCCTGCTCTCGAGCATTGCGGAACACTATCCTGTATCCAACTCCAACAAACGAAGAAGGATTAGACTATCATCTCATTAATGTTCACAACATATTTCAATCTGCTCAATTACTGTAAGATATAAACTTCCTTTCTAAGTTCACCATAGTATGAACATTTAGGATAAACATGGTACATATTCCATTGCGTTTTTCATAGCAAAATCATAAGATTTCCATCATATTATGCATAAATACACAACATTTGCAACATTCAACATTCTTAAAGCAAGCAAAATAAGAGTGTATATAAGTCACTAGGGTGGGATGTAACACAACATACCTACGTAGAGAAAAAGAAATCCAAAATTGAAACTTGGTTGAAATCCGCCAGCAAATCCTCACAAATCCATGTTGAAGGAGGTCTCAACAAAAATCACAATAGGAAAAGAGGAGAAAATGAAACTAAACGATCACAAATGAGATTAAAATGACTTAAATCCATTTAAAAGAAATTAATGAAATAGCATTAATTGCACACAAGTTAAGGGCAAGTTGAGATGTCAGAAATTAAATATGCAACTATACTAAAAAAACAACACCATTACATATTCAAAAAGTTCAATGTGTAGTGGCGTTGAAAAACAACGCACTTGCACATAAAAAAATTTCTAACACCCCATGTAGGAGCACTGAAAATTAGTGCCTTTGCATGGGAAAAAATAAATTTCTCAAGAAAACTGAAAAATTGACAAAAAAATCATTTTGAAGATTTTCAAGAAATGATAAGAGGTGAGCGCTCAAGGGGACGATTCGAGGCTTACGACCACACTTAAAGGAAAATGAAATTATGCCTCATTTTGTGTGCTTAGAGTGCACATGACTACAAAATGGACAAGTTTTGTAGGGGTTATCTCATGAAACAATTGCAATTGGATTTGAGGATAACAGGTTAGAAGACTTTAAGGTTGCAAAGAGTCTAGGGCAAGTTGAGGTGTTCAACTGGAGGGATGTTCAAGATTGGCCTCTAGGAGGCTCTAAGTAGGATTGTGAAGAATTATCTCATATTTTAGCTAGTAGAGCTTGTAGTTTCTTGCAGATGAATGATATTCTGGCTTGGAGTCCAGATCCTAGGGGGTGTACTCAGTTGCCACTAGGTATCAGGAATTTGATAGGCATAAATATGGAGAGGAGGATTTTCCTTGGTGGAAGTATGTGTGGAATAAGTTTGCATGGCCTAAATGAAACTTTTTCCTTTGGTTAGTTGCTTGAAATAAGTATCTCACTTGGGATAATATTTAGAAGAGGGGCTTTTAGGGGCCATCTATTTGTGTTCTATGTGGGAGTAGTGAGAAATCCTCTTCACATTTTTTATTTCAATGTAGATAATCTAGGAGCATTTGGCACCATTAGTGAGAGGTTTGGAGCTAGTATTGTGTGCATGCTTCATCCCTAGTTTAGTTTTGGAGAACATTGGAGAGACCTCCTACCAAGACATTTTATCTCCGAGTGGTGTGGAGTATATGACCTTGCAGTCTTTGGTAGATCTGGTTAGAGAGGAACCAAAGGATCTTTAAGGGAGAGGGTTTGGCTTCTCACCAGATGGCAGTGGGCTCTTGGAATGATTCAAGAAACTATCTAAGCTAGGTGTGAGGTGGATATCCCTCTAGATTTTAGAAAGTCGGTGGTGATGCAAGGGTTGGTTTTAGTTGGTGGAGGCTCAAGGAAGGCTTATTCTAGTGGTTGGTAATCTACCAGTGGGAAGATTCAACGTGAAGGTAGATGGACACTGCCTCTTGTGGGTTCTCAAAGTTAAATACTAATGGATCTAATAGAGGTAATCTAGGCTCTGCTAGAGTTGGCGATGTTGATAGGGATAATTTAGGAACTTCCCTCTTCTTCTTTTCCATTTTTTAGGGACATCAAAGCAATAACTTTATGGAGGTTTTAGCTATCCTTATTGCTTTGGAAAAGGGATGTGCTTTGGGATGGCACAAGTTCATCTATGAGTCAAATTCACAGATTTTGATGGCCATGTTGAATAAGAGTTCCTTGGAAGGTGTAAATTGGTAGTTGGATTTTGTGGTTCGATAGATTCACCGGATTAGCACTTCTTTGGATTCAGTCTCCCTTGTCCATCTCCCTAGGGAGTGGAACAAGGTTGTTGGTTGTTTGGCAAAATATAGGGGTAATTGGAATATTAATGGATGGGAACATCTTCCCTCAAAATTTTCCCAGAGGTTGAAAATGTTGAGCTCGAAGAGGATATTTGTGGTGCTTGAGCTGTGTTTGGAGGGTTATGGGGCTCTGGCTCTTTGCGATCTTGGCTTTTTCTTTGTTGGGTGTTCCTAGTGGGCCCTGTTGTATGGGCCTTTTGTCCTTGATTCTAATGTCATTTCTGATTGATTGAATAAATTTTTACCCCGCTTTTTATATAAACAAAATAATCAATTTTTTTTAATCTCTTCCACCTAGCACAATAGATAATTAGACACAGATTAACCTCAAAATGGCATATGCTTTATTACCATACATAGGTCACAAAGGCTAACATTGGAAATTTAGAAAGGGCCTCAATAGATTTTGGTGATACAGAGAGGTATGGTTTAACATTTACTACTATATCTTAAGTTGAATCTCTCAAAAAATTGAGAACATCACCACTATATTATCATTTGAATTATACTTTAAGATAAAAAAAAATATAAATTATGTTAGCAATAGGAAAAATGAAGAGCAGTGATTATGATCATTGTTTGTAAGTTGATCTTTAAGGAAAGTATTTAATACATATTCAATTTGATTGTGGTTGGTTGTGATAAATTAACATGATACATTGTGTTATGAGTAGTCTTTGTACTTACAACAATAATTATCTTTCAATTAAGTGTTCATGTAAATGTAATTGTAAAATAATATTATTGATGTGATGTTATGTTGAAATAAATAATTTTTTGATATAACATCTTAATATGATTTCCTACAAGGCACATTCATAATATTCATATATTTTCATGTTATTATTATACATGTTTTCTTCGTTATTTCAATATATTGGTCAAGATTTTATGTATCTAATGTTTGTGTTGTGCACTAATATTTTATTAGTTTTAAATTATTCAACAACGAGATAATAGAAGGAAAATTTGTAAAAATAATGACATTCATCATGAAAACTATGCATAGAAGGTAAGTGAACTTACATTTGAAATTTTATATTTAAAAGTTGAGTTCAGGTAATCTTTTTAGATAATTATGCAAATTGTACAATAGTCTAATGTTGAGAAAAAAAATATGACTATGTACCTAATGTTATTTGTTTCAACTGCCCAAAATGAAGAATTACAAGCTTTGGTAGATTCATATTTATTATCTCAAGAATTAATATAATTGCATACATGAAAAACTTAAAATTAGAATTGATGCATGGACATGGATTATGACATGATTAATAATGAGATGCAATTAATAAATTTAATCATATTCTATTAGTCTCATTGTTATCCACACCTTGTAGTTTGTTATGCACATAATACAAAGTTCTGATGTGAATCATTTTTTGACATTGTGAATGACCACTTAGCTAAAGATGTCACATAAATATTATTTGTGAATAGATTGGTTATGGATTATAGTGAACTAAATTAAAATGTATGGGAAAGTGTTTTATTTCTTAATGTAGTGTAGGAAAAAGTATCCCTTTTTCACACTTAATTTGGGAATAATCAATAAATAACCAAGCTTAATTATGCCTTGATTTAATGTTGTAATATGTTTTTCATACTCACATTAAGTTTAGGGCCCTTTTAAATCAAATGGACTTAATTGTATTTTTGGAATTGTTGTAAAGGTGCACACTTTCCACACACTAATGTAGAGGCTTTGTGAACAGTTAGGATTAGATTTCCACATGGTGGCCCCTTTGAATTCAAATCAAGCCTAATTAAATGGGATTCCACAGGGGATGTGCAGCATTCATAAATGTCATTACACAACACCTAACTTTAGAAGATGTGTGTCCTTGGTAAGTGACCTAGGACCCATTTTCCATAGGGTGAATTGGTCCTCACTTAGATCTAGGACCCTATTTTACATAATGTTTAACATTTTGCCCGATGTGTATCCTAGGTAAGTACCTGTGAGACCCATTCCTTCTACAAAAGGAAAATGGGTCCCTCGCTTAGACCCTACGGACCCCCTCTTTAGAGTATATTTTTATAGTATTTTAATGATTTCAAATCCTATAATTCAATGTATCAACATGATATTTGAATTTGGAATTAATAATATTTATATAAATACAAGAGTTATTTCATTTTAGATTTCACCTAGCAATTTTGATCAGAGCATCCTTATAGCAAGTTGCAATCAAGATTATTATTAAAACATTCAAAAGGCAAATATATTGAGAATTATTTGCAGCAATCAAGATTCATTTTCATCACATGTAAAATATTTCTTGCATATTACATGTTTGGAGCTAATATGTTGATGTAGAGTTTCATGATTCAATGGCATTCAAGTATCATTGATAAAGATTCAAAGGTAAAGATCCACATCCTAATAAATCCCATTTCATGCCAAGTTGAAGACCTCCATTATCAAAGGTTCATCCAAGGGTTTGGTGAGTTTTGACATAGAGTTTTTCATTCATTGTTTCTTCATGCTATTTTGTTTCATTTCAAGGTTTAATTAAAAAAACGGGGTTTGACCAAGACAAACCCCCATTCACCTAACAAACAACATTTTTTTTTCTTTGATGTGTGATTGCGGATTTTAGGTGGAAGATCTCTTTGAAGAACAAAAAAATGCAAAGTTGTCAAAGTTGTCATCATTCTTGCAATTTCATTAAAATTGATCTACAAAATTTAATTTTGGCTTTTCGACCTTGAGATTTAGGAATCTGAGAGTGCAGACATAGGAGAACAAAATCCAGAAATTGATTTTCAGGAGCCCTAGCCAGGACCCATTTGGCATAGGGTAAATGAGTCCTCAGTGGGCTTAAAAAAACACTTTCTACAAAAGGTACGCAACATTTATCCCTTCCAAATTCTCCCTAAAGTCTGTAGGTTCCATCAATATTATGTTTAAGCTTCTAAATGCACATTATGGCTTGTAATTTGGAGTCTATTTCATGTTCTTAATCTTTCTCCCCAAAGTGCTATTTAGCTTAGACCCCCATCCTTGCATAAAAGGGAAATCTGAAGATTCACATCTTGGGTTGACTCACCTAAGGGTTGTTGGTCAATTCTTAGTGTGGATCTCATTTCCTAATGAAAATAGAAGAATACGACCCCTTTTCCCTCTTTGGATCCACTTTTCCATTTTTGGGGGAAATCTCCTCCTATCCTATTTTTCTATGTTTTACTTACAAACAACACTTAATAGTGATATCAAATGATTGATACACAAATATTTTAAGACCCTTTCAAAAAATATAACTGTAGAGCACTTGACCATATCTATATCTATTGACTATTTGATAGCATCTCTAAGTACTGCGACTAGTAATTATTTTGATAAAAAAATGCATCCAACATGCTTATAAACACTAGCATTTAGTAATATAATGTCATCAGTGATACCCATCATTATAAATAGGTTGAAATGTAAAATCAAAAGACTATTCCACCAAAATGAAAGGATTTTTCATAAACCACGCTTAATTCACTGGTCAAAGAAATTTTTTGACCAAAGTAGGACAACTATTTACCACTTTTTGATAAGAATGAGATGCAAAATTACCACTAAATGTTTAACTATTAAAAAGTGTAATATTTAAATGTAGTAAAAAAATTAACAAACCAAACAATAAAAGAGAAAAAAGACAAAATAGATAGCAAAAATTAGACACACCTCGAATTTATCATTCACCCTTATCAAACATATAAAATAAAAATTATTTTCCTCTTCAAACCATTTTAAAAAATAAACCTATTTTCTTTCTTATGAGAGACATCAAAGAGATCACAAAATCTTTCATATGTTCCCAAAATAATCCTACTTCACCCACTACTTTCATGATTGTTTCATGATTGTCTCTTGAAGGCTTTTTCATGAGACAGAATCCATTTTCTTTGTTGGCAGTGACATCAAATAATCCACAAAAGCTTTCATATTTTTCCAAGAAGATCCTCTTTCGCCCATTGCTTTCATTATTGTCTCCCTCACTTCACTGCTCCTCTTGCTCATCTCTTCATCTTTCAGCAAAGCTCTCACACACCTGGCAATCTCAGCTCCTTCAATTATTCCGTCATCTCTGGAAGCATCTAACCTTAACCCAATTTTCCACTGGTTTACAACCAGCATTCTGTTTGTGCTCTGGTCGATTCCCTGTGGGAAAACCAACATTGGAACACCCAGACTTAGGCTCTCCATTGTAGAATTCCAACCCCCATGAGTGAAGAAGCCTCCAATAGAAGGATGGGCTAAAACAAGAAGCTGCGGAGACCATGGAACCAAAAGTCCCCTATCTTTTGTTTTCTCCAAATATCCCTTAGGAAGAATGTCATTATAGTCTGTTGATGTTTTTGTTGCCGCCTCTGAGCTCACCAAGTCTGGACGGACTACCCATAGAAATGCCTGTTAAGCAAGTTCCAAGATATTAATAACAGAAGCAGTTGAATTTTAAAATAAAGAGGGTGATAAACATTTATTTAAACAAATATATAGGCTTAAGAGACATGTTTTAGAAGCTTATTGTGGTTGACACAAGTTCAGGTTATGTACTTATTTTGAAAAGAGTTCTTTATTAAAGATTTTCAGTTGTTTTTTAAATAAAAACTTGAAGCTATACATATTTGATTTTGAGATTTAAAGTAAAAAAAATAATAATAATTTTTATCTAAAAATTCAAAATTATAATTTTGAATGCAATCTAAAGAGAAACTGTATTTATTAAAAATTATAATTTTGAATGCAATCTAAAGAGAAACTGTATTTATTAAGGGAAAAAAACACTAGAATTTATTTGTACAATTTTCTATAAATAAAAATTCTGATATAAAAAAATATTGGTATTTGTTAATTTTTTAATAGATCAGGAAGGAGTCAAATTTAGGACCTCCCCTTTTCTTCTGAGGTGTTCTACTACTGAGCTACTAATGCTTTAGTGACCAGTTCATGGGTGTGGCTCATGGATCCTAGCTTGGCCTAACTCTACTGGCCTAGTATTAGACTCTTCATGGATCAACTATGAGTCAAACCTAAGACTTGCTGGTTGTTGCTGAAGTGTTCTACCACTGAACTACCGGCCCTCTTGATGACCATCACCTTTAATTTGAATATGACTCATTTTCTAAACCACTTAGCAAAAAAAACTTAAGCTAAACTTTTTCTAAGGAAACAGAAGTTCAAAGATAAGAGACATATTTTGTGAATATTGTCTCTGTACTTTATACAGGCTGGAGAATAACTGCTCGCTTTCCATCAGTCCTCTT
>VDFB02000020.1:58515175-58559817 GCA_007258455.2 Sequoia sempervirens | reverse complement strand
ATTATTAAATATTTCACATGTGAGGGACAATGTGATGTTATAGTAGGTCCACCTTTTCGACTACTCACTCATTTGCGCCATGGCGTTGGAAACCCTAAATTTAGGGTTAATCTTCTTGCATTTCTTAGTGATTCTATTGTTAATAGGATAGAAAGATTCAAAATTGGTTCAGGGCCGCTAAAACATCATGGCCTCATTCTTTTAATCTATAAACATCATTTCCAAAAAAAATAGAAGGAAAGTGGCAAAAAATTCTTCAAAATTTTGAAAACCCAGAGCCCACAAAACATTTTAAAGAGGGTGAGTCATCTAGTCGGATGGCTTAAAATTTGAATGAGCTTTCCCTTGAGGCCCAAGATGTTTCTGAACCCCAACATGCCAAAATAGCTCCTAACAGCGAAGTGCCAAAAATTTCACCCAATATTTCAGAAACCCCTGGCACTCAAGAAAATGTAGACATAGTAAATTCTGGAGATGAGGATACTCCTCACAAGAAGACAAAGAGGTCTAAAATAAAATTGAAAACACCTCCTTTAAGGAGAAGTAAGTGATTGTGTACTGAAATTAGTGAGGCATTGCATGCCCCTAAAAAGAAAAGGCACGATCAACAACCACATAGTATTGTAGCCCAATCATTGGAAACTAAGGTTCAGTCATGTGAAGAAACAATAGAAGAAAGTGAAAAACCAACCAGTAAATCCCTTGAGGCCGAGAGGGAGGATGCACCACTTTAGTTAGGACAAGTAGCGGTAGGAGAACAATTGCCACACTATATGGGTGTTGAGGATGAATCTGCAAAACAATTGTCTCCATGGTTTCCAATGTTACTGAGCAAGGTTCATTTGAGGTACATGATGAAGAAAATATACCAAGTAGTGATGTAGAAATTCTTAATTTTCCTTTTCCTACCAATATAGAGGTTGAGAAATTTGATCATAGAGAAATAGAGTTAGAAGAATTAAAAGTAGAATAGATTGGCAGAAAAAGAAGAAAATAATCAAAGAGAGGTAATTTCACCTACCAATATAAAGTGGTCCTATAAAAGGGCTAAGACATTGGAAGATATACCACAACAACTTAAAATTAAATGGATAGGGATGAGGTATAGACATCCATTACTTCTTTAGCCACCCCCTCCAGTACTTGTCACTTCATAAAAAAATCCTGAGAACTTACATTCATGGAAAGTAAGGGTTAAATACAACGATTGTTTTCTTAGAAATCCTGATGATTGGGATAGAGAAGCAGAGGATCCATATGACCTCATTGCCAAATATGATGAACTAAATAGGAACAAGGATATGGAAAAGAAGAGGACACAACAGAGAGCAGGAGGACCTGCTCAGGCCTAGGAGGGGGAGAGTGATGAGGTATAAATAACCTCATGGTTATAATAAGCAAAATACCCTTCCTTGTTTCTACCAATCACTTTATGCTTGCTAATTGTTTGTTTTTAGGATTAATAATTGCTTACTTTTTGTAAAAAGATATATAAATCGTTATTTCCTAAATCGATTGAATTAGTTGACTAAGGCTGAAATAATGGTATAGTTTTTAGTCATTGTACATGAGATTATGCACGACCGAGTGGACTTTGAGTGGACTTCAAATAGTTGAAACTAGAGCACTATAAATCTAGGCATCGAAAATTCAGGAGTGCATAGTGGAACAAGTCCTTTTAATGTTTTTTGTTTAATTTTTGTTTAAAAACTTTATGGCTCCACTCCAAGCCTTTAATATGTTTTATGTTATGGACCTCAGTTAGTTGGTTAGTTGAAATTCTATTAGAAGACTTTTTCAATGGTGATCTTCCACCATCTAAAATCTAGGATTTTGTTAGCAGTTTAGTATATATAACATATATAGCGAGGCCCCTATTCGGTTAATAAAGTAATTCCGTTGCTGACTCTCTTTGGTCGAGTTCTAGTCTCCCCCCGTCCCGAGTAGTGGAGGCATGATCCGTTAAAAGTTTACGGTGCTGCACGGTTGCGGGGAATTCAGTACTGCAGGTCCCACTGCTGATCTAAAAAAAAAGTATATATATGTAACCACCAGAAATAATGTATATTGGATACCGTTATATTGTTATAATATGCATTGAACTATGTCTCTATGTTACACTTTTTTGATATGAATAAAATAAACTTTTCCAGTCTTATTCTAAGTCATTAGTTTTGTGTAATGGAATTACCATGGATGGATTCATTTTGAAGATGTGAAAGTACATGTGATCTGAATTATTGTAGGCATACCCGAGAGCTGGCCACTCGAGGGAATCTCGTAGGATAGATAAGTATCTTTATTTTTCATTCTCTTACTTTTATTTTATACATGATAAATGTGGATGAATGTTATTTGTATGTGTCGAGCTTTGTCAATTATTCGTGTAGGTCATAGTTCAAGTTTTTAATCCTTTTGTTCTATTTATTTGAAATTCCGGAGCACCCACTCTAGTTGTTAGTAATAGGTTGTTAAATTTACTTTTTGTTAACAGTTAGTTGTTAGTCGTTAGTTGTTTTCATTTTAATTTTACAATTTCACTGCAAGTATTTCTTTTTAGGTAATTCATATGCTTTCTAGTTTAATCGTCTTTTGCTTTCTAGCTTAACAATTTCATGCTTTCTAGCTTAAAACAACTTTATGCTTCTTGGTTTGAATGCTTTTTAGTATAACTTTTGTTTTCAACTATTTCAAAGATACAAAAAATCTAAGAGAGTTAACCAAGATGTCACCTATTTCATACAACCTTCGAACACTACCTGGTTGATATAATTGATGCATTTTCAACTAAAGCAATAGGACCTAACGACAATCTATCAACAACCTATGAACACCAAAGGGAGAAAATACCCCAAAATTATGAAAAGAGCTAAATGTACAACCAAGATCCAAGCCTAAAAAAAGAAAAGAAATTAAAATGATAATGATAATGCATGATGACAAACCAATAAAGACATATAAGAGAAAGGTGTGCTAACAATAAAATTGAGAGAGAATCTCTATAAGAATGTATGTGTATGTATGTATGTATGTATGTATGTATTCATATGTATACATGTACATATGTATATATGTATGCATATAAAATATATTTATACACACACATATACAAAGGCTCCCCAAAAATGGATGTGAAAGAAAAGGAATAACAACATAAATGAAAGTAAATGAGAATAGAGAAAACATTGAACAAACCAAAAGTAAGGATGTAAGTACACAAAAAAAAGGATGAATTAGGGAGGATACCAAGGAAGGAAAAAAATTATAAAAAAGATGAAATGAATGCAAGGAAAAGTACAAAAATATAGGAAGGGGCCATAAGGAGGATACCAAGGAAGAGAAAACAATTATAAAAGGATGATAATGGATGCAAGGAAAAGTATAAAAATATAGAAAGGAATCATACATACGAAAGAAGGAAAATTGAGAAGAACCACATAGGGGTGTGTGAGGGCATGCAACGGTGACTAGGGGAACCAACAAGAGTGCATATACACTCATTAGAAAAGAAAAAGTGGTAGAGAAAATGGGAACATGAAGGATAGAATGGGTGGTTATAAGGTGAAGGATGGATCAAGAGTGAAAAAAGGTTGGGGGAAAAGGGATGAGACCAAGAGAGAAGGAAGGTGAGAAGAACATAGGAGGCAAGAATGAGATGGGACACAAAGCTCAATCAAGGATGAGGTAAAGTAAATTTTGAGGTGGGTTAGTGGGGGTTGCCAAGAGAAATCGAGGTTCTATCCATCAACTTAGTTGAGGTGAGATGGGTGATTGTAGATTTCTATGGCCTCTTTGACTTTTCTCTTGAAGCACTTATCTTCTTTAACTAAGATTTGAGTATATTCTATACATATGTGGTGATTGGTCTTGGAGGAGTGCTCTACTAGGGTAAATTTTAGGACCCAATCATGCCTTATATCAACATAGTATTGTTTGATCCTAGTGCTAAAGGAGCAACCCATCTCACCTAGGTAGAGTTGCATACACATAGACTACCTTGTAGACTCTTGAGTTGAGAACCTGAGGTCCCTAGGGTCTTTGGGAGAGGGAATACATTTTTTTAACAAATGAGATTGGTTTAAAGGTACAATGGAGGCCCTTTTAAAGAAGGATCTTGGAAATTTTGTTGGATATGCTTTCAATATAGGGGACAATGATGATAAGGAGGTTAGAAGGGGTAGGATCCTCACATTTATAGATGAAGTGATATTTGGCTTGTTTGGACACTCTTGAGATAATCTTGCTTTTGTACCCATTTAGTTTGAAGACACATGTTAGATGGGCAATCTATTGGTTTAGGTTTTCATCATCACAAATGTGCAAGGCCTTGATAGCCAAATTTTTTAGGATGCCAAAATTTAAGGTGGGGTGGTGAGGAGAGGAGTGAAGGTCAAGGTTGGTGTGGGTCACTTTTCAAAAGACTCGTTAAGCTAAGGAGTCGTTAGAATGTTCTAAAAATAAAATTTTCAAGAATATAAACTAGTTATTAGTTTCAAGCTCTTTAATGAAAGAAATGCAAAGAACTACATTGTTGAAATTGGAATTAATTAATGAATTTAATAAAATAATTCTTTAAAAAATAAAATTTGTATGTTCATATATATAATAAATAAAATAACTCTTAAATAAATAAAACAATTTGAAAGTATTTTTTCAAATTTGTATATAAATATATTTAAGATAATTATACAGTCAAATCCAAAATATTCATATGGTTTGATCCAAAATATTAAGAAAGAAAAAATTACACAATCAAATCCAAAATATTCATAAAAATTATAATTATACTATTCTATAGTTTTGTGTAAATAACATTGAACTCCTATTTAATCTTGGTCTAATGCAAAGTAGAGCACCGTCCATAGAGAGCACTCCTCAACAACAGGTATGCGTCCGGTTCTTACATAAGATAATATATACAATAGCTAATAACAGTCCATTACAACTTATTAAGAAATTATGTTCCTATACATTAAATTTGTATTTTTGCGAAGGAACAACCTTAATAATCTACTGTTAATGGATGGATACAATTTGATTTAACAAAAGAAATTTTGTGAAAGAGGTATTGCTAACAATTCAATTAGCCAGGCTTCCATTTCCACCATGGACAGTGAGCTTTAAATCTTCAATGAAAGCCTCTATATTGTTTTGAGAAGATCCTCCTGCCTTCATAGCACTCCTTGCACTATCTCTTAATGCCATGATCCGGTTCTTCATCTCCTTTCCTTCTTCACCACCCACCAATCTTCTTATAGCCCTTGATATTTCTTCTCTGTGAATCACCTTATCATCTCTATGACCACCTCTCAATCTCAGCCCAATTTTCCATTCATCTACCATGAGCTTGCAGTTGGTATATTGCTCTGTCCACAGAGGAAATCCCAACATTGGAACACCCAGAGCTATGGATTCAATAACAGAGTTCCATCCACAATGTGTGAAGAAGCCACCTACTGATGGGTGTGATAATACCTGTTAAAAACATTGCCCAGAACAAAAGATGAAACACACAAAATAAAACCAATTAATTTAACAGTAAGTTCATGTAAAATTATGAAATGAAAGTATATTTTCTTTTCTAGTTTGTTGGATTTTTTTTATGTAGAAATCAATATTAGGAGGCATGTAGACTACTTATCCAAAACAAATGGTAGCAGAATTTTTTTTAGACTGCAGGAATTGGGTAGTCCCCCTTAAACTGCAGTGTGTCTAATAATTTTTTTCATATAACTGATAACACTGGTGCGACACAGCCTCCGATAATAATAACAGTAAATAACTTTTTTATTAATTTTTGAACATACCAAATAGTTCATCTAAGACAGAGCCTATAGTCACAGGATTCCTAAGCAGCTAAACTACCAAAACATTATCCTAAATGGCAGTAAATTTTATTTTAATGTTTTCAGTACTCATCATGCACAAAGTTTTCTAATTCTTTATTCTATTTTAGATTATACAATGATTTTAACTATTATCAAAATCAATGCATCTCTGTAGATAACGAACGCTCAATCAAGGATAAAGGGCTTATTTTATAGGTCGAGATAATTTAAATTATTGCATGCAAGTTCAATGACAAAATGTCAGTTTAGGTTGTGGGCAAGAATAATACCTGTAGCTGAGGCAACCATGGAACAACCAGCCCCTGGTTTTTGCACGTCTCCATGAAGCCATCTGGTAGGCAGGTGTAGACCTCAGAAGATATAATATCTGGACGAAGCACCCACAGAAAGGGCTGCCCGCTTTCCTTCAGTCCCATGGCCATTTCTTCTATCTGAGTTTTGGATACATGAACTAAACTACCAAAGGAAACATATATGACTGATTCAGAAGGTTTAGTGTCCAGCCATTCTGAGGGCTGATATTCAGTCAAGAAGCTTGCCCTCACTGTTATGTCCTTGGGATTTTGGCTGTCTAGATAAGTGCTTGGGAGTAGAGGACCCACAGTTAAAACTGGATTTTCTGTATCCATTGCTTTTATTGCCTCCGGTTCAAGATTGTAGAAAGAATTACAGAGAACCCAGTCTGCTCGGCGAGCTGATTGAAATGACTTCAAGATCATGTCAAGCACATAATCTGAGTCGGGGGCTTGAAGCTGAATAAATGATGGAAGGTCTCTACATCGCATATCTGGAACTCCAGGGATATAATCAATGCAATCGTCCAACTCCTCTGCAAGAAAAGCTCCAAAGTGGTCAGAATTTTAACAGGGCAGATCATGATAAAGGGTGTAACTTGATCATTCAAGTTTCTGAAATGATTCTCAAATGAATTGGATTTTTTCTCATGACAAATGTTGGTAGGATGCAATCTGAAAGTCTTATAAAGCAAAAGACAGACAGGGTATACTAAATTCAGAATGTTAAACCATAAAGATATTCTGTACACTTCAAATATAACTAGTCAAGCATAGCTGAGAAGAGAATATTTGTGAGAAGGAAAGCGAAGAGACCACATCCTATTCACTTGTAAATAAATACACATCAAGGGAGGAAAAACGAGAACACCAAAGAATCAAACAGGGTCTTTTGTGGTTTTAATCTATTGTTAGGTACTCAACTTCACTCATAGTTACAATTTTTTTATGGTACTGTGCCAGAAGAGTTGACCATTTTGTTGCAACACCACTGAAAAATAGTGCAGGTTGTTTAAATTATTTCATCATGAACGTTTGAAAACAACAATAATTAATTTTCTCCATAAAATATATATGCCCTCATCTAAAGAGGGTCAAGAGCCAAATATCTAAAATGTTTGATTTGTATTGTATCCAATATCCATTAGGATTCTATTCGAAAAAAATCTCAATAAAAAGATTGCCAAACTAGATAATTCTAAAAACACTCAAAAGCATTTAATAACCGAAGAAAAACATAGAATTCTTTGAAGCTACAATTGAGAGCATAAAACTCCAGAGATAAAGAGATTGAAAGATCCTCTGGTAGCAAATTACAAAGAACTCTTGTCTGAATTCATGGAGTTTGATCTAAGTTAAGACTAAGGATCCTTCAATTCTAAAAGTGGATTTCTGCATCCCATGAAGTGGATGGCCACAGTTTTGGCAAGACCTTCACAACTAAGGTATTATCATCGAGGACCATAGTTCCAAATTCTGGCAAACCCTTGATAGTAGTATACAACTTTAGCACTATTTTTAAATACTATTTAGGCCTTTTATCGGTAAACTGGATGCCTCTTATATTCATGCATAAGGTAGGAAAGAGAACACCTCATTCTCAACTACAACAGACGCTCTAATGGCCCTTGAAAGTCTTTCCTTCAACATAAAGAATAAATAAGCTTGGCCTTGTATAGTTGTCATTGTTCAGACTTAAAAATAAAGCTCTCACTTCATACCATCTCATACTCCTAGCTTTGGGCTATTGGTGGTCTGAGCTGCAAGAGACTTCTTAATCATAGGGCATAATTGGGTTAGAAAACATATTCCTCGTGGACCTTAAGAAAACAGATCAATTACAGAGCATGGACGTTCATCTCAACAGCATTCAAGTATGAGATCATCAAGATATGGCAAATTTCAATCTCCAGAGAAATATGAAGAGATTGCTTACTTTCAGATCTTATTGCGTTCAAGTCATACATACTTACATGATACATCACACACTGCTTTTCATCAACTCTTAATATAACATGTACACATAGAATAAGCATACCAATGTCTTTAGAAGGGTAATGACCATGAGATCTCAGCAGATGAAAGTTGTGGTAGATTGAGTAGACAGCCACAGGCTGTGTCCAAAAGGAAATCCAAGGAATCCCAAATCTCTTGGTCACATCTACTGACCAGAATAGGAATGTATCAGCTATAACACATGATGTGGGGGGCTCTTTCTTGTTCAGATCATTCATAAGCTCTTCTAGAGCTTCACCCATGCTATCAATAGATTGCATAAAATCATAGAATTTGGAAGATCTGTCAAAATCTAGGGGCAATCCATCCGAGATCTGAGCAGAACGAATATCTAGACCCAGATTGTGAGCTTCCAATAGAACAGGGTCAATTGAAGAGGAATTTGCTTGAGTGATTTGAGCATGCCTATGATGCGTTGTAACAAATGTGACAATGAGACCTTTTGCGGCGAGACTTTTTGAGAGTTGCATCATAGGAATTACATGGCCCTGAGTTGGGTATGGAATAACCAGAGCATGAAGAGGCTGTTCATTGCCACCCATATCTACTAGCAGCAATGCCTTTCAACGTGCAATGGTTATGTCAATAGGTGATATTTAATAAATTTATCGCCATGACCTACTGTGCATGTCAATTGCTATTTGGTTATGAGCCCATTTTGGTGGAACAATTATACATCGACGAGTGGCCAATTCTTCTGTTCTGTCTCACTCATTCCCATTTTCTTATCCATTTCTATTTATTTTATTTTTTATATATTCGGTTTTATCCTTGTTTCGTCTGTATTTATGTTCAAACTTTCATCTTATAATAAGCTTAGATTACCTATTCCTGATCTCAAAACTTACATTTCTTTTTTCCAATTCTAAGTTGCTTATGATGGATTCTAGATTTAAAATTTTAAAATTCAAATTGTTATTTTTTGCTATTTTTTACTAGTTATTGAGACTTAGCTTGATACATGTTTGTATGACTTATTGATATGTCTTGATGTTTAAAGAAATTTATTTTTGTAGTTAATCATCATCAAAACATCCGAAAATCAAAAGAATTATCATGAAACAATTATTCTAAAAAAAATTAAATTTGAAATTTAAAAGGAATCTATTGCATCAAAATTTACATATAAGCTTCAAATATTCACCCAAGACTATAAAGCTGATCTATCACAGAGCTTGATTTAGGATAAATTGACTTTAGCAATGGTGTAAGTTCTTCAAAGGAATTTATATATGCTGCTATCCTTATGCATCTTCAAATACTATAGATCATAGTGAACTAGGTTGTAGAAGTTCATTGTATTCTAGATCGGATTTGCATATCAGATTACAAATCTACACAAGGTTTGAGGAAAGGTTTCCTTTTCCCCTCCAAAGATTTGCATAGTGAATACTGGTTTGAGGAAAGGTTTCCTTTTCCCCTCTAAAGATTCCCTACCCTACAAGAAGGATAGTTTGGGTTTTGCTCTTCCCTATTCTCCTGATTTGGTGGAGGTGGGTGATTCTCTGGTTTTTTTTCTCCTGATGTATGCAGGTCTCAGCCACTAGTGGATGAAGCTATTCCTCTATCTACTACCAGTTCTAAACCTATTGTTCCCATGGTTGTTGATCATGTTCCTACCCTTGGTAGGGTGAAGGATAGTTGCTATAATGAGAGCTCCAACAACCTACACAATCTAGAAGCTAGGGAGATTACCTTCGAGGTTCCTAATTCTCTTCTTGAAGAGTCTACTGAATGGTTAAGGTGCTCGCTTGTTGGGAGATTTTGTGGCAATCACCCCAACATTGACACTATTCACAAATGGATTTCATGAATTTGGAAGCTTTATGGCAAGGTAGAGGTTTCTGGAATGTTGATTAATGGCTTTTTCCTTTTTTCCTTTTCTTGTCAAGAGGATTGTTCTAAGATCTTGACCGATGGCCCTTGGTTTTTGGGGTTAAATGGTTTAAGTCTTCAAAGTTGGTCACTGCCCAGTTTCAATCCTATGATTGAATCCTTCAAGTTTACTGTTTGGGTCCGTTTACATGGGCTTCCCTTGAAATTCTGGAATGAAAAGATTTTCATGCTTATTGCTAACTCTTTCGGGCAATATAGTGCTACTGATAAGATCACTAAGTTTAAAAAGTGGTTATTATATGCTAGATTTTGTGTGCTTGTGGACAAAAATCTGAAGCTTCCCACTTAAGTTACCTTGCCCTCCAAACTTGGTGTCTGGGTTCAGCAGTTGGACTTTGAAGAATCCCCCATTATCTATCTTTCTTGTGGTAAAGTGGGTCATTCTTCCACTACTTGTCATAAGAATAAGAAATATCACTTTGTTTGGAAGAAGAAAGACAATCATCCAGTTGCTAAGGATGACTCTTTTATTCCTAAGGGGGAGGAGTTGGATAATCAACGTTCTACTGAGGATTGCCAAGAAGTGCTGAAAGCTAATCTTAAAGAGTGCTCTTCTACGAAAGAATTGAAGATGGGGGATGGTCCTGTTTGCATGCCTTATTCCAAAAGAGTTAGTTTTGAGGAAAAGGACCCTTGTTTTGAGTTAAAACAAAGCTCTTTGGAACACTTTTTTAAACCACCATGATTTTGGTGGGTTGGTAGGTCCATGAGTCTTGTTGTTTTGTTAGTTATTTTGTTATTTTGTTGTTTGTTGTTGTTGGTTGGGCTCCATGTTCTATCTTTCTATTGTACAAGGGTCAGGGCCCTTTCAAAATCCTACTTATTTAATCAAAAACTATCTTTCTATATAATGTTAGTGAAGGAAACATTAAAAGCCACATACCATTTCATCAAGAGACCTAGTGAATAGTAGAGAAATCTACTTGGGATTTTGTAGATTAGAAGATCAATTGGTAGAAATATTCACAAAATTGTTAGCAAAGGAGAAATTTGAACATCTATGAAATAATTTGGGATGTTGAAGCAACTAGTGTTAAAAATTAAGGGGGATGTTGGAATAAACTTAGTTTCTCCCACTGGAACCATTAAATAATTTCCACCAAAATTAAACAAAGGGGGTAAACATGCATTGAATTGTTTAGAGGCCTAAACTTATTAAAGAGGATCGGATTTGATAATTCTATAAATTTGTAAGAATTTGAAAAGACTATTTGAATTTTTTGGTATGAGGGAGCTTGCAATATTAACCATTCATGATTGGCCCAGACTCAACCTTGAGGAGCTATGAAGGTTTGAAGAAAACTATTGTTAACAAGAAGAAACAATTACCTATAGTATATATTATTCAGAATAAAACATGTTGACTACACCTATTTTCACAATTTGGAAATTTTAGTTAGTCTTCATTCATTCTATCACACTTTATTCTTTCTTTCCACAAGAAATTTTTATTATAACTTTGAAGACATGCAAGGGCATATATCATCCTAAAAACCATATAATTTAACCTATAGACTTTCAACCACTATAAGGTCCAATTGAATTCCATCCATGTAGAGGTGTGATATTTACAGTTGGAGCATTTATATATGTGGAATAAGTAGCATCAATATCAAAAATTATTGCTATGTCTAAACAATTGTAGTGTTGATCATAGAGATTATTTCAATATATCTAAAAGATTGTACATTGATTACAAAGAATGTTGCTAAATCTAAAAAGTTGTAGCAGATCGAAATGATCATTGTTAAATCTAAAATATTGTAGCATTGATTGTAGATATTGTTGCTGAATCTGAAAAGTTGTAATGTTTATTGCAAAGATCATTGTTGAATCTAAAAGGTTGTAGCATTGATCGCCTAGATCATTGCTGAATCTAGAAATTTGTAGCATTGATTGAAAAGATTGTTCCTAAATATGTGATTTTTTTATCACAAAGATGATTGAAAATAACTTCACCTCCTTTATTGATAAAACTATGAAATACATCTTGTTATGGATAATGATGAACAAATGTAATCAAAGGTATTCAAAACAAAGGATAAGTCTGTATACTTTCAAAAAGACATTGATGTTAAATATTCTTCATTTGTACATGAGTAGCTAATAAACCTATTTGTTAAAGGTACTGCCCCACATCATCTAGTTAAGTTGTGTGATAAATAAAGTTTATGGGGGGTGTTAAAACTATAAATTATATTTAATCACATCCCAAAATATTGGTCATGGAGAGTCATGTCCCATGTGAGAGACACATTTATTCGCATATATTATCTATTTAAAAATCTTTGTATCTATAAACTTAGTTATAATGCAAATCTATTCAAGCTCTCCAATTCCAATGCTTTGTATTGCTATTATTTTCATAAATTTATTAATAACCTACTTTGAACAAGAATCCTAACTATTATGAAAATGATGGTTAATTTTTTTTTGCTATTGAAGTAATCCCTACACTGACAACAATCATTACCAACTAAATTACCCATTTGTTCATTGATCAGTCCCTAATTCAAAGCTAAGAACAAACATGTTAATCTGCAACCATAGTTGAATGAGTGGATACTATGGGTAAGGGCTAACAGCCATATCCTATATGGTGAGAGTCCTTGGTGTAATTGAAGTTTGTCACAGGTAAACTCTTGATACTGATGTTCCAATCCTCACCTTGGAAAAATCTAATGCCAAGTGATTCCATAATTCCTCGTTTGATCAATGTGGAGTTTCAAGATAAGACAAAAGCTTTCTCTGCAATGGATATGATGGTAACGTTAGTGGATGGTATTGAAAGTAGTGTATATGACCATAATTTTTTGGGACAGAGAATTGAGAGTCGTAACTCAACTGAACTCATGGCAAGGTGATTAATGGACGTTGAGCATCAACACACACGTGTCTGTCACCACTTACGTCGTCCACTTAGAATCAAAGTCTTCCAATACCCAACGTTCTCTTGAACTGAAATAACTTTGATCAGATTTTACATACCAATTGTGTTGGGTACAACAAAACAATGGAGTAAATTAATGGAAAACAAAATATTGTAGGCTTATAAGGAAAACGATAATATGAGAGGTTATAATAGGTTTAGAAAACAAAATTATGAAAGATTATAATTGTATTTTGTATTAATTTTGTTTTTGGAAATTATGTTATTTTGTCATGTTATGCAAAATCTTATATGAAAATTGTGTGTGATGTGGATGGTTTTACATGTAATAGAATTTTGTTTAGTAGCAATATCATCCACTTTATTCTTAATGTAATTAATTTTTTTGAGTAGTAGTAAGACTAATAAGAAAGAAGGTGAATAAGTACAAGGACATAACCATGGTAAGGGATATGGAAGAGGGCATGAAACAAGCAATAGAATCAGGATAACCATGGTGAGTTTAGGCATGAGGTGACATTTCAAGGGTAGAAATGGTAGAGACACTAGGATTATCTATAG
Source organism: Sequoia sempervirens (assembly GCA_007258455.2). Lineage (NCBI taxonomy): Eukaryota > Viridiplantae > Streptophyta > Pinopsida > Cupressales > Cupressaceae > Sequoia > Sequoia sempervirens. The sequence continues at coordinate 58,546,312 of VDFB02000020.1, read as the reverse complement.
TCACGAAACTATTAAGGATAGAATGAAAGGTAGGTAAAACAATAGTAGGAGGAGGTGAGGAAGGTGTGGATGTGGACAACTTCATATGGGTTCAAGTAGGTCTAGTGGGAGGAATGAAATTGGGAGGTATAACATATTTAGGAGAAAAATTAGGAGGAAGTTGTGAAGAGGACACATCATTCAAATAAATAGGAGTAATTTGGACACTAATATCTGAATTAATTTCCACCCATATATTTTAGTAATTAGTCAATCATAGAAATCTTGAACCACATTATTAGGACTATCCATCTCAACTAAATTAACAAGCTCATGTGAAAATTATTATTGTTCCAAATGTAATTTATTATCACTTTCTTTGACAACCTCATTTTCAAAAATATAATATCAATGTTTATGGGAAAATCATTATGAATTCACCATTCTCAATAGATTAAGATATATGATAAGCCATATGAGAAATTCTTCTTAAAGAAACTTGAGAATGAGAGTGGGATGTTGGCATGCAAATCAATCAATCACAAAAAGATAAATATCAAATGATATAAAAGAGATAGAAGGTTTGATTTAAAATTAGAAAAAAAAATTAGTAGGAACTTTCACAGCATGTAACACTAGAAATAGAAAAATAAAATAATTTAACATAACTAAATAAATACAATCAATTGGAAAATAGTTAGCCTAGATATAATAAAATTAGTAACAAATTAAAATTTTAAATGAAGTAAATTAAATGGAATAATTAGCTCAAAATCAAATAATGGAGAAGTGTCATAATATACGTTAGAAGTTGATTCATCAATATTGTAGAATTTGATAATTGACTTAGATAAAGATGTCCTATTCTATAAAATGACTTCTCTGGATCACTTATGGGATTTGGAAAAACATGAGGTTTAATTTATCTTTAGATTATATTCCAAATGAGTCGACATAACTTTGAAAATATAGAAGATAGCTAGCAAGTGTGCAATGAAAGTAAGATGTGCTACAAAATACTTTGATAAATATTGCTAGAATTCTCTTATAAATGTTTTATCAATAATCCTCAATACTTTTGATCTCCAACATAATTTTAAATGAGTGAATAAATATCTTCAAGTACAACCATGCACACAAATCAATCAATCATGTACTAAATAAGATTACAAGAGTTAGTGAAGTGGTTGGTGAGATGTTAATTTTAATTTTAATATAAAACTAAAATAAGAAGTTTTAAATATGAGAAGTTGTAGAAGTGCCTATAATGGTCAAGTATGCAATCAAGGTTATTATCCAAGGTGATAAACCATGAACCTTTTAAATGATAAATATAAGATTAAGAATAAATATTTGAGAATGTGTGATATCATAAGTTGAATACACTAAATATGCCATTTTTGAGCTAGTATGGGTAAGCAATTTTTCTAACCATAAAATTGTAGTGACCATTTTTATATTATAAGATAAAAAATGATAATTAACACAATCATTTCAAAATACAAATGTAAGGATCTCCTATTTTTTCAATTCTATTTTACATGATTTTTAACTAATAAATACAATTATAACAAATTCATTTTATAGGTTAATTTTTTATAACTTTCTATACTGTATCATAATTTTAAAACTTTACAATCAAAATTCAATAAAAGATTATTATATACATCATTTTTTATTACAAATAAATAAAGAGAAAAAATATTGTACACAATAAATTAGAGCACACAATCCTTATTTGTTTTGCTGAATATATATTAAAAAATATATATCTTCAATTTTGTTCACATTCTGTTTATATAAATTCTTTATTGCAATCCCCTATTTACAAATAATACACATTAAATTGAGCATTCCTTCTTTAATGGAGTTAATCAGATTTGTCTCATCCTATATTTATATTAAAATGGAGTTAAATCAGATTTATATTCTCCTATGCTTATATTAAAATGTCAAAAGGAATCTGTAGGCATCATATATATAAATGGTTCATTTGTTTAGTTACTCTTATATGATGAAAAATAGCCAGTAAATAAGCCAATAACGAGAATGTCATCTCATAACATCTTATGTTCATTCATGGCTTCCAACAATTTATTAGAAACAAAGACAAAAGAAACTATTAACATTTAAAAAGGCTTTACTCTTTTACAAAACTATACCTTTTATTGGCATTCCACAAAACCAGAACATGTTAGAAGGGTTACAGAATTAAAATGTAAAGTGTTCAACAAACTCCAAAATTTATACTGGAAAGTTAAGAGCTTATGCATTTCCAGTATGTATACATTATCCAATGCCTTCCAATCTTCAGAAAGCCATGCCAAGACCGAGGAGAGCAATTGTTGTTGCAGATACTATACTATAACTAGATGAAAAACCGGTGCCTGCAGTTCGGACTCCATTACTCTGTTGAGAAGGAGATGGTGAAACACCATGAATAGTTGGTGATAAAACTACAGTTATTAGTTTTTGTCCATGTGCACAGTGATCAGGAGCTCCACTGATGAAGAAGAAAGGACCAGGACGACGAAGTTTAATGACTGTGTTTCCATCACTATATGATGCAGTAGGATTAGAAGTATCACAAGAGTAGTAGGATTCATTTGTCACCACTAGCACTGAATCCTCACTTGGGTTGTACTTGAAATCTACAAAACAGGTACAAAATATATTAAAAGTACATAATATAACTGTAAGCTTTTACAATCTTAATAAGTAGCTATTATAGCTTAAAAGTTGAATATCACTGAGAAAAATCTAAAACAGTTTTAGAATATGTAAGAAATATAAAAAAAATGCAACAATTACTAATACCCACTAAAAATTGAACCCCATTTTAAATAATCTAAATCATCAGTACTTCTGCAAAATAATAATATATTTACAGCTGTAACAAGACATATTGACCAATGTCTCCACTCTTGGTGGTTTGTCCTATTTATCTTCACTACTTTTACTGTCTCTGTGACTAAGCAGTTTCTATCTTTCATCGAACCCTATTTTTCTGACATGTCTTTTGTACAATCTTAATAAGTAGCCATTATAGCTTAAAAGTTGAAGATCACTGAGAAAAACCTAAAAAAGATCACTAAAACACAGAATATGTACAAAAGACAAAACTATTAAGAACAATTAAGAAAAAAACTGCAACCATTACTAACAGCAATTAAAAATTGAAACCCATTTTAAATGATCTAAATTATAAGTACTTCTGCAAAACAATAATATATTTACAGCTGTAACAAGAAACATTGACCAATGTCTCCATTCTTGGTGGTTTGAGCTGTTTATCTTCACTACTTTTACTGTCTCTGTGATCATGCAGGTTCTATCTTTCATAGAACCCTATTTTTCTGACCTGCAACTATTTTGTAATGGGTGGAAGCCCCTGCAATCTCTCTTTTCTTTGTCCAAAACAAGATGTATTGACAATGGATGTTTGGTAGGCATGTTTCAGAAACAAAACATACAAAGAACCTTTTCTTGTGAGTATGACCAAATAGGAAAAAAAATGATTTTTAATTGTTTTACAGTCACTTACAAACTGGAAGTTGTCAGCTACTTCAGGACTTAACAAAGAAAGAAGTACAGTTAACAAATGCTCTTACATTCCTGAGAAAGGAAAAAACTTTCAAAACTTACAGAGATTATCATCAACTTGAAACCTGTTGCGCTCAGCCCACTGGTTATAGGTCTCTGTTTCATTCCCTAGAGGTTCAAACCACCCTCTTGGCCCTCCTACTCTGAACTGATTTGAACCCACACTCATATTCCAACACACTGCCAAACATACTGCCAATGTCAACCATTTCCATTGACAGTATGCCATTTTTGCACTTCAAACACTGTTAGATAGCAAACTCCAGACTATACTTTTAACAGATATCTCAAACAAGCTTGGGAGGAAGCAAGTCGTGGGGTTATTATATATATCTGAATTTGGCATATGTTTGAAATGGCGGCATTTAAGATAGTTTGTTAAAGTTTGTTAGAGATGTTGTTTAGTTAGGAGACAGACAACCGTGTACTTAATACAGGTTTTTTATCTCTAATTTTAGAGAGAGGACTGGCTACAAACACTTATCTCTTTTTTGACCAGAGCATTGGAAATTAATAGTTGTAGGTTATTCCATAATTAGTATGTAACGAGGTTTATGGAGAGTCGTTAAGAATTAGATTCCTTTCTATGCCTGCAATAATATGACATTTCTAAAATAAGAAACTTACCGTAGATGGCAATTAAATAAGCAGTCTTATGTATCGTTATTAAAACAAAATTTAACATTTTGCTCAAAAAGAAAATTATGAAAAAAAAAATCATTAAATTTAAAATCTCTTATAATTAAAACTTAGAGTAAATGTCTTCATGATTGTATTAAATAAATTTTAATTACAAGATAAGGATAATTTATAAGATATTATATGTTAAAAATTTAAGAATGTGACATCAGCAAATAAAAAATTCAAAAGTTCTTTCATGGACATCTTCTTAAATAACTAAGAACTTACCAACCTTTCTTGTCATAAAAATAAAAAGTTAAAATTCAATTGAAAGGATTTAATATTTAGTTGAAGTTTAATTTAATATTTTTATTTTCATTTATTTCAATTTTGTTAGAGTTTGATAAGAGGTTGTATAGTCAAACATAACCATAATATCTTTATTTTAAAGATTTGTCTCTTTGTCAATTTAAAAAATTTAATATATGATTTGTTTTATCTAAATTTATTTATAATATTATTGTAACAGTGAAATTCACATACTCATGACATTTCTCATTTAGATTTTGTCCATTTTATAGTGTCATGATACATATATATCAACAAATGATACAAACTTATGCAAAGTTGGACTTGTTCCTCTAGCCTTACCTATCCCTATACGCATTAGTTCCCACAAACATAGTTCCTAACTTATATTTATACACACACACTCCAATCCATTAGTCTTATCTAAGAATTTATTACACTTATCCATACACATATAGATATGGCCATCATACACTTGGATATTAGCATTTGCCCACCCAAAGTCATTTCCATGATCACAAGGCCAACCCTTAAGTTGTGGGTTTCTCTCTTGCCTTTCTAAAATTCAAATTCAAATTTCGGTCAATTAACCCCCTTGGTTTTCTTGTCCTGAGCTAAGTACACATTTTGCAAAATATGATACAATGTACTAGTACTTAAAGGAATTCACTTATCATTTCTCCTCTATAAAGTATCCTCTTTCATCTTAGAGTAATAAAGAATCAATCAAAAGTAAAATGCTTGAATTTGGTGCACTAAAATGAGTAACAAACATGTGTACATCATTATAAGAGCTCACTTGCTACCTTTGATATTTTATACATATTTTTGGTGGTTGACCTAAGAGAAAATATCTTCACACAACACAACAATAGCCTTTCCAAAATACTTGTAAATAATGCTATCTGTAATATACTAGAAATGATCATTTAGTAGAAAAAGGTCAACTAGTAAAGCAACAAACTAGACTTGTGTACATTATGTAGGACCATATATCTAGATGCAAACAAAAATCTATGATTATGGACTTCACCTAGAGCTATGAATTTGATCTTAGATAGAGAATAAATTTAGCATAGGATCCAAGGCACTTTATTGGTAGAGAGATCACATTCCCTAGGGTAGACGTGGACATATTCCAAAATCTTCATCAAAAGTACACATTATTTAGTCAATGATCTAAGTACCTTTATCCTTCACACCTTCCTAAGATAAATATTAAAGTATTTTATTTTATAATTTTCTTGCTATCATAATTTAATTTGGTTGATTCTCACTAAATTTTTTGTATTTAATCAATTAGCCTAGGTTAAACATTAAAGAATATTTAGTTCCCTTCACATTTTTGTGAACATATTTAATCCTACATGACCTAATCTTTCTTCTAGGACTTCTCAGCATATTATAATTTTCTTATTTGGAATTGTATAGGTTCATATGATATTTTCAAATTTGAACTTCCTTTTAAATTCTTCTACTTTCATTGACATATCATTGTTTTAGGTTATATTCTTATTTATCTATTATATTTTAACCACCCCACCCAACCATACATTGGATTTAGGGTCTATATTTTCCATTTATTTTTAGATTTAATCTACTTTTTTTTTAATCTAATTTTGAGTACCCTTTTACATACTATGTTTATGCTAAGAGTTGCTTGTGATCCTAATCTTCGATTAAGGAGTGCTCACTTAAACCCTAATATGGCTTCCCAATCTAATAATAATGATATATTTAATGGTAGTCATATAAAAATCAACATAGATGACCAAGAATATTATGATCATGATGCACATGTGGTTGGATAAGATATCCATCTAAGAGAATGATTTTTAATAGATGCATTACAACAAGTTTAATCCCCTAATTAATTAGAAAATATATTTTATAAGATATTAATGTGAATTCCTCGTGGCACAAAAAACTTACAAGATCTTACTTTCTTAATGGAACTTTTTATTTTTTATCCTCCAACCCATCTTTCTCTTGTGATCCCAAACTTATCACCTCCACATCTACTACCATCATCAACCCTAGTGTTACCCTTTATATTTACAATGTCCCTACCTCATTCCCTTTTACCCTCACTAAATAATATAAATTATCTAAAGTTAAACTCCACATTCAATATCCCCATTAATAATTCCAATTATTCTAGTTCTCCCCTATATCTATTTGTATAACCTCTATAGCCACCACTATTACACATTTCACCCATGTACCCCATACTATTTTCTCATTCTAAGAATGACCAATACCTCCCATAATGTGTCCAATATATTCATATACATGGGCGGGTGCATGAAGTTGGTCGCACTTTTGTGGCCAAATGGGAAAAAAATTGGAAAGACATAACACGCTCGTGTTATAATGCAAGTGCGTTATGTGATTTTAAAAGAAAAAAAAAAGTCAAATGTGTATCATTTGCTCTTTACTATTTCTCAGCTTTGCCCGCGCCCAAAAATCCTCACTTTCACGCTTGCGTTCTAGGAGGAAGGATTTCTGCAAATTTCATCAAAACAGTTGGATTTTGTTTGCAAATATGGTGCCATGATTGATGAAGAGATGCAGGAGGTAAGTATTGTTTGCTATTTGTTTTGAATTTGTTAGTTTGAAATTGATTTTGTTTGTTTTAGGTTATATTTGATTTTTTTTTTTAAAATTTGTAGGAAATCTTGTAAATCCTCAACAAGAAGAGGAGGTAAATCCTCAACAGCAAAATCTTCAACAAAATCAACCTCCCCCACCATTTTCTCAATTGCCTCCTGGCACTCAAGAAAATTTGAGGAGTGAAATTGAGAACAATAGAAAACAACTTGAGGATCTTATCAGTAGGTTGAGTGATCCAAATGCTTCAACCACAGAAAGAATGCTTCTAGAAAATTCATTGAAAGACATGTTAAAAAATGTAGATGAAATCACCCAATAAATATCTGGATGGCAAGATAGGAGGCAGACAACCAAGGCATATTATGCAGACAAATTATCATATAAACAAGTAAAAGATTTAAAAATTACTAAAGGTGATTTGTGCTCTCTATTCACTGACCCTAAAACAAATCAAAATCTTACCCTCAATGCAAAGAGTTTTCCTATTCATTGGTGCCACCACCAAGAGATTAAAAACTATTTTTATGAAAGATGGTATATGGTCTTTGATTACCCACCGTGCAATAATTGTGAAGCCCCCCAATATTTTCTTAGGAAACTATACAGTGAGTTTGTATTGAACCAAATCCCAAATTATTTTGATATGAGGGAGTTCCAGGGGAGAGGTGGGGAGTCAGCTTAGGATAGGTCCGGTGCACAGCCGGATCCTACGTGGCAAGGGAGACAACCTCTCGCTAGGCCGCCTCGTGAGTAGATTGCGATGCCCGCCGTTGCAAAGGAGAGTACCGACATAAAGACATTGCAGGCGATCACAACTTTGACCCGGAGTGTCATCCATCACACTAGCCCTATTGTACAGCGCCATCCAGGGGAGTCTTTAGGTGGTGGCCTTTGAACCCATGTGTGTTAATCTTGCAGGGCGACTTGTTCGTATGACCCTACTAACACTCAAAAGGGTGCTACGCAGGATCCATATGCTACTACGCAGCCTAATCCGTATGCATCTATGGGGATGGAGAGGACGGCTGACATTTTGCATGATGCATATGGCATTGACACTCAGGTAAAATTCAGCATGTTCATTGAATTTAATTTATTAAATTTCGATTGCGAAATACAAGATTAACTAATTTAGTTTTACTATTTTAATAAAATTGGGTCGAGTGTAGAGACTCGATACACCAGTCATCCACCTACTTATTTTGGCAAGACACCTATCGGTGGGGTATGTAAAGTTAGTAAACAATTATAAATTTATTACATGTGTTAATAGCATTGTTTCACGAATGGTATTTTAATATGTGATTTTGATGTTGAACAAGGTAATGTTGGAGGTTTCAAGGAAACACCTCTAAGTGCCAATAGATTTGATCAAACGTTCACGGAGAGTAATATAGAATTTAAAGAGAACTTAAGTAATGAATTCTAAGTTTAATAGATTTGTGTAGTTTATATTCATATTGTTGGTTATGTTGCATTACACATCATTCAAACTCAAAGCATTACTTCAAATTCGATAACTAATAATCAGAAATATATCTGTTTAATACTTGTACTCAAAATTTTGTTCATTAGATCTCATACGTTATAAGTCATCACATGGATCACTATTGTAACTTTTTTGTGATTGAATAATTTGTTGTTTTATTTTCAGATGTTGGTGACAAAAACACCACCAAACACCTCTGAGGGGCAATGGATATTGGTGTTTCCTCGCTATACAATCGCCAGTGGCTCTGATAGGCGAGGTATGAGGCAAATTACTAAATTTCAATTTACATTCATTGTTATAGATGAACTAGTTCTAGTGAAAAATCAAACCATTATTGATTCATAGTTTAATTCCTATTTGAATGTTTATACAGGGCTTGAGAATGCCTGAGCATCGGTGTGCAAATATTTCCATCGAGGAGAGTGATCGTGAGATGGCTGTAAGTGATTATTTTGTTAAATATATTAATTTTTATAGTGTAATTTCTATATATTAATGTCTTTACTTCTTATTGTAACAGTTGAAACTTCACTAGAAGCTAAACACTAGGAGGAGCAGTAGGAGCACTCCTTGAGCACAACAGAAACATGTGACAAAATTATCGCCATCAGATCGCCCAACAAAGGGAAAGAAAATTATATTTGAACCAGAGCATGGAGAGAAATGAATTTTGAATGCACAGAGCCCTTTGTTGTATGCCTACATGGAAATTTTGTACATATTTTGTGTTGGATATATTTGACATTGTATGCCTATATGGCATTCTCGTAAGCCTATATGGCTATTTTGTAACTATTTTTTATACTTATATCGACATATATTGATGTATGTGTACATGGCTATTTGCTTAATTCAAATCTTTTTTATTGATGGTGTACATATTTGCAAATTATAAATTCATGGTTCAATAGATATGAGTTACGTGTATTCAAGTGTATACTTTACAACTTACGCACATATACTTTTTGACTTACGTGTGGACATCAAAAAGTGTGAAAATTTGTGTTTGGAAGTCAAATGTAAGCCAATTTTGCAATTCTCAGTTTTTGCATACTCGATCTTATGGACTTATATTCCTTCCTAGCACATATTGTGAATATTTCTCATTTGGTGTAGAAGACAGATTCCTCATTTTTGAACCACTCATAGCAAAGAGATTCACAATAAGACTTTAGCATTGGAACACTACTCCATACTTCTCTTGACTAGACCATAAAGGATTGAAAATTCTTAATTTGATGCAATGATAGTCGTGAGATGAGAATTTATATCTAATCTTTGCATCAACAAGAACTTAAAGTGTTGCATGGAGGTGTTAGGTTTGATAGGCCTTCTCTTCCCTAAGGAGGAGGCACATCTTGAATTTTTAAACAAAATTTTAAGAAGCAAACATTTTACCTAAAAGCTTCAAACCTAGATGACATATTTGTCTAAGTTTATCACCAGAATTATCAATGCGTTCAAATAAAGAGTTGTCCACGAAAAGCAAACTTTGTTTTTCCCAAGGAAAGAAATTGCAACAAGTTGCATGTGATTTATCTTATTTCTTTCTCACAGTTCACAGTCCAATCATTCATGGCTCAGGGATAGTTCCATTCAAGGCAAGGACACCAAAAATCACTGAGATTCTTCTACGAACTGCAAGAAAAAGGTTTTGGCTCTTTCACAATGTAAATAATTATGTAACACTATTTTCTTGTTTGCCTTCCACACGGAAAAATGTTCACACTTTTCAAATTGATCAATGATCAATAATGGCTGATTATAAACACTTGACATTTTTATGTTTGAACTTTAATTTATAATTTTGTATCATGACATTCGAGTAGATCACTAATATTTTAATATTTCACTATGAAAGTGGTGGTGTATTTTTGCTATGTTATTTGACTATTAATATGGTGGTGTATTATGAACTTGATTACTGCTGCAAATATGTATATATTTCTGATTTTTATATGTTTTTGTATTACTGAACCCAAAATGAACCCAACCCCAATTTTTTTTTTTCCCGAACCGGGTTCTCGAACCCGATCCCAAACCAAAAACCGAACCAGTAACTTAGTAAAAAGCCAGGGATTTTGTAGTTTATATTCATAGCGTTGATTACACGTACCGTTTTTTATCTTTTAAGGCTGAAAGCATTGCTTCACATTTCATAACTAATAACTAGATCGATAGATAATAAAATTTCAATTACAATATGGTTTCAAGAATCCAGCCTAAGTAGTTATGCAATTAATTCACATTGCATAACTAATAATAGAACATCTACCAATTGCATTTTGGTTTCATGGCATTCTATGAGACCACATTTCTTTGAGGCATTTTTTCAAAGCAGGTTCCTTTGCCTTGTCTATACTACCAAATTTTGCATACATGTCTACCAAAGCATTTTGTCAAATGGTTCAAAGTGTTACCTTGTTTGCTTTATGGTTGAAATTCGGAAACAAGTGCTTTTCAGACAAGCTATGGATGCTTGGAAAAAATCTCTATTAAAATCATAATAGTAAGCAATATCATAGATAAGGCAATGAACTGTTTGAAAAATGCCTCAAAAAGTCTCAATAGTGATGGAATGCCATGACAATCCACAACAATTTGCTTGTCATGGCATTATCATGCCATTCCATCACCATGAGACCACATTTCTTTGAGGCATTTTTTCAAAGAGTTCACTGCCTTGTCTATGCTAACACATTTTTCATACATGTTTATCAAAGCATTTTATCAAATAGTTCATTGCCTTGCTGCTATTGCTAAAAGCCTAAAACGGGTGCTTTCGAACAAGCTATGGATGCTTAGAAAAAATCTATCATATCATAATAGTAAGCAACAAGCTGATGCAATACAAATATTTCCAAACCAATCAACAACTCAGGGGACTCTTGTCCCAAACTCATCTTGGAGAAGATCAAACAAAATTTCAACATTTCATCAAAAATCTACTTTTCATCCACTCAAATTCTCTTATCATTCATCATTCAACCTTCCAAAAATCTATATTCCAATTGACTCATTCAAAGCAAAAAACCATTTTAGAAAACTTTGATTCAATCAATTAGATCAACATGCATTTAAAAAACACTATTTTCAACAAGGCACTCTTCCATTCAATCAATTCATTCAACTTGTCCCAAATAGTCAATCCATCATTACAATTGGCTTTCAGACTTTTACTAGACCATCAGGCACTGTGAACATCATTATTACAACTGATACAAATCAAAAAATTTCTCTTTTAACTTTGTTCTGACTGAACTTACAATTTCATTTATTATTTTACACCAAGTCTCCTCACTGTCCAACTGTCAAAACAATGTATCTCACTTCTAAACCTTGTCCAAGACTCCATACATTCCTGACACCATCACTTAGACAACATTATCTCAAAATCAACTCACCAATCACTGTTAGGTTAGACTTATATTCTCTAAGCAGTCAAGGCATTACTTCTCAATGAGACATTCATGCCCTAAATCGGGTAAACCAAACACACATGTTTCAAAACCCAAGATCCAAAACAATTTTAGAGACCTCTTAATGCCCATGTCCTCATATCAAAAAATCATAATAACTTATATTGAAGAAATAAGTAGTTTTTAGTCTAAACGCTATAAAAAAGGCTACTAAAATAGGCCTAATTTTCAAAGAAGACCCCCTTCAAACATTCCCAAAACACTTAAAACCTCAAAAAAGTCATTAGAAATAACACAAAACTCCCAATTTATCCATTTTCAGGGATTAAAAGACTCTTTTTTACAGTATATTGACAAACCCTTGTTTATAGGGTGAAAAACTCAAAAATCAATGAGGGTTTCTTGTATAGGCTACATACAAACCTCAAAACCTCCAGCCAACCATTGGAACATGTCAAAATACATCTGAAAAGGCATTTGGAAACATCTTCTAACCCATGCACTTTTTCTTTCTCCACTATCATGTTGGAAACTGTTCATTTTGACTGGAAAACTCAAAATTTCCTGTGTAGCAGCAACTCCTTCAAGGTATTCTTGCTTTTTCCTCCACTCAAAAACATCAAAACATAACAAATAACCTATCCGTAACCTACTCCACCAATCTACCTGACCTACATTGGTGGAGTAGTGTTGAAATTCCTTATAAGACTCAAAACTCAATGCACAGGATTTCAGACCGAGCCATAAGAAGAATGCTCAAACAAACATTAAATTTAATGGATTCCTTCCCAAATGGATGCAAACAAATGGTGATTCCCCAACCTACTGGAAACAATCTAAATTTGAACCCTAAACTCTTGCACAATCCGTACAAGTTATGAAACAATTGAAAAACACAGAAAATAAGCTAAAACAGGGAACTCTTTGTTAATTTAATTCTTCCAGAATACAATGATCTCTTTGCTCGGCCTTTACAATTCTCTTAAAGAAGTTTCCAACCATCAACTACCTCTTCATCTTCCTTGAATGACCTATGACTCATCCTCTTCCTTGATTTTCTTGATTTTCTTGTTTTGTCTCTTCACATTCTTTCTTTTTCTCTCTTTTACATATTTAACATTTTGACAATAATACACTTTGTACTTTTTCATGCCTTGATTACATTTAATTTTGGTATTACATGGACTTAAATATATTTTTGACAACTTAGCCTTTTGAAGGCATTACATGACCTAGGTGTTCCTGCACCACAAGCTATGGTCTCATGGTTTTCTTTCACATCAACTTGATTTGATTCACATTTTTTTCACGTGAAAATTAGCTTCAACCAGATTTTGTATTATGGAGTTATATTAAGTTGCCACTTCAAAAACTGATGTAACAATGATACAAAATAATGTTTGAGACTACAAGAAGGCATCAAAATGGCTAGTGTACTAAACAAATTATTATGATTTACGAATAATATTGATAACTCTACTTAGTTGGTAACTCTACTCAGTTGGCTTCCTTTTTCAAAATCATACAAATTGAACCCTAGCATCAATAGACTCTATATATCAAGCTACCACAATCAAGTTACATCAGGCCCATATCACCGAGACACAACTTGAACAATAGGAGGAATGACCTATTTCAACATACTACACTCAAACCCTTAAGGGATCGATCTGGTTGAACGTAGCTCAGAGCGATTCCGCATGTTTGGGTGTGAAAGAGGACCATGCCTAGCGTAAACATGCCTACTCAGATGTGTTGGAACAGTCTGTTTGGTCACATGAGTTAAAGAACAAAAATTGCACCACCTTGCAACTTTCCATTGCTTGCATTTGACACTTTTTCCATCAACTGAAAATTAGACACCACAGGAAAACCACTCTGAGATAATGAAAACCGAGAGAAGTTATTATAGAGGGGCCCAACACAATCCCATAGGATCAGACAAGAAGTTTATAAGCATCACGGTGTCCGAGTAACCTCATGTTGAAGTTTGCAGCCATTTTTTCCTTTGGACCCTTAAGGGATCGATCCGGTTGAATGTAGCTCGAAGTGATTCCGCGTGTTTGGGTGCGAAAGAGTACCATGCATAGCATAAAAATTCTTATTCAACCACGTTGGAATAGTCTGTTTGGTCACACGAGTTGTAGAATGAAAATTGCACCAATTTGCAACTTTCCACTGCTTCCGTTTGACACTTTTTCCATCAATTGAAAACTAGAGACTATGGGAAAACCACTCTAAGATAAGGAAAACCAAGAGAGTTTATTGTAGAGTGGCCCAACACAATCTCATAGGATCAGACGAGAAGTTTATAAGCGTCATGATGTCCGAGTAACCTCATGCTGAAGTTTACAGCCATTTTGCCCTTTGGACCCTTAAGGGATCTATCTGGTTGAACATAGCTCGGAGCGATTCCGCGTGTTTGGGTGTGAAAGAGTTCCATGCCTAGCATAAAAATTCCTCTTCAGACACATTGGAACAGTCCATTTGGTCACACGAGTTGTAGAACGAAAATTGCACCACTTTGCAACTTTCCACTGCTTCCGTTTGACACTTTTTCCATCAACTAAAAACTGGAGACTACGGGAAAACCACTTTGAGATAACAAAAAATGAGAGAGGTTATTATAGAGGAGCCCAATACAATCTCATATGATTAGATGAGAAGTTTATAAGTATCACGATGTCCGAGTAACCTCATGCTGAAGTTTGTAGCCATTTTGCCCTTTGGACCCTTAAGGGATCGATCCGGTTGAACGTAGCTCAGAGTGATTCCATGTGTTTGGGTGTGAAAGAGTACCATGTCTAGCGTAAACATTCATATTCAAACACATTGGAATAGTCTGTTTGGTCACACAAGTTGCAGAATAAAAATTGAACCACTTTGCAACTTTCCACTGCTTCCATTTGACACTTTTTCCATCAACTGAAAAATAGAAACTACGGGAAAACCACTCTGAAATAACAAAAACCAAGAGAGGTTATTGTAGAGGGGCCCAACGTGATCTCATAGAATTAAACTAGAAGTTTATAAACATCACGGTGTCCGAGTAACCTCATGCTAAAGTTTGCAGCCATTTTGTCCTTTGGACCCTTAAGGGATCGATCTGGTTGAACGTAGCTCATAGTGATTTCGCATGTTTGGGTGCGAAAGAGTACCATGCTTAGCGTAAAAATTCCTATTCAGACACGTTGGAACAGCCCGTTTGGTCACATGAGTTGCATAACAAAAATTGTACCACTTTGCAACTTTACACTGCTTCTATTTGACACTTTTTCCATCAACTGAAAACTGGAGACTACGGGAAAACCACTATGAGATAATGAAAACCAAGATATTTTATTGTAGAGGGGTCCAACATGATCTCATAAGATCATATGAGAATTTTATAAGCGTCACAGTGTCCGAGTAACCTCATTCTAAAGTTTGTAGCCATTTTTCCCTTTGGACCCTTAAGGGATCGATTCGGTTGAATGTAGCTTAGAGCGATTCCACATGTTTGGGTGTGAAAGAGTACCATGCCTAGCGTAAAAATTCATATTCAGAAATGTTGGAATAGTCTGTTTGGTCACACGAGTTGCAGAACGAAAATTGCACCACTTTGCAACTTTCCACTACTTCCATTTGACACTTTTTCCATCAACTAAAAATTGGAGACTACGGGAAAACCACTCTAAGATAACAAAAATTGAGAGATGTTATTGTAGAGGGGCCAACACGATCTCATAGGATTAGATGAGAATTTTATAAGCGTCATGGTGTCCGAGTAGCCTCATGCTGAAGTTTGCAGCCATTTTGTCCTTTGGACCCTTAAGGGATTGATCCGGTTGAAAGTAGCTCGGAGTGATTTCGCGTGTTTGGGTGCGAAAGAGTACCATGCCTAGCATAAAAATTCATATTCAGACACGTTGGAACAGTCTGTTTGGTCACACGAGTTGCAGAACGAAAATTGCACCACTTTGCAACTTTCCATTGCTTCCATTTGACACTTTTTCCATCAATTAAAAACTGGAGACTACGGGAAAACCACTACGAGATAATGAAAACCAAGAGAGGTTATTGTAGAGGGGTCCAACGTAATCCCATAGGATTAGACAAGAAGTTTCTAAGGGTCACAGTGTCCGAGTAACCTCATGCTGAAGTTTGCAGCCATTTTGCCCTTTGGACCCTTAAGGGATCGATCCGGTTGAATGTAGCTCGAAGCGATTCCGCATGTTTGGGTGCAAAAGAGGACCATTCCTAGTGTAAAAATGCCTATTTAGATGCGTTGGAATAGTCCGTTTGGTGACACGAGTTGCAGAATGAAAGTTGCACCACTTTGCAACTTTCCACCATCATTTGACACTTTTTCCATCAATTCTGGTACTGATTACGGGAAAACCCACTTCGAGATAACAAAAATTGAGAGAGGTTATTGTAGAGGGGGCCCAACGCCGATCCCAGTGCATAGGATCAGACGATAAGTTTCTAAGTGTCACGGTGTCTGAGTAACCTCATGCTGAAGTTTGCAGCCATTTTTCCCTTTGGACCCTTAAGGGATCAATCCAGTTGAACTTAGCTCGAAGTGATTCTGCATGTTTGGGTATGAAAGAGGACCATTCCTAGTGTAAACATGCCTATTCAGACGCGTTGGAACAGTCTATTTGGTCAGATGAGTTAGAGAACGAGAGTTGCATGACTTTGTAACTTTTCACAAGGCTAACCTTCAAATCTTGCTTCCAAATTTTTACTAGACCTTGGTACACTTTATTCATCTTTATTTTGACATGAAAAAAGCTAAAACACCTTCTTACAACACTGTTTAATCAAATTTCACAATTGCTTGCACTAGAAGACTATACCTAAAATAGCAATTACAATGACTCCATACCTAAACTAGTGACCTTATGATGGCCTCATTACATCATCTTGACCCTTACATTATGAATTTACATACATTTTCACATTTAGGCCATTCAAGGCTTCATTACACCAAATTGACAACATGCTAACATGACATTGCAACCTCATATCCTACCAACCCAGATTGACTTAAAACACTTCTTAATGGTCCTTATGACCTTATTACAACATTCTTCATGGACTACAAATCAAAATTTACCACTTGACCACCTTGTGGTCCTGATTGTCCTTGGTGCTCCTGCACCATAAACACCCTACTATAGCCCTACTCCACTGATCTACAAGCCTAATTCAGTGGAGTATGCTTTATTTCTTTACTTGACTCTCAAAACCTCAAATTGAAGGTTCCAAACTAAATTTTAGTAAATGTGCTCTAATAGTGGAAAAACTCAATGGATTTTCTTCTAGATGGACTCAAAAGAAACCTAATTCTCTGTATTGTCTTAATCTACAAAGGACAAGGCCTAAATAATTTTTTACTAGTTTAGTTATAGATACGCAAAGGAAAAGAATAAAAAGAAATAGCTCATCCAAAATAGATGGAAGGCACTTACAGATAGGCATGGCAGTCTCTCAACTTAGTCAGTCTTGGTCATACATCTTCACTGGCAGTTCCAAGATACCTATTACACACAACACCTCTCATGAATAGAATTTATTGAAATTCGAGATGCTCTTATAATGTCTACATCATAGGTGGTCATGATAAGGTTAAATTCAAATGAATAACTTGAAATTGCCTCATCAAGCTTCGCACACACTTTTGTAATGGCTTAAAATCATAATTGAGATTTGTCAAGATCATCAAAATAAGGATGTTGCATTGCTTTTCTTGAGATTCTCTTGGATGGCTCATAAATCTGCATTTTATGCAAGGGGACACCAATCAATGTTTGCCTGGTTACATACAGATACACAAAGTAAAATAAGATGATAGCATTGGCATCAACAAATTGGCGATGGATACAAGTATAAATTAATAAGAACCATTGTGCATATACTTACAAATTAATCCAATGAACCATCCGGTCTCCGCTTCTACTCTTTATTGTGTCAAGTATTGCCTCATGGTCGACTCACCATCTTCCACAAGGTCTTGTTCAAAGGTCTACCCCATATTTTCTCAAATGAACATTGGATACCACAACAAGGTTTGAGTAATGAAGAATCTTACGATGCGTGTCAAATTCCTCAAACAACCAATGTTTAACACTCTTATGTGGGTACCTTCTCAGCCACGTTCCAGTAACAACAACTAAGCCTGTAGGGTATTCAATGTTTTCTCCATTTATAATTCAGGCTTCCAATTTATTTTTTGCCTCAACACAACGACACAAGTAATAGTCTATACCCTCTTCATTGTCTTCATCTGCAATAACTACATAAACATGCCCTGCATTTATATGTGCGACATAGCTCTTGAAATTAGTCAACATTATGAATACAATACAAAGTAAGATAACAATATGGAATTTCAAATACTAAGCAAGTAGATATATTACCTGGTTGAACTAGATCCGATACATGGTCAAAGTCAACTAATGATTCCATCCGTGTTAGTTCCAATGCCATCGGAGGGCGATGATGAGCCCAAAATGTGCTCATAGTTTGGATATCATGATGAACTTTTAATACCTTTACTTTTGTTATTCATGGTTGTTTAAACTCTTTTGAAACCTTTTATTGGGATATCCAGTAGCAATACACTTTCATGTTCCTCCAGCCTATCATGTTGTCTTATCTATATTTATTACCCCATTGACTCCCTAAATGACTGGTATATCGCATATAGTTTTTGAATGATGAAATAGATTCAAATATGTGATTAATGAACTGATATTGTGTATGTGCCATGTGCCTTTTCTTTCGCATCTGTTACCTTGTGTTTCGCAGGTTGTTGAAGAAAGTATGATCGAGTCAAGCGCAATCGATCTCGGCCTTGCAGTAAAGTCTATTTCCTGCATGATTTCAAGGAAGCTTTGGTGAAGACTTTTTGACCGAAACTGTTGGGAAGGATTTTTAATGGCAGTCAATTTGGAAAGAGTGGAGTGCTAGATTCTCTCTGGATCGGGTTGAACGAATAAATTCATTTATGAAGTCTGTTCCTCGATTTTGGGATACATTTTACTTCCACGTCTTTCTTTGTTAAGGTTAGTTAGTTAGTTGTTCTCTTGACTTTAAATAAGTGCTCCTCCTGTCTGAGTGAGCAGATGATAGTTAGAAGTAAGATAGAAGCATAGTGATAGGGAGATAGAAGATATCATATAAGAGTTAGTATGATAATAATAAAAAGCAGAATCTGTATGACAAGAGACATAGTTTGTTGTTAGTTTTCATATCAACAAAGCAATGTATACCATTCTGAGTTTATGAATAAAGTTTGATGAAGTTCTGAGTTCAACACTTGCATAATTAGTAGATGCTTGCTAAGGGGGCCCACTTAGTAAGTATCTGTAGCTAGTTAGTTAGCTATTCTTTTTCTGTTGATCATCAGTTAGATTTCATTTTTGAATTTTTCATACAAACTCAGTCTTGTATTGTTCCTACAGCATCGGGAATCCATCCCTGTGCCTGTTCCTGTAGCATAAGGCCAGTTCATAGTTTTTGTCTCAGTCGTAGCTATTATGATTTCTATTTTGGTTAAATCATAGTTGAGTTAAAAGAACTTTGCATTACCTTCCTGTAGCGTAGATAAAATTCTTTCCAAGTGTTTATTTCTGTTAAGTTGTGACTGAAACTAGTTCTTAGTGCATATATTGTGCTGCTCCATTCAAAGTATACATTCCCTAGTTTGACAAGTAAATGAATGTCCATAAAGAGATATTAGTCACCTGCTGGAATGTCCAATTCCTAGGATAGGTTTTAATGTGATTTTCATATCCTTTTGTGGGCATGACCATTTTTGGCGCTGTTGCCGAGGATGGTGTCAATCTAAGAACTTGTTAGAAGTCATTTTTAGCATTAGTTTAGTTTGTTAATCAAAAATTTTCCAATCCTTCAAAATCACCATTCATTCTATTGCATGCGTAGAAGAAGAGACGTGTTGGGAAGGTTTCTCCCTGAAAACCTGTTTGTTGAACTTCCATTTGACCCAGCTGACAAAAAACCTGAGGAAAATCCATTCGCTTTGATATTCTAGCAAGCAAATATGGCAAATAATCCACCTAATCCACCTCCTGCTTTTGAGTTCCCCATTGTTCCTCAGCGAGATACTGATAACCTTAAAAATATTCCTTCCTCATTACTTCCCAAGTTCTATGGCCTAGTTACGGAGGATCCTGAAACTTTCCTGTTTGAGTTTGATATCCTCTATCACAGCTATGATTAAACTTCAGATGCACACAAGTTGAAGTTTTTTTCTTCCACCTTGAAGGAAGGAGCTCTTAGATGGTTCATGAGTTTGGGAAGAGATGTTGTTGATAGTTGGGCAACCTTGCAAACAAAATTTCTTGAGAAATATAAGGAATATTGTAAGAGTGGAAGTAAGAGAGACGATATATTCAGAATTCAACAAAAGGAGGATGAAAGCCTGGAAGACTACATCTCAAAATTCTTGTTTTCACTGAAAAAGAACTCAAACCATACTCTCAATGAAGACTCTCAAAAACTACTTTTTCTAAGAGGAATCAGTGATGCCTATATAGACGCTCTGGACCTGATGGGAGGAGGTGATATAACCCAACTGCCTTGGGATGATATTAAGAAAATATGTCTTAATTACTCCTGAGCAAATGTGAAGAAGGGTAGAGGTCATCAAGCTATAGTGGGTAAGTCTTCTTCCAGTGGAGTTTCCTGGATGGAGATAACAAATTTGTTGTCTGATTTCAAGTAGGATATCATTAACAATATGGCTACACAACTGGACACTATGCAAGCTTAGAAGAAACATGCTGAAGCTGAATCAATCTTGGCCGAGTTCTATCCGCATTGTAGACAGAAGAAACGTGACTGCAGATGCAAGATGGTGGCCAACATGGAGGCTAAACAGCTGCCTACTGATTTTAAGATGATAGAAGGTGATGATGACCAAGTCTTCTTTGTTGCACAAAGGAGGCCATGGGCCCTAAGACAAGGTATGCCTCAGGATCCTTTGCAAAATTTTGGTTCATATAATAGTCAATGGCAAAATCAGTACCCTCTAAACTACGGGCCATACTCCCAACCTCAGTGGAATAACCCTTGGCCAAATGCCCAACAAAACCGTTGGCAAGCCTCACAAGGGAACTGGCAACCACCTCAGCAAAATCAGTGGCAGCCTCCACAAGGGAATTGGCAGCAGCCTAACCAATGGAGAGGAGGCCAACAATGGTCAAATCCAACCACAGGTTTCCTGTAGCAACCCCAACAACAATCCATTATGCCACCTCCTGCAGCTAATCAAGGTCAGAATCCAAAATCAACCCAACTACCGGCTCAGGCAGCACCTAATCCAAATAACCAGCAACCGCAGCAGCAACAAGTCTATTTTGCTAATCCTAATCATCAGCCTACCTATGCTCTTAACTTGAATAATATTAATTTACGCCCAGGAACTGTGCTGCCCACACCATCTCCTCCCATAATCTCAGAATTACCATATGAGGAGACTAACCAAGAAGAAGAAGATATCAATGACCAAGCCCAACCAAATCAGCCAGTTCAGACCCCATCATTACCTAAGTCATCTGATAAAGTTCCCCCTCCTTTCCCACAAAGATTGGAAGGTGAAAATATAAAGAAACAAGAGGAACCCACCTTTGATATCCTTAACCAGCTAAAGCATATATATGTGAAAATTCCCTTGTTCCAAGCAATCAAAGAAGTACATATCTATGGCAAGGCCATCAAGGAGGCATGTTTGAAGAAATCGGGGAGGAAAAAGAAAGACCCTCAAACTGTCCATGTAATAGGACAACTCTCTGACTTAATGCTAGGGAAACTTAGCATCCCAAAATATTTAGATCTAGGAAGTCCTGTTGTGGAGATAAATGTTAATGGGTTGCAAATTAAGAATGCTATAGTAGATCTTGGTGCAACTATCAATGTCATGACAAAGAACCTGGTTGTAAAACTTAATATTTCAGAAATAAGGACTACACCTACAATATTACAGCTTGCTGATAGCTGAACTATCAAACCTGATGGGGTAGTCGAAAACCTGGTAGTCACCTTGGATTCCATGGAATACCCTGCTGATTTCATGGTCTTATCTCCAAAGGCATCATTGGGGGGATACCCTGTCATACTAGGAAGGCCCTGGTTGGCTACTGCTGATGCTTGCATTGGTTGTAGGTCAGGTGACATGACAATATCTGATGGATATAGCACAAAGAAGCTCACCCTCTATTCTCCAACACTGCCCCAACTTGAGTCTGGAGATGTTGCTTGGCCAAATTTGGGAGAAGAGGAAGAAGTGAACTCTGTGGCCAATTTAATGATGATTACCAGAGAGTCTTTCATTGCACAACAAGAAGAAGAAGATATACTGTCCAATATCTTGCTGAATAACTATGGTACTGAATACTTTCATTATGAGAAAAATCCACGTTCCTTGCAGACTATTCTTCCTCCGTCCACATCAGCTCATTATCTTGCAGCAACTGATTGCTTACGCACTTTACTACCCCATGAGGTAGACATGCCATTTCTGTCTGAAGTATCTATGATAGACTTAACCTCCCAAGTTGAGGTAGCTGTAGGAAAAACCTTGTGCATTAATAAAAACCTCACCAGTAAGCAACAAGAATCTATGATCAAAATGCTTACCAGTCATAAGTTAGCTTTTGCATGGGACTATGGAGATATGAAGTGCCTAGACTCAAAACTCTGTACACATCGCATATATATTAACAATGACTTCAAACTTGTTAGGCAGCCTCAAAGAAGAATCAATCCAGCCTTGAGAGAGATTGTTAAAGAAGAATTGCAGAAAATGTTGACAGCTGGCTTTATCTACCCAATCTCTGATAGTCAATGGGTTTCCCCATTGGTCATTGTTCCTAAGAAAGGAGGAAAATGGAGGGTATGTGTAGATTACAGAGAACTTAACTTAGCAACAAAGAAAGATTACTTTCCTCTTCCATTTATTGATCAAGTTCTGGATAATTTAGTTGGAAAGAAGTACTTCTCATTCTTGGATGGCTTCAGTGGATACAATCAGATCAAGATTGCTCTTGAGGATCAGGAAAAGACTACTTTTACATGCCCTTGAGGAACGTTTTCCTATTCAGTTTTTCCTTTTGGTCTCTGTAATGCTCCTGCAACTTTTCAGAGGGCAGTCATAAGCATCTTCTCAGACATCTCATATGATTGCATGGAAATGTACATGGATGACTTTACTGCTTATGGTACAACATTTGAGGAAGCTCAAGCCAACTTGGAAAAATTACTACAAAGATGTGAAGATCACAACCTATCGCTGAATAGTCAAAAGTGCTTTATGATGATGCAGGAGGGAATAGTGCTCGGTCACTATATTTCTGCTGCAGGAATTTAGGTCGATCCTGCTAAAATTGAGATCATCTCTAAGTTACCCTCTCCTACTAAGCAGAAGGAGATATGAAGTTTTCTAGGCTATGCAGGATACTACAAAAGATTCATCAAGGACTTCAACCAAATAGCAGGTCCCTTATACAATCTGCTGAAGAAAGATGCATAGTTTTCCTGGATAGAGAAATGTGAAAAAGAATTTCTTGACTTGAAAGTCGCCCTCACACATGCACCTATTCTAAAAGAACCTGATTGGTCACTCCCATTTCATATTCATACTGATGCTTCGGATTATGCAATTGGAGCAGTGTTAGGGTAGAAGGATGGATCAAATGAACATGCACTCTACTATATAAGAAAAAATCTGCAAGGGGATGAATTCACTACACTGTTACAGAAAAAGAAATGTTGGCAATCATCTACGCCCTCAATAAATTCAGGAATTACATCACTGGTTATCAGATATTTGTCCACCCTGATCATGCAACAATCTAGTATCTCATGAACAAAAGCTCAATATCTGGGAGACTGGCAAGATGGTTATTGCTGATGCAGGAATTTGACATTACAATTATGGACAAGCCAAGTAAAGCCAACGTAGTTGTTGATTTCCTTTCTAGAATTCAAAGGCAAGATGACTCTGCACTTATTGAAGACTCCTTTCTTGATGAGCACCTGTTTGCAATCAAGGTTATTCATCCATGGTATGCTGCTATAGCAAATTATCTGGCAACAGGAAGAACTCCTCCTCAATTCTCCCCTAAGGAAAATAGATTATTGGTAGAGAAAAGTTTTAACTTTTCTTGGATTGTAGATTGCATGTTTTATACAGGGCCAGATCACGTTATGAGGAGATGTGTACCAGAGGAGAACACTCATGATATACTGCATGCAAGTCATGATGAGCCGTGTGGTGGACATTTTGCTACCAAAAAGACATCAATGAAAATTTTAAATACTGGTTACTATTGGCCAACTTTACATAGAGATGCAGCCAAGTATACAAGGAGATGTGATAGATGCCAAAGGATGGGAAGACCAACTCGCTTTGATGAAATGCCTCTATTTCCAAAAATTGTAGTTACACCATTCGACAAATAGGGACTGGATTTTGTGGGACCAATTGACCCACCTTCCAATGGTAAGTCCTACATTCTTGTGTGCACAGATTATGTCACAAAATGGGTAGAAGTTAAACCTATGAAACATGCTAGGGATAATAAAGTGGTTGAATTCCTCTATGAGGAAATATTTACTAGGTTTGGTGTTCCTAGGAAGATAGTGGCATATCAGGGAGCACAATTTACTTCTACACTTATCACAGCTTTAGTCAATGAATACAATATACGGCACAAAAAATCAACTCCTTAGCACCCCTAGGCCAATGGCCAGGTTGAGGTCACCAATAGGGACATAGAGGCCATTTTGACTAAAACTGTAGATTTGCATAAAGGACTAGGCCGCAAGGTTACCTGAAGCTATATGGGCCTACCGTATTACCTGGAAGACTGCTACAGGATTTACACCTTTTGAAATGGTGTATGGTAAAACAGCTGTGATGCCAATAGAATTTGAACGTAAGACTCTCTGAACAACACTGGAGCTGGACATGGATTTAACAAATGCACAAAAAGACAGAATCATGTAGCTCAATGCTTTGGATGAACTCTGAAAGCATGCCCTGCAACACACTGAGATGATACAAAATCAACGAATAAGGTGGCATGATAAATATATTAAGGAAAAGAAATTCAAAGTAGGAGATTGGGCTCTACTTTACGACTCATAGTATAAGGACAGTCTAGGAAAATTACAGACCAGATGGTTGGGGCCGTATGAAATTGAGAATGTATTTTTTAATGGTATAGTTCAACTTGTTACAATTGATCCTGTTAGATTCAAATTGTTAGTTAATGGACACTACCTCTGGTTGTATCATAAACCAGTCTCAAAAGAAAAATTCATGCAGCAGTTCATTCAGGATCCTGCCGCTACTCTTCCTGTAGTCGAAGGCTTTAGCCTTTCTCTTGCAGCTTCACCGTAATTTTGAAAAACATGCTCATAATAAAGGTTTTCTTTTGAAGGAAACCCCTTTTTCTTCATTTTCACTTATTGCCACATCTCACTTCTTTATCTTCCATCTATCTATCCCATCCATCCATTCCATCCATTCATCTCATCCGCCCACGTCACCCATCCACCTCATTCATCTGCATCACCCTTAATTATGATATCATTCCCAACTGTCAACTCATGCCAAAGCCGTCATCTTTCTCAACACGTACACGTATTTATCGAAGGTACGCCATATCTTTTGTTATCACATATTTGATTTATTTTATTCTATTCATTTACTACTATGTCTGTATCAGTCATTATTACCTGATTTCCACCTATTCTTTAGTACATGTGAGGACACATGTCATACTCTAAGTAGGGGGCGGGGTAATCCACTTTTTAAACCTGTCTTTTCGTCGCTGCCACAACTACTCAGATAACCTTTCTTTATTATTTTTCTGGTATTTTCCAAATATGATCACATGTCTTTTTCATTGCATATTTTTCTTGTAAATTACATTAAAACTGCTTGTTCAAAAATTTCATTTTTGGAAAAGAGAGAAATGTGACGGCACGACAGAAAAAAAAAACCAAAACAGAAAGGGAAACAAAGAGGAAATTTTTGAATTTTTAGCAGGGAGTTGAGTTCAGCTAAGGAAAAACTGTGAACATGGGTGGTCAGTTGGTGCGACATGAGCCTGTAGCTCATGATTTATTATTGCATCAGCCTCTGTGGATGGTTAAATTACTTCTTGAGTTTAAATGTTTTCGATGAGGAGGCTGCTGGTGAATTTTTGAGAACTCTTTCTAAAGGGGAGGCTACTGTATTGGGTCTAACGGTTGTTGAAACTGAAGAAAGAATTGCTGAAATAACCGGGCTTCCAGCCATTGGAGAAAATTTTTCTTCAGATGTTGCCTCTACAAGGGCTAAATTTTTAATACCCACTGATGGACCTTTGGAAGTCTCCAAGCAGGGATGCAAGTGAGTATCGTTGCCTCCTCCTTATTCAGAATACACTGCTTACATAATCAGGTATTTAACCCGTGAAGGCCGTTTCTCTTACCTGCATTCTTACCATTTCAAATTATTAAGTCATATGAGGCATGGGTTAGCTATAAATGTTCTGAATTTCTTGTTAAAATTTATGGAACAAAGTGCCCATGGAACCCAACAAGCGAAAGATAATTCTATTGCTCATCATGGCCTTATCAAACTATTGATTAAACACTCTTTAAGAGATGTCTCACCTTTTTCCTGGCAACAATTCGTTGCCCAAAAGAGCTTGCAAATTTCAGAACCCCCTAGTGTACTTACCCCACGGCCTCAGAAAAAGAAAGAAGAAATTGTGTCTACTAGTAGAAGAACATGGCAAGGGTCATCTGCTCCTGTAGCACCTGGTCCTACAGCTCCCCCACTAGAATCCTCTACTCGGGTACAAACTAGGTCTACCACTAGGAGAGAGAAGGGAAAAACAAAGGCATGAGAGTCATCTAGGGTGGAACAAACCCCAGAGTTTGACCCTCGTTCTCAGAAAATGCAATGCCCTTCTCCTGTAGCATCTTCCCCTGTAGCCGTCTCTCCTACAACAACACCTGTTGCTATCACCAGTTCACCATCATCCTCTGGCAAGGCAGAACCCTCTAGACAGACCAAAAAGAGGAAGGCTACAAGAACACCTCCTACAGCCGCACTAGTGCCAAGAAGAGTTTCCACAAGGAAACAATGTAAGACCTCCCCTACTTCACCTCAACCAGAGGTTATTGTAATTTCAGAAGAGTCTGTAGAGTCTGAATTTGATGTTTTTTAGAATGTGTCTAAGAGTGCTGCACAGAGTGCATTCGTTCCTGAAGAGGAAGAAATTGAGATAAAGGAAATTGAGCATAATGAAAAAGGGGTACCAAGTCTTGATGACTTGGCTGCCGCTGCTATGCAGATTTCAGAGGAAGCACAGTCTTTTCCATTGCAGCAACAAGAATTCATCCTTCAGCAAGAGTAGGAATAGACTGAACAATTGGGTGTGGCCAATGAAGCTACATTCCCCCCTGCAACTTGTCAAGCCATTGTTGTTTATAAGAAGACATTTTTGATTGAGTTTTTGGAATATGTCAAAGCTAACTGGGAACCAGTTACATTACAAACCCTGAATTTCTGACACCTAGCCCAAACTAACATGCAACAAAGTCTATGGGAGGTAGAAAGGAAGAAACTGAAAAAGGAAATTGAAAGTCAGAAACAGGAAATTCTTGAGTTATAAGGGAAAATGGATGAAATGTTAAAAGTAACTGGTCAGATTATGGAATGCAGACCACCACCCAGAGTTTATGCTCTGTGCCTTAAGGAACAATTCTTGTGGTTCCAACTAATGAGGATTTCCAGAAATCAAGATCCTATACTTCACATAGCTAAAGAATTCTACGATGCATACTAGGCAGCCTCTAATTGGTTAAGAAATTCTCTGTGTGAATTTTATTTACATGGATTTTTAATTCCATTTGAAACAGAATGGAACCCTCTTCTGTATATTGGCGATATCCATTTGAGATCATTTATGTCATGGGAAGCAAATGAAGAAAATTATGGTAGGAAATGGGAAACATATGAGGAAGCCGAAAGGAACGAGCCTATTCCATTGCGCCTTGAAAGTTCAGACCCCCATGCAATGTTAAAAACCTGGTTTACTCTGACATATGGCATTCATAATAATACAGCCATGATGAAAATATTTGATATCAAGAAATAGGTATATGATGAATTTCAGGAACAACCATATTCGTTTTGGAGACTATCATACACCAGAATTGAGAAAAGGTGGGAAATATTAACTGTTGGGCTAAGAAGGTTCGAGCCTCATAGTCCCCTAAATTTCACAGCAACTCTTAAACGATCAAGCAGATATATATAGTTGGGACTTCAAAAGAGAATTGAACTATGGTTGCCATTGACATTTAGACCTCCTGTGTTAATGTGGCCCCTTTATCCTTACCAGGCTACAAATCTTAATGATGATTCAAAAGCTTGTAGGTATGAAAGGTGGCAGACTTTCAGAGGATTTTATTATAGGTTTGGAACTCCATTTCAGAGTCATGCCGCAACCAATAGGAAAGTTAATGCTGGAGGACCAACATTGGGCTAAGTAGGGGAAAAATGATGAGCCCAAAATGTGCTCATAGTTTGGATATCATGATGAGCTTATAATACCTTTACTTTTGTTATTCATGGTTGTTTAAACTCTTTTGAAACCTTTTATTGGGATATCCTGTAGCAATACACTTTCATGTTCCTCCAGCCTATCGTGTTGTCTTATCTATATTTATTACCCCATTGACTCCCTAAATGATTGGTATATCACATATAGTTTTTGAATGATGAAATAGATTCAAATATGTGATTAATGAACGGATATTGTGTATGCACCATGTGCCTTTTCTTTTGCATCTGTTACATTGTATTTCGCAGGTTGTTGAAGAAAGTATGATCGAGTCAAGTGCAGCCGATCTTGGCCTTGTAGTAAAGTCTATTTCCTGCATGATTTCGAGGAAGCTCTGGTGAAGACTCTTTGACCAAAACTGTTGGGAAGGATTTTTAATGGCAGTCAATCAGGAAAGAGTGGAGCGCTAGATTCTCTTTGGATCGGGTTCAATGGATAAATTCATTTATGAAGTTTGTTTCTCGATTTTGGGATACATTTTACTTCCACGTCTTTCTTTGTTAAGGTTAGTTAGTTAGTTGTTCTCCTAACTTTAAATAAGTGCTCCTCCTGCGCGAGTGAGCAGATGATAGTTAGATGTAAGATAGAAGCATAGTGATAGGGAGATAGAAAATATCATGTAAGAGTCAGTATGATAATAATAAAAAGCAAAATCTGTATGACAAGAGACAGAGTTTGTTGTTAGTTTTCATATCAACGAAGCAATGTATACCATTCTGAGTTTATGAATAAAGTTTGATGAAGTTCTGAGTTCAGCACTTACGTAATTAGTAGATGCTTGCTAAGGGGGCCCACTTAGTAAGTATCTGTAGCTAGTTAGTTAGCTGTTATTTTTCTGTTGATCATCAGTTAAATTTCATCTTTGAATTTTTCATACAAACTCAGTCTTGTATTGTTCTTGCAACATTGGGAATCCATCCCTGTGCCTGTTCCTGCAGCATAAGGCTAGTTCATAGTTTGTGTCTCAGTCGTAACTGTTATGATTTATGTTTTGGTTAAATCATGGTTGAGTTAAAAGAACTTTGCATTACCTTCCTGTAGTGTAGATAGAATTCTTTCCAAGTGTTTATTTCTGTTAAGTTGTGACTGAAACTAGTTCTTAGTGCATATATTGTGCTACTCCATTCAAAGTATACGTTCCCTAGTTTGACAAGTAAATGAACATCCATAAAGAGATATTAGCCTGCTGGAATGTCCAATTCCCAGGATAGGTTTTACTGTGATTTTCATATCCTTTTGTGGGCACAACTAGGCGATACGTGTGAAGTGGGCTAAGATAACTTTGTCAACTATTTTCAACCCACTCCCCTAACTCACAATCATTCCAGGCTTGCATTGTACATGAAGAACAAAAGCATGTCATCTTACGTGTATCGATACTCCATGAACCTGCATTTGAGCTAAGGAAAGAGTGCAACTCACTTGATCCTGTTAGTGTACAACATTGTTCATATGGTGCAATGTTAGTATCATCCATCAACCAAAAAAATCTACAAACTGAAGACGTACCTTCATTACCTGGACCCATCAAACCATTACACCACTCAACGATTGATCTTGCATCTGTCAACTGTGCACTATCTTTATACTTTAACTCTTCGTGCTAATGCTATTTGCACACATGCTCCCCCTTTCCATGTCTAGCCTCACAAAAGTTCCACATATGTTGAACACGTGTAGTGAGATGCATCCTGCACAACCAGTAGAACATGCACGGGTTCTTGAACTATGCTGCATAGTTATCTGACCATATTATATGCTGACCATATGATATGCCCCTCTTAGCCAAATGATTGTAGAACATATGGAAGCAACCTTGCACAAACTCTGGAGAATTCGTGCGATCATCACTAATATAAAAGTGATACTCCCTCAATACCTTCCTTTCGTCCTCTGTACTTTCAGCTGCATGTATGAATGCTATGTGCACAAATATTGAAACCTGTGTGGAGTTGTAATACTGTGACTGCAACTCATGCTGTGGTTGTAGAGTGTAGTTCTCTACAAATTTAACCACTGATACTATGCTACCAAGTGGAAAGGTTTCCTTGCATAGCTTGAATTGTGTCCAGCCATCGGGCTCTATGGGTATGCCTTGCATACTCATACACTAGATTCTCATGAAACATGGACATGAACTGATACAATGGAATCTTCTTAATAACCAACTCATACCTTTTTGCTTCAGACCCATCTTTTGTAGCATATGCCACTGTTTTATACTTCTCGAACTCTACTAGTTTTTGTCCCGCCTCATATGTGCTTTCCATATGTTGACATACTAGCATTCGTTGCAAGCCATCACAACGCTCACATGAACCATCCAAGCATGCTGTCCTATAGAATATTTGGCCATCCTTTATTTCACATAATTTTTTTGATAAGAACTCTCTTGAATATTTTGGTGGGGCTTCTATGCCACAATCCTACAAAACATTGTTAGTATGCAAATGTAAACATATAG
>VDFB02000020.1:58504355-58515075 GCA_007258455.2 Sequoia sempervirens | reverse complement strand
GAAGAACAACAATTGGAACAAAAACAAACAAGTTGTCAATGATGGAGTTGTGGATTCTTCCCAATCAAGAGATCAAAGTGTTCTTAATTTGACTAAGGTTGTGCAAGCAATGAAGCTTATTGCACCTCCACAACAAGAAAGTAAATCAAGATATTAGGAGAGGCCCAAAAACCAGAAGCGACAATTTACCAAATTGGGTGACTCATATGAGGATATTCTCAAAACTCTCATTGCTAACAACTTGGCACATCCTCAGGATCCTGCAAAATTTCACATTCCAGATCCTAAGCCACATTAGTGGGATGACAAGGCATTCTGTAAATTTCATAATGGCCCCGGCCATACTGTTGAAAACTGTTGGAAATTAAAACATATCGTCCAAGATTTTATAGAAAGTGGAAAGCTTCAAGTTGATGGCCTAAATACCAATGCTGATCATAAGGCTTTTAAGGAACCTTTGCCTAATTACGACAAGGGGGAAACCTCTAAATCACAGAATGGCAAAGCTGCAATCAACTACACCTATACAGCGGCAGAAAATGTGATAAACATGCTTGAAGTTGTGGAGCCAAGTGTTAATATGATAAGGAGTAAGGACCCACATGGTTATGACTCTCCCCCTATTTTTGACAACCAACTTGTTGTGGTGCTGAGAGGTCCTCATTCTAGGTTATCTTCCCAAGCCCTTAATGCTGTTACCAGGAGTCAAGCTCCTATTATTCTCAGAGGGCCTAGTTCAGGTCCATCCAACAAATCCAAGCAAGTGGCATCCAAGAATGTCACTATAAAGTTTGCCACTACTCTCAAACCAAACTACAATCTTGTAGATCAGTTACAGAAAACTCCAGCATAGATCTCAATCTTAGAGCTTCTAGAGTTTTCCCCTAGACATAAGCAGATCCTTGAGGGCGCTTTGCGCACAGCAAATGTCCCCAACAACATTGATATAGACCAATTCCAAGGCATGGTGAATCACATTACTAGCCCACATTACCTCTCTTTCTCTGAAGATGATGACAAATCCCTAAGCCATCCACATAATCTTGCCCTTCACATTGAAGTCATGATTCATAAAACCCGTGTCAGGCGCGTGTTGATTGATGGGGGTGCTGGGTTAAATATCTGTACTTTGAATTTGTTAAAAACTTTGGGCTATTCAGAGCAAGTGATTGACACTAGAAAGAAGATCACCATAAAGGCCTATGATGAGGCAGAACGAAGTTCTAAGGGGTTGGTTGTCCTTCCTGTCAGGATTGGCCCAGTTGAAAAGTATATCTTGTTTCAAATTGTTGATACTAGACCCCTTGCATACAACATTTTACTGGGTAGACCATGGATTCATGATATGCAGGCAGTGTCGTCTACCTACCACCAGTGTGTTAAGTTCCCCTACAATGGAACAGAAATTTGCATACCAGGAGATAACACCTTATCAACTAACTCAATCTCAGCTAATGTTCATGTCCCTCTTAACCGAGCAGCAGAGGATTATGAAACAACTTTAGCAGACTGTCAAAACAAATTTAAGTCGGTAGACCTTGGCATGGGGGGTATCAACTTGACTCTTTTGCAAAGATGCCTGTTTCCCCTAGGACATATGGAAAGCCTTCACAGGAGATGAAACCATCATCTTCAGCAATGACAATATTTGACAAGTTTGTTGAATCCTCAGTACCAATACAAGATGAAAAAGAGGAAGTAGCTGTTCGAGATTGGATATACAAAGAGGAGAAATACGAGCACAATGAAAATTTCTCCCCCTCTCCTAAGTCCTATGGGAGAGGATATACTTTTTTCAAGAAGATGGGTTATCCAGGATATGGCCCTCTTAGTCACAGGTTAGATGCTAGAGCCGAACCACTCAATCATGATCTTTTTGCACGTAAGTCTAAGAAACCGGTTGGCCTAGGCTTTATGAACAAAAATAAATGCACTGTCCCCATTTCTGATAGGCGGGATAGTAAAGATGACACAGAATATGTACCAGATTTGACCAATCAACAAGACATAACAGATGATTGGGTACCTTCAACAAATCTCCTTTGGGAGCACAATGCGTATCGACTGGCCATAACAGAAGGGGAAGTGCTTCCTATCCCAGTTAATGGGATACACCTCAAGCCCTATTTCTGAGTTTGACAGGTCCATCTATTGTACATATTAGTTTAGGCTTTATGTTTTCCATAAGTGTTGTTTCAGCATAGTAAATATTTTTCTTTTCAGTTTCCCCTGTTCTGCCATTTTTGGCAACCTATTGTGTCCTATGGATCCCATGCGAATTGTGGCCATGTGCAAAACTGATGTTCTATTTGTTTCTAGGTTTCCTAATGACTCCATGCCCAATGGATAAACCTAGGCTACTGGTCTTCATTTTTAGCAGGCAAACATCCAACAAAGGTCGCTAGAAATGTTACCTAATTTTCACCCTCAGGCTCAATCAGGCGAAAGACAAGGCAGAGGTTCGAAAAGGCCAAATGGAACATTTGCACAAGGGAGAAAATCATGAATATGATGCTAGGTCGTAGGGAACTCAGTTGGGAAGCCTGCCTTGTTTAGGTTTGGAATGAAAATCTTTTAAGGAGAAAGTCACCAAGACCTTCCAGATGTCTTGCCGACTGGCAGGGGTTCGATCAAGTCTAAATGCTTCACCTACAGGTTCCTATCGGCATGAGATTATCTGGGTCTCCCTGACCCATAATGCATTTGGAGAAATATGCGTTTGAGTTGCCTATCGGAAAGACCTCAGGGAGGTCAAGATGATCCAAGTCCACATGTAGGTTCCCTTCGGCATAAGAATCTCCTTCGGTGAAGGGTCTCGGTGAATTCATGAAGTCTCACTGACTACCATGGGGCGAGCAGACATTTCGGCAGGAGTTGTCTTTTCGATGTATGGTCTTGTTGAGCGCCTTATGTCTGGATGACCACTGATAGGAATACATCTCGGTGAGATTTTTTCTCTTCGCCATGAAGTCTCAGCGAATGCATCGGGTCTCACCGACAAGCAATCTATGGAGCTCGGCAAAAGATATCGCCTTCGGCAAAATTTCTTGCTGAAGGATAAGGGTCACACCGATTGCATTCCTTCGGGGTAAGTCCTAGCGCTCGGTGAAGGGTTCTAGCGACCAGTGAATTCTCCCCGACAACAATAAGCTTTCGGCGTAATGATGCATTAGGAGAAGGTCTCAGCGACCCGATAAGTCTCACCAATGAGAAGGCCTTCGGTATAGCATTCCAAGTCAGAGAAACGTCTCCCCGACTCTGAGGTCTCACCGACAACAAAGAGATCGCCAAGAGGAGATGCCTTCACCATGAAGTCCCGACAACGATTAGAATCTCACCGAAATCTAGTGGTCCCGCCAATGAAGTCATATCGATGTGAGGTCTAGCTAATGGAGTGGAGTCTTGGTGAACAGGAAAAGATCTTCGGTGTAACACGAGAGGCAAGGGAATTCTACAAGATGTCTCGGCGAATCAAGGTGGTCTCAGCGACAGAACAAGAATCGATATGATCAATGGACTGTGCCAAGATGTCTTCCCGACTTGCCACAGTCTTGGTGAAGGAAATAAAGACATCAATGGGAGGTCTCGCCAAACGCAGGAGGTCTCCCCAACATTTGACATCGTTATAGTGCCCGACGCTCGGTATGAAATCTGGCTAACAAGCCAAAGTCTCAGCGAAACAAAAGGAAGCTTGGGCAGAATGAGGAGTTTGGCATGGGTCTCGGCGACAACAAGGGGTCATGCCGTCAGTATTTGAAAAAGCAAAGGATTGGTAGAGGAGGAAAAGAGAGATCGATAAGACATTACCCTGACAAGAGGGAGCTCACCGAAGTATTTTGGTTTTGACTAGAGGTCTCACTGACTAGCAGAAGGTCTCCCTAACATAAATGACATCGGCAGAGCTCCCAGCCATCACGGTAATGTCTTATCGACACAGTGTGGTCTCAGTGAAAGGGGGAACATTAGCAACACAATGAGCCTCGCTATGAGGTCTCCCCGACTCGATGATGTCTTGGCGAAAGGAATACAGAGCTTAGTAAGGTAAAATGCATTCGGGGAGACACTAATGGTCTCTTGCCGATAGATGAAATGAGGCCTCGCCAAGCTAAAGTGCCTTCGGCACAACC
Source organism: Sequoia sempervirens (assembly GCA_007258455.2). Lineage (NCBI taxonomy): Eukaryota > Viridiplantae > Streptophyta > Pinopsida > Cupressales > Cupressaceae > Sequoia > Sequoia sempervirens. The sequence goes on along the minus strand of VDFB02000020.1, from coordinate 58,510,948 downwards.
TCTTCCTGACCAATGGGAGCCACGCCAAAAGGAATATCATGTTTGGGGAGACTCAAAAAGGAGACGGGGCTTTCGGTAGGATGTCTTCCCGAATGAGGGTGGTCTCAGCAATAGAAAGGGATCTACACGTGACTCGTTAAGCCCACTGTGACCTCTTGGCGATAAATGGTGTCTTGCTGATGGCTCCAGTAAAATCGGTATGACTTTGCGAGCTCGATTGAACTCTCATTGACTGTCACACGCTATGTCGATGGATTCAGAGGACATAATCGCATTGGTGAGACACTTTCGGTGTCTCGCCGAGATGTGATTCTTTTCAAAAGAGTTTCTACCACCTACAGAGCCTACATGGAATACGCTCGACCAACTAGGAGGAGTTGAAGAGAGTCGTGGCAGTCCGATTAGAATGAAGAATGTCAATGGGATGAATGCAACATGTATCTGTTGTGAGCTCAGGGCATTCAAGGCATTTAGCCAAAGTGGTTCAAATAGGACACGATGCCAGGGTCAGAATGAATGCGGTAGCTGTGAAATATCTGAAGAAGACTTCTTCAGGGATGACTCTTCACGGCAGGGACACGTAGGGTGCAGCATTTAATTCAATCAAAAGATCTTAGGATAGATTTTTCTGAGACTGATATTTTGTAAGCCCTAAGGGGGCCGACACAGTTTATATATAAGGCATTTTTTCCTTTTTGTAAATAGTTTCGATAATACACTCTGAAGAGTTAGTGATTTCTGTGAATCCTTTCTCAACAAATGTATATTTTGTAACTCAACTAAAATCTGGAATGCAAAATAGAGTTCACCAGGAAAGCAAGTATTAATTCTTATACTACTCTCATTTCTGTATGAACATAGCTTGTGCAAGTTTTCTTTAACAGTGTTTCTTTTAATTTGTATTCATACCCCAAAGCTGTGAAGTTTGTTCCTTCCTTCTTAAGATATGTATGTAGGTCAAACCTGTCAAGAATGATGCATAAGACTGAAAGGGTTATGTGAGTAAGTAAATCAATCATAGTTAAGTTTTCACAGTGTGTTTGTATCTTGTTTTTCATTTCATGATCTCTCGTCAAACTCGGTGTATCACCATAGGAATAGTTCAGTTTAGTTTCATCTTTTGTATGCATTCTTCTCCCTTTACCTTTACAAGATCATTAGCTTAGGTGATACCCAAAGGAAGCCGGCCTTCTCCAGAGGTTCATTTCAACTATAGGTGACCCACAGCCTTGAAATGATCCCATGTTGCTCTAGAAAGCTCAGTTTCAATCTCTTTGCATACGGTGCAATTTTTAGGTGACAACACTACCTTCAAAACATTACTAAGCATAGACACAAATGTGGCATCACAAATGAGACTGCTCCCAAGCACTTAACAACATTCCTTTCATTGTTTCTACATATTCTTTGTTTTTAGCAAACAATGCCAAATATCTGTAGGAGGCCAACATTCCATCTAATCGGGTGATTCCTTTTCTATCATAATGAATTTACACAATCCCAATACAGATTCTCGAGCCTATTTTGATCCTTTTCAACATACTATAAAAATTTATACACTTATTTCACAAAAAAGAGCAGAACCAACATGCTGTCTACTGGTAAAAGCCCTTAAATAGGTCAATTTATCAAAGCAAGTCATCATAGAACTACTCACTAATCCACCAAACTTGCAAATAGTCTTAGGCCATGTGTAGAAACTCACAAATAAACAAGTTTCAAGATGGGAAACACCCATCAATACACACAATCAGTAAACATTTGATTATAGGGTGAAAAAACACCAACCATGAGGGTTTCTTTAATGAAACATTTGCAAAACCTCTACTACTCTGCCCAACAATTGAAACATGCTTCATTATGTCTGCAAATTATTTTGAAATAATTTCTAAGCTCCTCTACATTTTGATTCCTCAAACCCTACTTGAAAACACCATTTTTTTTAATGAGAAAATTCAGAATTTTGTTCATGCAATAGTATCCTGACTTCTTATTTCTATTTACCCCTACCACACACATCTTCACATTGAAAAGACACTAAATATGATCCATTCCACCGACCTACTAGCCCTACATCGGTGGAATGGCTAAGAATCACTTTTTAGACTCTCTAAACAATTCTAAGGAAACCAGAGCATCAGACTTAGGAAACTAAGTTCAAATTAGATTGATTATTTGAATTACAATTCCTAAAACTTTCAAGAATGAAAGAAGTCTCTTTCCCTGACAAGAATCAAATCTTAGAATGCTTGAATCACTATGCAACCTGAAAACAAGAATAGAAAAGCTTTCCAAAATAACTGAGTAGAGGTTTTTTTATTAATTTTTATCGAGCTTGCAATTCTTTTTAAAGGTGTCTAAATTAGTTGAAATAACTGCCTCTTCATCTTCATCAACCCATCCTTTCCCTTCCACAAAAAAGACTCTTCACCTTCCTGCTTTTGTGTAATTTTACATTTTTACAATAATTGACAACTTTTGTTATAAAAAGCAACTTTTCAATAATATCACCTAGTGACCTATTTCATAGTGCAAATACATTGAAATTCATCATTTAATGACCTTCACTCATCATATTTACTTGAACATTACAAATTGAACAAATTATCCTTTTGAAGGAATTTCATGACCTAGGTGCTCCTGCACCATTTTGTCATGTTACAACCTTACGTTGTCAATGGACATTATAAATCACACAATTTGATACACTTTCCTATTAAATTTTTAAACCACATCTCTTTGAGGCATTTTGTTAAATTTAACAATTGACTTTCTTTGTGTATGCTTCCAAAGCTATCATTGAGTTATTTTGTCAAACAGTTATACAAACTAGCTTTCATTGAGTTATGCTTCCAAAGCATTCAATTAGTTAATTTGACAACTTAGCACTTTTTGCACAGGTAAAATTATTCGCTGCGCTTTCCGGCGAAAACAAACCTAAAAAGAAAAAAAAATCCACAGATGATCACCTAAAGCCATCGAGATAAAGAGAAAAAATGGATGAGGGAATATCATGAAAGCTGCGAAATTAAATTCCATTGATGATCAGTTTGAAGAGGAACCCCTCAATCACAAAAAGAGAAAAATAAATTGGCGTGCCATTGTGGCAATTTAATGAAAGAGCCGTATAGGGGAAATGCATCCCCAGTTGGAGACACACTTCTACCGCGAAGTGAATATGAAGGGACAATTCATTAAGCATAAGCTAATATGGAGGCACACCATCTACCACAAGTGAGTATGGTTGGACACCATCCACCGCATCTGAAGTTGAGAGTACATCATCACTCAGATTTGAAGAAGAAGGTATGCCATCATCCCTATGTGAACCTCAAGGTATGTCTTCTACTCCACTGATCAAGGTAATAATAATCTACTCCAAATTTCAATTAAATATTACGAAATTGCTAATGTTGAGATGTATGTACCTAAGAGAACAATTCACCTAGAATTTTGCATAGAAAGCCAAAGTTTTGATTAATATTGACATGATATTCTTTGCAGCACATGGAAGGTAAGACTCCGGAAAATGCACTGTAGAAGATATGTTGATAAGATTTCCAAATGTCTCTTTGAAAGGATAAATGAGATTGCAAGATGTCAACTATTTGTTCATATGATGTGGGGTTTAAAGTACATAAACATCATGAAGACTCTTGGGTTGATAACATCGAATGCATCAAGTGAAAACACTATTGTGAAGAATCTAATGGATGCTTATGACAATGTGGGTAAGACCTCACACTCAAAGGATAGTAATGTCACCCTACGTGTTATTACATTGACTTTGGTAAGCTACCAAACAAAGAGATCTCGCCTCATTAAAAAGACAAGTGAACAAATGGGAATTAGTAGAAATTTTTCATCAAAAGCCGTTCAAAGGTGGCAAAGAATTGAGGGCACTCGACTAAATGAATTATGGCATTCCTGAGAGACTACCACACAAAAGATAAAAATTTGTTGAAGCATTGAGAACACTCAATTGAAGATTATTGAAGAATAATACAAGCGGGTCATCTCCTAATCAAAGGATAAGTCATAAGAAGGAGAATTGGTAGTTAGAACTGTGAGCCACATCCAAAGCATTTTTTAGATCCGACTCAAACCCAATTTTTTCATAAATTTCAATAGGATTATCCTCAAATTAGTATTTATCAAAGATATTTTAAAATGATTAAACCTTTTATGTCAAGATAAATCACACACACTAGTTTTTCTTATAGGCTACATATTGAATTCTCAAACCATTATGATGTTTATCGCTCTATATGGGTTTACATTTGCATACTAACAATGTTTTGTAAGATTGTGGCATAGAAGCCCACCAAAATATTCAAGAGAGTTCTTATCAAAAAATTATGTGGAAATAGAGGATGGCCAAATATTCTATAGGACAGCATGCTTGGATGGTTCATGCGAGCGTTGCAGTGGATTGCAACGAATGCTAGTATGTCAACATATGGAGAGCACATATGAGGTGGGACAAAAACTAGTAGAGTTCGGGAAGTATAAAATAGTGGCATATGGTACAAAAGATGGGTCTGAAGCAAAAAGGTATGAGTTGGTTATTCAAAAAATTCCAGTGTATCAGTTCATGTCCATGTTTCGTGAGAATCTAGTGTATGAGTATGCAAAGCAAGCGTCCATAGAGCCCTAGCGGCTGGACACACACCAAGTTATGCAAGGAAAACCTTCCAATTTGGTATATTAGTATCAAAGGGTTAAATTTGTAGAGAACTACACTCTGCCAACTATAGCATGAGTTGCGTTCTCACAAGATTACAACTCCACACAGGTTTCGATATTTGTGCACATAGCATTCATTCATGCAGCTGATAGTACAGAGGACCAAAGGAAGGTATTGAGGGAGTATCACTTTATATTAGTGATGATTGCACACATTCTCCAGAGTTCATGCAAGGTTGCTTCCAGATGTTCTATAGTGATTTGTCTTGGAGGGGCATAGCATACGGTCAGCATATAATATGGTCGATAACTATGCATCACAATTTAAGAACACGCGTATGTTCCCTTTAATCGGGTTGTGTAGGATGCATCTCACTACACGTGTTCAACATATGTGGAACTTTTGTGAGGCTAGACATGGAAAGGGGGAGCATGACAATGTAGGAGCATGCATGAAAAGAGCATTAGCACGAGAAGAGTTAAAGTATAAAGATAGTGCATAGTTGACAGATGCAAGATCAATCGTTGAGTGGTGTAATGGTTTGATGGGTCCAGGTAATGAAGGTACGTCTTCAGTTTGTAGATTTTTTTGGTTGATGGATGATACTAACATTGCACTATATGAGGATTGTTGTACACTAACAGGATCGAGGGAGTTGCACTCTTTCCTTAGCTCAAATGCAGGTTCATGGAGTATCGATACACGAAGATGAGACATGCTTTGTTCTCATGTACAATGCGTAAGCCCGAATGATTGTGAGTTAGGAGGTTGAAAATGGTTGACAAGTTATCTTAGCCCACTTTACACGTGATACCGTTGTGCCCACAAAAGGATACAAGGAAAAATCACAAGAAACCTATCCTGGGAATTGGACATTCCAGCAGGTGACTAATATCTCTTTATGGACGTTCATTTACTTGTCAAACCAGGGAACATATACTTTGAATGGAGCAGAACAATATATGCACTAAGAACTAGTTTCAGTCACAACTTAACAGAAATAAACACTTGGAAAGAATTCTATCTACACTACAGGAAGGTAATGCAAAGTTCTTTTAACTCAACCATGATTTAACCAAAACATAAATCATAACAGTTACGACTGAGACACAAACTATGAACTAGCCTTATGCTGCAGGAACAGGCACAGGGATGGATTCCCAATGTTGCAAGAACAATACAAGACTGAGTTTGTATGAAAAATTCAAAGATGAAATTTAACTGATGATCAACAGAAAAATAACAGCTAACTAACTAGCTACAGATACTTACTAAGTGGGCCCCCTTAGCAAGCATCTACTAATTACGTAAGTGCTGAACTCAGAACTTCATCAAACTTTATTCATAAACTCAGAATGGTATACATTGCTTCGTTGATATGAAAACTAACAACAAACTCTGTCTCTTGTCATACAGATTTTGCTTTTTATTATTATCATACTGACTCTTACATGATATTTTCTATCTCCCTATCACTATGCTTCTATCTTACATCTAACTATCATCTGCTCACTCGCGCAGGAGGAGCACTTATTTAAAGTTAGGAGAACAACTAACTAACTAACCTTAACAAAGAAAGACGTGGAAGTAAAATGTATCCCAAAATCGAGAAACAAACTTCATAAATGAATTTATCCATTGAACCCGATCCAAAGAGAATCTAGCGCTCCACTCTTTCCTGATTGACTGCCATTAAAAATCCTTCCCATCAGCTTTGGTCAAAGAGTCTTCGCCAGAGCTTCCTCGAAATCATGTAGGAAATAGACTTTACTACAAGGCCAAGATCGGCTGCACTTGACTCGATCATACTTTCTTCAACAACCTGCGAAACACAATGTAACAGATGCAAAAGAAAAGGCACATGGCGCATACACAATATTCGTTCATTAATCACATATTTGAATCT
>VDFB02000020.1:58450681-58494718 GCA_007258455.2 Sequoia sempervirens | reverse complement strand
CTTTTGACAATGTTAGGCCTTTCATCCATAATTTCTTTTGTTTGTATGTATGTTTTTTGTCAAGAAGCAGTGTTTGGTTTTTTTTCGTTATAAATTAACCATTCATAGAAATTTCAAATAAATTACATTTTTAGAAACTAGACTCCATTCTACAAATTTAAAAAAATCTATTACTTTCAAAAATTTGTAGGGGGAGCACGGCCAAAATTATGCTTTTTATGAAGTGCCCACTTAGAAAATTAGTAAAAAAGAAAATATTCATTAAAACATTATCAAAAAAATTGTGCATCAACTAGATGCTATTAGCTATCTTCTAACCATAGCAGTTTTAAAAATACTAAAAAAAAGTTCACCGTGCTCAGGTCGTACAAGAGTTGCTATGTTATGTTTTTCTGACAAAAACAACACCAATTTGTGTACATCCCTCTGTTGAACCCCTTAATCTCAACCATTTTCAAAATAATTTAGTAGTTTAGAAAGTAGACTCAGAGCACTTCGATCCTTGTTTTTGTTCCATCTCAAAATTTTGAGTGTAACTATCCTCAATTTCACGTCCAAGGTCAGCATTTCTTGATTTCAAAAAAAAAGTGGCCACTTAAGCCCCCTTTTTGGGAACCATCTTGGTGCACTTACCCACAATGTGCATTCCTCTTGCCTCCAATCCCCTTTCTACTTCCTCTTTCATTTCACATACTGCCAACACCAAATTTGTTCCTACCATCACCTTACATAATCCTATGAAAATAAATAAATTAAGAAAAATAATAGAAATAATATTGCACATAATCCTCTACTTTTTTACAACTAGGAAGTAAGCTACACATAACTATACTCATGCACACCTTGAAAAGTATAAACTCTATGCTCACTAGGTACTAGGTGGCCTTGCATCATCCTCCCCTAGTATCAACTACCTCCTTGAAGTCCTCAATGGAAGAGAAGGGATCCACTTGTTTTGACAACAACAAGGATATGAATAACAAGGATACATATTTCACCATATAATATAATAAAGCAACAAGATGCTTATGCAACCATATTATTCCCAAGTCACATCAATGCATGCTTGAACACATATCTGACTTCTATCACTACATGTTCTCTTTATCTAATAATTAATTAATTATATATATATATATATAACAACACATACATGGAATTTTTTTGATGTATCTCATTAGCATATCTCAATACTCAGATATCACATAAATTAAAAAAATTATGAACTCACACAATGGTATGAGGATGACCAGTGTCCAAAATTCTCCTCTTAGAATACATAATATTAAAGTTACACATTCCATATGGTGATGATCTTTAGGTCCTCCTCAAGGAACCATCCACATGAAAATATCAAATAGATCTAGAGATAATGGATTACAACCATCCCATACTAGTCTCATTTACTCCCTTACAACAATTGCCCAAGACATCTACTTGGGCCCCCATACAATTTTTCATGGATCCTTCATGAGTATGATAGTCTCACATAGTTCACATTACTACACACATTCCGACAACAACAAACTTTGATAAAGCATCAAAATAAGGAAATTTCAATCAATTAATTTTCAAATAAAGTCAAAAAATGATAAGAAAATAAAAAATTCAATGGTGGCCACCAATAAACAATTCATAATTTGAAAAAAAAGTCACAATAACTAGTCGTCGAGGCAAAATGGACAATTTAAAAAATTCAATTAATCAAGAAATTAAAGGATTTCAAAAACTATTGGATTAATCAATAAAAAAAAAGTCACAATAATAATAATAAAAATATGATTACAATGATTGCATAAAGTTTCACATCACAATCACCACATGACTTCAAAAAAGTCACCTAAGGTGGAGGGGAAATGGTGGTATCAAACCACATAGAGATCATGAATAAATCACCATGTCACAATAAACATGTCCCACACAATTTGAGACAAACATATAATAATCAACATGCCACATATATCCAACAACCTAGGATAATCATATAATAATTAAATCATCAATAATAGATCTACTCTAAAAATAAAGGTACACTTAGGTCCATCCTCAACCCATAAAACCCAACACATTTCATTTACAATAATTAGATGGAAGAGGGAGAGACAAGGGGAATATTTTACAAGCAATGAAATCAAGTTTATGAATCACCAATGGATCCATAAAAAGGGGGAGTGGGGATACCATTCAAGGAAAAAATCTACATAATTGATATTTTACAACCATCCCTAGGACATTTCCTTACAGAGATCTACAACCCACTCAAATGGAGTAGGGACACCATCTAGAAGAAAATTCTATGGAACTAATATCCACCATCACAAAAAAATCTTGTAGAGATCTTCAACCCACTCAAACCCCACATAAAAGGGTTCTCTCAATAGTATCAAAGGGACGAACCTCATAAAAATTTCCCTTACCTAACATAACACATCTATAACAACTCATCACTCAACAAGGAAGTCACAATCATGAGAAACACATAAATTTAACAACAACATACAATTATGACAAAGGGTGTACATGTGTGAATCGTGTACTACATCCATAAACCCTTCTCTTGATTTGCATACCATGTATCATAACTAGAGACACAAACACACAAATTCACCAGTACCTTCATAAAACATGTGTTCCACAAGCTAGACAATTATCATCATGTTTAGTCAATCTTTCAAACAAGTTAAACACGACCCTTAAGGTTCAAGAGAAGAAAACCTATGCTCTGATACCAAATGTAATGCCCAGAACATACAAATAGGGACATAACACAATACACAATACCATCCATAAGAATTGACTTATGAATTTTGTTTTGTTTTGTTTTCAAATGTATGCAAATCATTTGAACATAGACACAATTAAACATAAAATCATTAATTTCTCTCATGAAATTATTTTAAATTGTAGAACTAGTTTGATACATAGTAACCAAAGTTATAAAGAGAAGCACAAACATCTAGAATAGAGATTAAGTCTTCATCAAAGAAATGATTAAATTTGAATTAAATTTTGAAATACAAGTCCTAAGGGCTATACCTATGCCTCAAGGGCTCATCAATGTTGATCTTTCCTACACAACAAGATTAGAATCTTTATAGTTCAACAAGGGTCATTTTCAATTTGTTGACCATAGTGAGGTTTTTGTATATACACGAGAAATCCTAGCTATGACTTAGTTCACTAGTCACCAACTTTATTGAGTAATTCACATGTCAACATGAAACTACAACATATATTTGAAGGGATTATAATACATACATTTCTACTTGAGAAAGGGTAAGGTATCATAATGTAGATTAAAATGTAAGCCTAACTAAAATACTATAGGATTATTTTCAAGTTTTCTAAGCTTATAAAGCATCAATACTAACTTGAGATTTTAATAGTATGAATGGTATTATTAGAGATACTCTACCCCTAGTAATCCATTAACCCCAACCTATTTAATTATCACATAACCACCATGGGTTAAGGAATTGTAAGAACTTCAATTACTAGATTCAACTACCTTGTTTAGCATTTTCAATATATGGACAAGTATAAAATATAATTACAAATTTCATCTATTAACCAATGATATTCAATTTAGATATTTTTAATAAAAATAGCATTATCTACTCATCATAAAATACAAAGCATCAACATAAATTACACATTATAAGAAAATAAAGAGTATAACACTTTAAAGTTCTATTCTTTTCAACTCATCCAAAAGTTACAACAAGATTTTAATGAGCACGAAATTATTATACTTTGAGTTAGAATAGTCTAACTTAGATTCATAAAAAAGACCAAAACCTTAAATTATTCTTAAAAATAAAATAAAATTGAATTCATATAAACAAAATTAACTTAGTACAATCCTAATTAGAACTTCAAAATAAATTCCACAGCATAAGATGTTTGCACATACTCCAATTCTATCAAGTTCTCCCAACATATATTTCCTTCTATAACCTTCCACTCTTTATTATTTAAATCATAAGTTACTATGATGGGGTACTCATACCCGAGACCTCCTAAATGGGAGCCACAGCCTCTCAAACCCCTTACATGGAGTACACTCTACTCTTGAGAGAGAGAGTCCACCCAACACATATTCCCAATACAATTATAACACAAAAATTGCAACATAACCTACCCAACATTTGCAACACAATCCACTTATGAAGACAAGATCACTTTCTCATGAATTTACAAATTTCAACAATCATAAAAAAAATTCACAATAACACTACTACACACACTAATTTTATTTTCAAATGCAAAAAAACTACAAGGGATTAAATCATACCTTGAGAAACAAATTCCCAACGTGTTTGATGAAACCTTTTTGATGAAGACTCTTCGAAGATTTTCCTCTCCTCTTAATACCTTTTCCCAATTATCTTCTCCCTTCTCCCATCCTAAAAGAAAATTGATTACTAAAAATGAAGCACCCCCCAAAAAAAGTGTTTCCTACTCTCAAGAGAAATTCATAAATAGGATATGGAATTTATTCATCTTATGACAAGTTCCATCTCCACAATGGGTCTTAACTTCTTTTATAACCAGCCCAAAAATCATTTTGAGGAAGGGATGAGATGATGCCACCTCTCCCAACCACTTTCAAACTACCTCCAAATTTCATCACTTTTTAAATGGCGGTTTTATGAGGTTAAAAATTAATTAAAAGAAAACTTCCTACACTTCAAAATACTCATTACCCATAGTACTAATACTTAGATACTTAAAAATTAACCAAAATGAATAAAAATAATCACTCAAACCCATTTAAAAGTTCCTAATAAAACAACCTAAAATTTTAAATACTTAGTGGAACATACTCAACTTTAAAAACATGAATTACTTAATGAGTTAACATGAAAGTAATTATCCACAAGCTAAAAGGCGATAATTTTTTTAACTTTCATATAACATTCATTGAACATGATCCATAATAAAATGAATACTAAAACTTTTGAATTTACATATTTATTTTTTCAGTTTGATTAAACATAGGTTTTCACCGAAAAATCAAGCTCTATATTCTGCACATGTGGAAAAATAGCAAATTATCAAGAAAAATTTGAAAAATATCAATGCACTAGATATTGAAATCCTTGATCCAACAAAAAAAAAATTGATTTTCGATACATACATTTTTTTTTATGTTGTATACAGTCCGCCTATGTCTAAATTGTAATTGGTTTGACTTCAAAACTTGATTAAAGAAAAAAATTCAATAAAACACTATGAAACCAAATGAAAGCACTAGATATCATAGTTACAAATATAAATTAAAAAAAAATTTATCCTTCATGGAAAAAATTTATGTTGTATACGTGCGTCACTCCTTAAAAATGGTGTTTACTAAAAAAAAAAGAAGGAGATGGAAAAAGTGCAATCTGATTCCAAATTTTTTGAAAAAACTATATTTAGAATTTACATACAAAATGTCACAAATCACTAGTTTGCATCATCTTCAAATTCCTCACGATTTAGCCACTATAGGTGCCCAAAAGTGAAGATTTAGTTAGAAAAAATCAGTCTAGTGTCCAGTTTGGCCAAAATTGTAAACCAGTATTGTGGGATCACCCTTGGAAATTTAAAAGTATAATGACTTATCTTTCCATAATTGAAACACTTAAAGGGTAACTTACCTTTGTATTTTCTAATGCCCTTTTCCAGTCACTTGTTCAAAATTGTACCTCAACTTACCTGTTTGTGTTCTATCTTCGCAACATTGAGTTTACCTTCCTTATCGGGCTAACTCTCCTTTGTCGGTGAGATGTTATTATCTGTCCCCTCGATGGACCAATGATATTCCATTTGGTGTGGTGTATTCTCTGTCAGTGGGAGTTAATATTTTTGATGGGAGTCATGGACTTCAGAGGGACCCTAACTGGGGTCTCCTCGATGGACCAATGAAACAATATGAGCACAATGTAAAGGGCTCTCATTGGTAGGACTTCATGACATCGATGGGACCCTAACTAAAGTCCCTTCAATAGGATAATAAGGTGGTGGTCTATGGTAGTGACATGGCAGTAGGGACCACATGGAGTGGTATGATCCTCATCGAAGTGACATTATTATATTGGTGGGAGATGATGTTTTGTCTCAACGATATGTTGATATATATTTTTTGATCAATGGTTGTGATTAGAATGATCCAACGACCCCCACTAGCCCATGTCTCTTGTGGTGGGTCTTGAGTGACTTCCATAGGAGAACAAGAATTGGCTAAATGATGTACAATTTGACAAACAGTGTGGATGTCAATATGACTTTGAGGGTTCAGAGAGAGTTTGAATGAAGTCTCATCAACAACTTGACGAGTATTGACAGTTAGACCGTTTACTGTAGTTGCTTGGGGAATTTGAATTGAACAATTCCTTGGCAGTTTTGGAATGTAGAATGAATGTTGTATTAGCATTGTATTTTTTGTAACGGTGGGTGAGTATTGTGTTGTTTGAATTGAATTGAAGTGAGGTTGATCAAGTAAATGTAATGCTACTGAAGTAGATACTAAGAATTAACATATGGAAGCCTAGTCTGTAACTTTGTATGTAATTGTTATTTACTATAATATGAAGAGATTTTGCTTGGTGTGTGAGTTTTTCTCTTGTAATGGTTTTCCCACGTAAATATGGTGTTCGTTCTATGATTTTGTTTAATTTTTCTACTCTATTATTATGTTAATGTGTATCTTAATGAGTTGTAACTTGAAATTGAATGATGTATCTACATTTCTCTTCTAAGAATTGGCATTAGGAAGGCATTTCCACACTCAACTTTCCTTACAAGTGGTATTAGATCCTGGCCAGTTGTGTTATCCTTGTGGGTAGGATGGGTTTTTGGTGCTAATTCTAAGTGGGAGTCTTGCAAATGAATTTGGTAGTCTAGATTGCAGATTGAGATGGAAAGCAAATCAGGAAGAGTAGAAATAGAAAAGTTCAATGGTGGAAATTTTGAGTTGGGGAAACTCAAAATGGAAAACCTATTGGTGGATAGAGATCTCTGGATTACTCTGTTAGGAACTAAATCATTAGGCATGAAACAAGAATATTGGTACCTCACTGATAGAAAAGACAAAGGGTTGATTAAACTATATTTGGAAGACTACATTCTCTTGAACGTCCATGAGGAGAAGATTGCATCTTCATTATGGAAGAAACTAGGTGATATTTATCAAGGCAAGTCTCTGGTAAATAATTTTTCCTTGAGAAAGAAGTTATAATCCTTGAAGATGGAGGAAGGTGGATCTATTGTAGACCATCTAAATTCATTTAACATGATTGTTGCTCAGTTGGTATCTGTGGCTGTGAAGATTGATGACAAAGATCATTGTACGGTTTTGTTGTGTTCCTTGCCTGACACGTGGGACCATTTGGTGATGGCTATTAGAAGTACAACAACCAATTTCAAATTGGAAGATGTGGTTGCTTCGCTGTTGTCAAAAGAAATGCGAAGGAAATCTTCTGAGAGAGCCAAAGAGGCCCTTACTGTTCAAGACAGATCAAAGGATAGAAGCAAGCAGAAAGACAAAAAGTCTAAATCCAAGTCTGAAGGGAGATCAAAGTCTCCAAGTAAGAAGTCCAAGGTGAAATGTTGGAATTGTGGGAAAAATAGACATATCCAAAAGGATTGCAAAGAGGAGAAAAAGAAGAAGAACAACTCTTCAGATAATAATTCTTCTTAAAGCGACATAGATGCCTTCATTTCTTCCTTGGCAACCTAGGCATCAGATGGCATCTGGCTAATTAAATCAAGTGCATATTTTCAAATGACATCTCACAAAGATTGGTTCATGAAGTATGAAAAGTATGTTGGTGGAAAGGTATATCTGGCAAGTGACTCATCTCTTGAAATTGTTGGGTGTGGAAGAGCCAGAATTCAATTTCCTAACAAAAGAATCAAAGGAATTGATGGCCTAATTTGCACATACCAGGTCTAGCTTGTAATTTTCTTTCTGTTAGTGTTGAATGATGTTGGCATGTAAGTTTTATTCTCGAGTAGTAGCTACAAAATGACCACAGGCTCAATGGTGTTGGCCAAGGGTGCACGTATTGGAACTCTGTACAAGTTGGATGCACATGTTGTTCAATGTAATAGTGTCTTTGGAAATTCAGGTAAAGTTGCTCATGTAGGGAAGGAGAACATTGTTCCTCTGGGTGCAAAATCTTTGGAGGTGAAATTCCCACCAGAGAAAACCATGCTGTTGCACCATAGACTCGATCACATAGGAGAAAAGGTCTTGAAAGCCTTAAAAAATTAAAACCTGGTTGAAGGGTTTGATGATTGTAACCTAGAGTTCAATTTTTGTGAATATTGCGTTTATGGAAAGAAACACCATGTTTTATTTTACTATATTCCTCATAAATCCTTTGGCATATTGGATTATGTTCACTCTAATGTATTTGGTCCAGTGAATGTTCCTTCATTATCAAAGTTGAAATATTATGTTTCATTTATAAATGATTATTCGAGAAGGGAATTTGTGTATTTTCTAAAGAGTAAATATGAAGTGTTCAGTCAGTTTAAGGAGTTCTAAAAAATTGTAGAAAATAGACTGACAGGAAAATTAAATGCTTCAAAATGGATAATGGTAGTGAATTTTGTTATGTAGATTTTGAAAGGTATTACAAAGACCATGGGATTAAAAGGCATAAAACTACACCTTACACTCCATAGCAGAATGGAGTCGTTGAAAGGTTAAATAGGACATTGATGGAAAGGGTGAGAAGTATGTTGAGCAGTGCTAGTCTGGAGAAAATTTTTTGGGCTGAGGTTGTAGCTACAACATGTTACTTGATTAATTGTTCTCCTACTTCAGTGCTTGTGGACAAAATGGCTATGGAAGCATGGTTAGGTAAGAATCCCTCTCTAAGAAATATTCAAGTCTTTAGTTGTGAAGCATATGCATAACTACCTAGTGAGAAAAGATCTAAATTGGAGAAAAAGGTTGTTAAATGTATCTTCATTGTCTATGGCATTGGTGTGAAAGGTTACAAGCTTTGGCATCTTGTTACTGAGAAGGTGTTGTAGAGTAGAAGTGTAATCTTTCATGAATTGAAACCTTCTACAATGGATCTGCAGTCATAGATGAAAGAGAAGAAAAAGGATGTAGTTGAAATTCCTCTAACTCCAGAGAAAGAGGAACTACAAACTCCAAGTGTACCTGATACTGAGGAGAGCTCAAGTAGTTCTGAGAATTCTGAACAAGAAGAAGAACCACTACTTCATCCTCACCCTGTGAGGAGGTCGACACGTGAGAATCGACAACCTAAAAGGTATGGATATTCCATGTTGGATTTGAGTTATGCCTATGGGTATGTGCAAGATCATGATGGGCCAAAAAGTGGTGATATTATGGGTATTTGTAGGGTATGTGGCTGATGACTTTTTTTTTACCAAAAATTGATGAAACAAAAAGGGTTTTTAAAGGAGATTCTCAACTTTCCACAAATATAAATTATGCTTTACTTTGAATTTAATAAATAATTATTATTCATTTTCTATTTGAATTACGACTAAAGTCCTGATTGATAGGCTGATTGAAAAACATCTATAGCTTTCAAACGGTATCACATTATTTGAATCCAAAACATGCATCTCATTCTATGCTTTACATACTATAAGATTAAAAAAAAAAGAATTGAATTTCATGAAGTTTTGACCAAGTTAAGGTGGTCAGACATACAAGTTTTTTATATTTTTTAAAAGTTGCAATAAAAAATTCATAATTAGTTATATATTTGGAAAAATATTACAAAAAATATGCATCACCTCGGGACATGATTCCTCTACTTATATCTAAAATCTTATAAAAAAAAGTTATCATTTTATTGTGGTTAGGTTGGTCAAACAAACACCTACTTATTATTTTTTGCCTAAAATTGAAGTACTACTGCATTGAAATTTTAAATTTTCACCAAATATATATATATATATATATATTTTAAAATAAATCTAGTAGTTTAGAAACTACATTCAATTTTCTACAGATTCTATTCTTATATATTTTTGAAATAATATAGATAACTTATTCAAATTTTTACGTCAAGTTGTCTAACTCTGATTTTTCTAATTTTTTTGCCACTTATGGGCCTATTTTTTCCATGATGATCTTGCACATACCCCTATGTTTTGATTACTACCACTAATGAGCCTAGGACTGTGAAAGAGGCAATTAAAATGTCTGATTTAGATTCTTGGTGGGAGGCCATGAATGAAGAAATGGAATCATTGAAAAAGAATGAAACATGGGATTTGGTACCTTTTCCTAAAGGTCGAAAGCTTGTTGGTTGTAAATGGGTATTTAAAAAGAAAATTGGTCTAGATGGTTTTGTGGAGAAGTATAAAGTTAGGTTGGTTGCAAAAGGTTATTCCTAGGTAGAGGGAATTAATTATGGAGAAACATTTTCTCCTATAGCTAAGCTGACATCTATTAGATTTCTATTGACACTTGCAGCTATGTATGACTTAGAGATTGAGCAGATGGATGTGAAGACAACTTTTCTTCATGGAGATTTGGAAGAAGAAATTTATATGTCCCAACCTGAGCACTTTGTTGAAAAAGGTAAATAAAATCTAGTTTACAAGTTAAAGAAGTCTATGTATGGTTTAAAAAAATCACCTAGAATGTGATACCAAAAGTTTGACACATTTGTGTTATCATTGGGATTTGTAAGATCAAAATCAGATAATTGTGTGTATTTTAAATCTGAAAATGGTCATTTACTTATAATAGCCCTGTATGTGGATGACATGTTATTCTTTGGAAATAGTAAGGGTATGATTTCTGATTTAAAATCTCAGTTGTTAGAACAGTTTGAAATGAAAGATTTAGCTGCAGCAAGGTATATTTTGGGGATGGAAATTAGGAGGGATAGAGATGGTAGAAAACTTTGGCTCAGTCATAGTAAGTATATCAATGTTGTCCTTGAGAGGTTTAATATGACAGGTTGCAAACAATTAGTTGTTCTAGTGTTGCAAGGGATGAAACTCTTTGTTGAGGATTGTTTGAAATCTCCTACTAAGATGGAGGACATGACCAAGGTGCCTTATGCAAGTGCGGTTGGCAGTTTAATGTACGCAATGGTCTATATTAGGCCAGACATTGCCCAAGTAGTGGGAGTACTTAGTCAATTTATGGCTAATCCAAGAAAGCCACATTGGGATGCTATGAAAAGAGTTTTCAAATACTTGAAGGGTACTGTTGAGTACGCCTTTTGATATTATGGGAACTCTACTAGATTTAAGAATTCAATGAGCATTTGAATGGATATATGGATTATGATTGGGCAAGGGATATTAATAGCAGATCCACCAATGGATACATCTTCCCATTACATGGTGGTGCAGTTAGTTGGATGAGCAAGCATTAGGTTGTAGTTGTTAGTTTTTAGGATAAAAAATGAATAAGAAGGAAACACAAAATAATGAACAACACATGAACAATAGAACACATAAGTTTTCTTGGGAAAACCCTCCTTGAGGGAGAAAAACCCAGCAACAATATATCACCTATATATTGAATAAAGTAGCAACAATATGCTTTACAATGAGGCCAATCGCAAGGCCAATGTGATATGAAGATAATAGCACCACACTTGATGCAAATACACAACCAAGAATAATATCAAACTCCAAGAATATCAATATGTTGTAGCTATCGAAATCCTTCAGATTTATGCAAACTTCATTTAATAATTATTGGATGCCAAATGAAAGTGAATCCTCTTGTATATATACGTGCATCAAGGTGTCCTTTCATGTAGGGTCGGCCCCCTTCACAAAATAATGTGTCTCTTTAGTTTAGTCCCCCTCTTAGATTATTTAATATATTTCAAATTTAGAGGAGAAAGAGATCTCCTGTCGCTACTATAACATCAATAGTAGTCGCTTTATCTACTACTAAGGCAGAGTATAAGGAAACAACACACACCTGCAAGGAATCCATTTGGCTTAGACATTTGTGTTCTGATATTGGGTTTAATGTGTAGAAAATTACTATTTGTTGTGATAGTCAAAGTGCTATTTGTTTAGTAAAAAAACTCACTTTCCATGCCAGGACAAAGCATATTGATGTCCAATATCATTCCATTCATGATATGGTAGAGGATGGAAAGGTTAATCTGGAGAAAGTGGATACTCTAGAAAATGTTACAAATGCATTCACTAAACTTGTGAGGACAGATAAATTCAAGTGGTGTGCCAATTCTATGGGCCTTGGGGCCTACAATATTCAGTAGCTTCAAATTTTAAAGAAGCCAGTAAGTCTTCATCAAGTGGGAGCATGTTAAAAATTGTGCCTCAAGTTACTTATTTGAGTTCTATCTTCACAACATTGGGTTTACCTTCCTTATTGGGCTAACTCTCCTTCGTCGATGAGACCTTATTCTTTGTCCCCTCGATGGACCAATGATATTCCATCCGGTGTGGTGTATTCTCTATCAGTGGGAGTTAATATTTTCGGTAGGAGTCATGGACTTCGGAGGGACCCTGACTGGGGTCTCCTTGATGTGCTAATACAACCTCCATCAAGGTGACTTGAATTTTTTGGGGGGACTTCTTCTAGGGTCTCCTCAATGGATCGATAAAATAGTATGAGCATGGTGTAAAGGGATCTCATTGATAGGACTTCATGACATCAATGGGACCCTAACTAAAGTCCCTTCGACAGGCTGATAAGCCAGTGATCTATGGTAGCGACATGGCAATGGGGACCACATGGAGTGGTATGGTCCTAATCGAAGTGACATTGTTATATCAATGGGAGACAATGTATTGTCTCATTGATATGGCAATATATATATATATATATATATATATATTGATCAACAGTTGTGATTAGAATGATCCAACGGTCCCCGCTAGCCCACGTCTCTTGTGGTGGGTCCTGAGTGACTTCTGTGGGAGAACAAGGATTGGATAAGTGATGTACGATTTGGTGAACAGTGTGGATTTCCATATGACTTTGAGGGTTCAGAGAGAGTTTGAATGAAGTCTCATCGACAGCTCAATGGGTATTGATAGTTAGACTGTTTACTGCATTTGCTTGGGGAATTTGAATCGAATAGTTCCTTGGTGGTTTTGGAATGTAGAAAAAATGTTGTATCAACATTGTACATTTTGTAATGGTGGGTGAGTAATGTGTTGTTCAAATTGAATTGAAGCAAGGTTGATTAGGGAAATGTAATGTTGCTAAAGTAGATAATAGGAATTAACATTTGGAAGCATAGTCTGTAACTTTGTATGTAATTGTTATTTACTATAATACGAAGAGATTTTTCTTGGTGTGTGGGTTTTTCTCTCGTAAGGGTTTTCCCATATAAATTTGGTGTTCATTTTGTGATTGTGTTGAATTTGTTTACTTTTTTATTCTGTTAATGTGTATCTTAATGAATTGTAACTTGAAATTGAATGACATATCTACATTTCTCTTCTAAGAATTGGCATTCTAGGAAGGAATTTCCACACTCAGCTTTCCTTACATATCCTTAAAAAAAATTCTTCCACCTCATCAAGATCATCCAATCTGATTCATCATCCTTCTTTGCCTTGTTGACTTTAAAGGTAGTTCCTTTCTTTGTGGCATCTTGACTAAACTCTCTCAATTCATAAGAAATTAAAGCACCAAACATCTGATCTCTAGAGTATTGATCTAAATTATGAGCTTCCTCAATAGCAAAAAATTTAGAACTATAGGTTTTATGAATAGTTTTCAATACCTTTTTCATAGCCTCACTTTCTTCCAGCTTACCACCAAGACAATTGATGGCATTAACAACTTCATCCACTCTGAGAATGTAGGCTGTAATATCTTTATCTTTAGACATCCTCAAGGTTTCAAATTTGGCTTTGTAATTCTACATCTTTGCTTTCTTGACCTTGTCATCTCCTTCATAAATACTCTCCAACTTTGTCCAGATCTCTTTTGTAGTTTTGAGGCTTATCACTTTCCCAAGTTCTGAATCAGAAAGCCCACTCAATATAGCATTTCTTTCTTTTCCATTGTTCTCATAATCCTTGATTTCATTATCACTTCTCAGACCAACAACAAGCATAGTATACCCATTTTCAAATTATTTGCAGACACCAAATCCAAGAGAGACCAAAAAGGATTCCATATTGGCTCTCTAGTAAGCATAATTCATTCCATTGAATATAGGAGCTTTGACACCCTTCTTGTGCGCCATTCAGATCTACTTCAAGTAGTTAAGCTTTCTCCAAGGAACCACAACTTTGATACCAATTGTTAGATGCATAGGACAATTGAGAGGAGGGTGAATCAATTGTACATTAAAATATTCAATCCCTCATCAACTTTCAAAGCCTTATCAAAATTTAAATCGTCATTAAGCATTATCAAAATGTAAATATGTGAAATAATAATGTAAACACAACTATACATAAGGGAACACTAGATTTATGTGAAAAACCCTAAGTAGGGAAAAACCATGGTCAGGATTAGCTCAAATATATATGAATAATAGAACTGAATATAATTAGGCTCACTAACAAGGTCTCACTACCCAAAAAGAAGAAAGGCTCACTATCAGGTGGCTCATGACCAAGGGCTCACTACCTAGAAGAAAGAAGAATAGAAGAAACTGTTATAGAGAGATTCACTATCTCAGAGAAATAGGAAAATCCACCATTACAACTTTGCACCATCCACAACCTTTGGGTCATTGCCTCCAGCAACTTCAAGCACACTGAAAATGTAGAAATATTTTGCTCACTACATCCAAAAGTCATAAGAATTTAAGCTTGCACTCAGATCACTACACTTAATCACATTCCCATCTCACAACACTTGTACAACATCTCCAATAATTCACCTTGCATTTATACCATCCACGATCTCAAGCAATTCCTTAAGGTTAGCCTCAATGAAATGTATGCACCTCAAACATGCAACACCAAATAGGTCAGCACCAAACACTTTTGTGGTGGAAAGAAGTGAAGGAAAACCACATCAAGGGTTAACTATGAGCCAAATTTGCACTAAAATGCTTCACCACGCTTCCACAAACAACAAACAACCTTCACAATTAGTGCTAGCATGCTAGGTTGGCCAAAACTACACTAACACTAACAAGCTACCACATACATGCCTCTCCAGGTCCAGAAAGCACCATGTGGATTGCATAGCAACATTACACATCATTCCAAAAATATTCCAACATTAACATACTACACTGCACAACACTACCCCAACCACCTGAAACAAAGATTACTTTCATCCTACGCATCAAGATGCACTACCATTGAACTCCAACATAAGAGCTGAACTTGTGGACCAACTCAAGACCAAAAACTTCAAGCGAAGATAAATTTCATGCCCCAAAATTTTTCACAACAAAACAAAATGCAACCACCATTTTTTTTCATAAATGCATTTGAACACTAAAAATTATCAACCACGCATAACATAGTAACATAATGATGATAAGGTGAATATTAATTATCCCTCTTCACAATGATTTTAACAACACTTACCTTAGTATCATACTTCTATTCCTTATCATTCATCTTAAAAATTTACATTCACTAATATTACTAATATTGGCATTATTATGTTTATAATAATCTTATCTTTAATACTCGATATTAGTATACCACCCCCATTAAATGCCTATTTCAATGATTATGCCACTCTTGATATTAATACTTTAATAGTATCCTCATCGGTATTACTAAAGATATTATTGCCAATTTCACTTTTAATATGTTAGTTATATATATACATTTTTTTTAATATTACCGATTAACACTATTGTTCATGGAATCATAAATGAAGAATCCCACAAATTATAAGTTTTTCCATTTACTAATACAATTATAATATTATTCTTGAAATCCATATTTACCCATTTACTAATTTACTTGACACTAACAACCCAATGTTGACAGTACTCAAAATGCTAATACTAATATTATTCACATGGTGTATATCCTCCACCATAATGATATTATTGTGATTGGAAGTCACAACAATAATATCGTTAGTAGATAAGGTATTCACTCCTCTTTATTTAGAAACTTAATGAAAAACCATAGCACTAATATATGCAACCACCAATCTCTACGTGCAAAAGTGATCACCTCAACATTAAATTAATGTTCAACAAAAGAAATTTAAATAAAATCATCACACATACAAGGCTAGATTCCCATCAAACTCCCTAGATGTTATCAACCAAAAATGAAACCACTTAAGCTTACTAAATTCCTTTTTCCCCTCGACCTAACAATCACAACTAACTACCAAAGCATTCTCGAATCTACAATATTTAAATAACACATTGATTTCTTAATGCATGTCAAGGAGGATAACGATCCTTCCAATTTGATTGACCCTTTTTAAAGAAAATTAATTCATCACTAAAAACAAATATATATACCTATTAGTTAGTGAATTTTACAATATAAACAATAAGAGCAATTAATAAAGTTTCTCATAAATTTAAATTACTTATTAATATGCAACAAAAAAAAATTGATTTTTCTAAATAAGTTAAATTTATCACCTAATATTTATGCTAAACTTCTAAATCAATATTAAGTTCCAATTTCAAATTATAATTAAATTTCCCCTTTTTATTTGAAAACCAAATAAAATGAAAGTTATTAAATTTAAAATAAAATTTCCCTTTTTTTAATTTGAAAACCAAATAGAAACTACTAAATTTACCAACTCAAAGTAGGGGAGAAGACCCAGTAGCCGCCAAGGCTAACTTCGCGCAACCATAGAATTCAAACTGTATGTGGAGGTAAAAAAGTCACCTTTTAGAGGGCTGTCCCAGTAGCCGCTCGCTATAATTTCAATCAATTATAGCTGTTTTAGCACTTAAAATCCACTTAAATCAGTCACTTTAGCACTTAATGAGTGGCTATTGGTGTTTTTGTAATTAGTTATTCAATAACATAAATTTTTTTAATGGATCAAAGTCAAATTTTTTTTTGGGGGTTAAGTGAACATGGAGGTGGCGGTTATTCAATGGCAAGCGGCTACTGGGTCTTCTCCCCTACCTGAGAGTTTCTAAACTTTTGATTTTTTAA
This sequence comes from Sequoia sempervirens, assembly GCA_007258455.2. Taxonomy (NCBI): domain Eukaryota; kingdom Viridiplantae; phylum Streptophyta; class Pinopsida; order Cupressales; family Cupressaceae; genus Sequoia; species Sequoia sempervirens. Next base: position 58,477,663 of record VDFB02000020.1, on the reverse strand, counting down.
ATTTTTTTTCAAGTTTCATATTTACTTTGATTTCATTTTCTAGAACAGATTGAAGAGATAATTTTCTAAGTAAGTGATATATATATATATATATGATAGAAATAGAGTTACAGGGATTTACAAAAATTCCAGGCATATGATTATTTCGACTGCAAGGTTCTTACTCCTACGCCCAGCGCACAATATGCCCACATATATATAGATAGTTATATATTTCTTTTGCAGATCCCTCTTTTACACAGCATAAACAGAACGTCGATTCAGCAAGATTTAAGAGGTTTTGGAAGTATTATGTTCTTATATGTAAATAAATATATATCTTCTCTTTTTTCCTATTTTAACAAAATTAAAATAAATTTATACTGCGAATATAAGATATGAAATTTACCTCATCTTCATAGCACATTTAAATATTTATGATTATTACATTCCTTTTTTTTAATTCTTGAACACCATCAAGATCATATATACATATAGGTATAGTAATTAATTATATATATATAGGGGAGAGGGGCTCATAGTGGAGCGGGGTTGAATAGTGGGGATAGAAGTAGTCCACAGTGGGCCCCATAGTGGAGCACCTTAATATCCAATTGTAAAATACTTTTTATCCATAAAGTACACAAACTGACAAATCATGTAATGCCACATCAACCCACCAATAAAACATGACTTAGTGCACCACTATTGGTCTCACTTTTTTTTGGGGTCTTTTTCGATACCTCAACAAAAAGCATGTTGATGTGGCATCATATTTGATGATGTATCCCTAAAACAAAATATGTAAGCACGTGAGTTGCCAAATAAACTATTTTACAAAGTTGGGAGTGATTAAAAATTTTCACATAAGATTTTGAGAGATGCGAAGTTAGGGTGCTCCACTATGGGCCCCTCTCCCCTATGTGGTACATTTGTTTTATCTAAAATGCAATTAGTGTAGAGATTCTTGGATAATAATTTTCTCAGTGTTAATCATTTAATCAAGATTGAAAAGTAATTCTATAAAATAGGAAATTTGATTTTATTAAACTCATATACTAAAATGTATTCACGAGTTAGGGTATCTTTTAATATCAATTCTACAATTCAATAAAAGGGATTTTATTTTGTAAAAAGCAAGTTTCTTATCCACTTATCTCTACCTATTTCTTTTTTTTTCTTCCCTTTTGTTTCGTCTAATTTACAAACTAGAGGACAAATAAATAAAAATAAATGAAGAAGGAACACTCAAATCCACCTTCCCTTTTTTTTTATACCACTATATAATAGAACTCTCCTCCTAGATACATAATGGCCATAAAGATTGGTCAAGATATTTCATACTTTGGTGCCGTATTATGTCTAACAGATTTAAATATTTCAATTACAATATGACACCCTTGTCCCAAGTTATTTTAATAGAATCAAAATCAACATGATACCCCTTTTTTGTTTTCCTTGTGATCCATAATTTTTTGAATATCTCAATAGTCTTCATCCTAAAGATATAAACCTAAAAGGAAAGAAAAAACAACGTGGCCAATAGGGCTCTCCTCCCAACCGTAGGATTGAAGTTCAATCCACCCCTGAGCTCTAAGGGTCACATAGCCTTCCTAAGCACACACACATAACCCTTTTTTTTACATGGACAACTTCACAATTTCTTTCCCCACAACCCTTGCACATTACAAACATTGCACGTTTACAATCATTGCATAATCACAACCAATTATACTTATAAACAAGAAAGTCCCAACACACATCCCACAACCCAAAGTATAAGGAACCATGATATAAAATTTTACAAAAGAAACAAGAAATACAACAACAATTATTTACCCATCAACAAGGATCTACAAAAGAAAGATCTTACCAAAGGATTTATCACACATCTTATAGAAGCCTCCCTCTTCAAACCCTCTTCCTTTGATTCTCCCAAGAGCTCTCCTCCCCAAAAGATGGGAAAACATCCAAAACAAGATCAAGGAAAAAGCAAAGCGAAAGAAGCCAAGCAAAAGAGAGAAGCTTAAGCAAAAGGAAGAATCCCCTTCCCCTGTCAAAGACAAGGAATATATAGAAGGAAAAAGAAAACCAACTCCACATAACTTCCCAACCACCCAACCAACCCAATTTTCGCCACTTTTCATAAGTGGGGAATTGGGGTGGGTTTTAAACTTTATTTAGATGATTTTATAGAATAAAAAGACCCCTACTCTATAGACCTACCACCTAGGGCACCTTTTAAACAATAAAAACCACATAAAGATGTTATAAAACCTAAAATAAATAATGACATTTAAAGAGGTGACTCAAGAGTTTAACAAGAAACATCTCCCACATGCACTTGACCCATACAAAACAAGGTTTAATACATATCCTTGACAATATTAGAAATTTCCAAGAATGACATAAGGGAAATAGCTATGTGACCCCTTCATCAATAGTGGCCAATTTTAACCTGTTTACTCAACCAGAAGGAGGTGTCAGTATTTCTCATTAGTATTTGAAATAGATAGCATATGAAAAATAACCTTCTAATGATAATCAACTAAGGAATTAAATCTACATAATTAGCATATAATTTATCTCTTCCTACTTGCAGAATTCCTTTTAGAGCCAAGTAATAGTTGATCATGTTAATCAAAATATTACCACTTATCCATAATCTATTTAACCTATAATGAATACCACCACAACTAAATATTGAATATCAACCATTACCTTTATATTCTCACTTGCTCACACTTATAATATAAAATCACCTAACATGATGAAATCCATTAATATCTAATGATATTACCAATAATGAAACATCTTAATAGTTGCATACTTGTGCAGATCAAGGATAGAACTCATCTAGCTATCACACGAAATCACAAAAACCATTCATTAGTTAGTTAGCAACTCAAAATATAAGCAACTTGGTGTATAGGAACAACAATCTCTAATGCATATTGTCCAACATAAATAATATAGGACATGAACCATTGATGACTAATAAGGCCACACGAGATGAGGTCTTACAATAAATACAAAAAATATAAGCATGTTCCCAAATCTATAAGATAAGAAACAATAACGCAAAGAAATGTGGAGCAATTTCATTTCTCCCAAACAACCTTCGTCACAATCAAACAGACTATCAAACACATCTTCCACTACCGCACGATCTAAAACCTGAAAATCTAGATATAGAACCTTTGAACGCCTCTAATCATCATATCCAAACTGGACAAGCATGTGATCTTCAACCATGAAGAAATGTGGAACACAACACAGAACACACCTCTGTCACACTACACACTCTTTTACTCAAATTTTCTCAAAATTTGTTACACCCCATCTCTTAGTTACCAGGTTACTTTTACCATATAAGTAAATATGATGATAAATGTTTATCAAAACTTTAATATGATCAATAGGAGAATGAAATATTGAATATGCATTAAGATATTATTTTGAAGGTATGATTATGTTTTATACTGATAAGAAATGCAAATGAAAGAATATGTATTGTGAAATGAATGTTTTAATGCTTTGATGATTCAAATGATTTATGATGCAAATATATTTCATATGAATGGCTAACTAACTATGTATTGTACTAAGTTGAATGCAAGAACAAGTTCAAACCTCTAGAAGAGAGGGGAAGTATCACTCAGGAGAATAACTTGGTCCGGTAACCTTTAGATTCAGTTGTACTAAGCATTCACACACTCACAACCTAGTACTAGTCAAGTTGAGTCAAGTCATTTTAGATTCGATAAGTGAACCCATGGTCATAGTCTTGGCTTATTGGAATAATTGGGTAGTCGTAATTTTTTTTGGTTAAATTAATTTATAATGAAACAAAAGGGAATTAATTATATTTTAATTAGAAAACTCATTCTTCAATTTATCAATAATACTTATTATTTAGAATAATTAATTTAATTACAATTAGATAAAAATATTATTTAGGAAAATTATTTATTGTGCAAGTAAGTACAATTTTGTTATTGTTTATTTGAATAAATATATAAATTGCAAATTAAAATGACTCAACTATTATTTCTAGGGATAAATACTTCGTTTGTAATTAAAATAGGCATACTTTATTAATATTTATTGGGAAAAATATTGTGCATGAAATAAACTTTATTTATTTATTATTTTCAAGATTAGGTTTTGGGGAAATAACTAAAAAGAAATCTTTAAAAGAGGGGAAAAGGATTAACAAAAACACACAATATATGGTTTCTTGATCTTTATTTCGCTTTGCAAGAAATATAATGAAAAAGGGTGTCAGTAGAATAATTTGACAATATAGTAAATTTATAAGGGAAAAGAAGAGAAGAAGAATAGTAGAAAAAAAATAGGAAGGAAAAATTCTACAGGAAGCAATTCCAGGAAGACAAGAATGAGAAAAGAGGAGGAGAAGAAGGGGGAAGGCATTTTCCAGGTTTTTGAATTCCTTTCTAATGTGTTTTAATTTCAAATGTAAAAATTGATAAATGTTTTTGGAAAGATTTACTTCCTTTTGAAAACCTTTGTATGTTCTATTCAGTTTCTTGACTTTCTTTTTTTGGTTGTTGTGCTCTTTTATATAAAATTACATATATACGGGAATTGAGTTTCAAATACAGGATCAATTATGACATTTTTCCCTTTTAAATTGAAAACATATTTCCAGATATATATATATATAGAAAACTGAATATATATATATATATATGAATATATATATATATATCAACATATTGTATTGAACCAATTTACAAATTGCAAATGTAGTAGCGAATTGTATAAGAATTAGATTATTGTAGAATTTGAATGATTAAATATATATTTGGCTATAAGTGTTTACTTTATCTGGCTATAAGTGCTTACAATCATTCTCATGCTGGAAAATTTAATGATAAAATATTATATATATACATTTATATGAAACATGCTAAGAGTTAGATTATTGTAGAATTTAAAAGAGTACATATATATTTGACTGCAAGTGTTTACAATCATTCTCATGCTGAAAAATTTAATGATAAAATTATAAATATATATACATTTATATGAAGCATGTTGAGAATTAGATTATTGTAGAATTTAAATGAGTAAATATATATTTGGCTGTAAGTGTTTACTTTATCTGGCTGCAAGTGTTTACAATCATACTGATGCTGGAAAATTTAACAATAAAATTATATATATATATATATATATATATATATGAAACATGTTGAGAATTAAATCATTGTAGAATTTAAATGAGTAAATATACCTTTGGTTGTAAGTGTTTACAATTACTGTAAGTGTTTACAATCATGCTGGTGCTGGAAAAATTGAAAGATAAATTGTTTGTATATAAATATAAATGTGTGTGTGTATATATATATATATATATATTTGTGTATGTAATTATATGAATCATGTATGTAATGATTGCAACATTGTAAGGTAAATATTTTACATGGTTGAAGCTATTTTTATTACTTTGTTGTAAGTGTGATTCCCTGAAGTGTCTATAAGTATGTATATATTCACATATTTAATTAAATATATGTATATATCTTTCTGTTTAAAAAAGATCGTAAGTTAGTTCAGCTGTAAATGTAGATTTTTGTGTATCTATTTATATTTCTAGATATATGTATAGAAAAGAATACAAATACAATAAGTGTGAGAGAAAGATTTAAACTCGAAAAGATTAGATGTAGAAATCCGAGTTGCAATAACAAATATTTTTGTTTTAAGTAGATATGTTTCTATAATGGATTGTTTTACCTTTGAGTATCTGTCCAAATATATGCATATGTGCAAGCGAATATGGGTAGATTTTGACTAGTAATTGTTTCTTTTAAAATTATATAACACCATTATTTTAATTAGAAATGGAATATTGGCTATCTTGAAAGCAAGAACACACTTGCTTACAATTGTTTTAAGTGAATTGGGTAAATTTTGTTCATTCAAAATGTATACATTTCTGCCTGAAAGTATTTTATTTTATTTTTACAAATGTCATGTAAATCTGTTATTTTTAGATTGAACCCTTTAGCTTGGGAACAACTTATTGGATACTTTGAAAACAAATAAAAAGTTACACATTTGCATTTAATTACCTATAAACCTTGAAATGTTAGAGGAATGATTAAACCGAGTCAAAAGTGAGTTATCAAAACCAGAGTAGAATTTATTTCTTGTGAGCATTTCTCTTAGGAATATGAAATTTGAGACATTTTCTAACCTTAGAAATCTATATATATAGAATTAGAATGCAATTCACCTATGCCTATTATGTATTGTGAATCAATTGTGAATTTTATAAAAAGATAAATGAATGTTGAATCATACCCTACTTTATGAAAGTTAGTTTCAATGATGACACTTTTCTCATGAATTATGGGTCATTATACACATATAGAGAAATTAGGAATTTTCCTCACTTAGTTGATTTTGAGATTTATTTACATAAGAATGTATACTCATATATATATACATTAGCTTATACATGTATTCTCATACATATATGAGCTATATCTTCTAAATTCCTTTATAGTATTACTCTCTCATTGATAAAACCTAAATATGAATAATTGAGTTTAGAAGTAAACATTCTGCTTATAATTGCATAGGCATGTGTGCATCCTAGCATGATTAGAATTACTTTCATGAAGCTTTGTATGATTGCAATGTACTTGTGTGATATTTGAGAGATCATTGGAAGTAGAATGGTCTTATTTACAAATACTTGGGAGCAATTCATGATAGTGTTGGCACTACCTAAATTTCATATGTAAGGATAATGCATTGGTGAAACTTGAAAATGTTGTGTGAAGACTTATGTGACTAGTAAAAGAACTTCCAAATGCTCCTTGATATGTGTGACACTCATGATATCCAGAGATATGTAATGAATGGTCTTGTCAATGAGATAGTATGACCATTTCCTACGAGGCATCTTGTAACCATTGAAACTTTGTAGCCAGTAAGGCTCGACTGGTGAGGAATTTCATTAAGCCAGTGAGGCACTTTTATGAGTGGTTTTTCATCCCTACGAGGGTTTTCCACATAAAATTCTTGTGTTATGGTTCTTTTGTGGATGCATTGATGGTACTGTTGTTCCCTTAATTTCATTACAATATTTGAATTTTTGTGTTCTGCGTATCTTTGTATAAGCCTATATGGCTAGATTTGGTAAAGGCACAACCTTGTGTTGATATACATAGTAACTCATTAATGTATGAAGCTCCTTTGAAGTAGTAATGAAGTAATGAATATATGTACTGAGTATATTTAATGAACTTTCCTTTGAGCATGCATGGATATAAATGTTATGCATGTTATCTCCTTTCCCTTACTCATGATGTGCATTGATCAAGGTAATTATTTATTTTGGAATGTGTGTTTTTTGAGTGTTACATTTCTATGGTTGTTTCTTTAGATTGAATTATGTGATTGAATCTCTGTATAGAGTATATGTTCTTGTTTGTGTGTTCATATCTTTATGCTAATTGATGAATTATATACACTTTGTGTATATATACAGTGATCGATGAATATATGGGTGTATGTGCTTTGGTATGGATGTTAAAATAATGTTATATATATATATATATATATAGATATATATATAATATATATATATGTATATATATATATATATATATATATATATATATATATATATATATATATATATATGTATATACTATTAGATATAAACATATATTAATATATATATGTATGATTACTTTAACATATGTTTATATTTATATATTTAAATGACTATGCTTGGGTACCTATATGTCTTGTCGATATGAATAATCGATCATCACATATATATATATATATATATATATCTGTGTGTGTTTGTGTGTGTGTGTGGGGGGGGGGGGGAATTATATGTATATATATATACATGTATGGGAAAATAATGTATTTACATATATAAATTGTGAATACATTTAGAAAAGAAATGATGGTTTTGCATGAATATGTATTTATATATATATATATATATTATAAATGATATTATAATATATATATTACTATATACATATAATATTAAGAATACATTTGAAATGATTTCAAAAAAATAAAGTGCATATATATATATATATATTGTGCAAGCTTTGGAGGTGACTGTCTTTAAAAAAATCTAGCATGTTTTCCTTTAACCAAGCATGTGGTATTGGGTTTGAGTTGTGCATTAGAGAAGAATAGGATGGCAGGAAATTAAGTCTAGAAAGGAGGTTTAAATACAATATGAATAGAAGCTTTACGCATGAAATAAGGCTAAAAACCAACACAACATTTGATCATAGTGTATCAAGCACATAACATAGTATAAGGCATAAATGATAAAGGTGTAGCCTTTGGTAGAATGCAAGCCAGCACATGAAGACCAAGTCAAACCAATGAAGAAGCACATCTAGGAGTTTGTTTGCTACTATATAAACATTTGAGAAGGAAGTTGAAACTATTTTAAAAGACTTATGAATATGTCAAACCTATGCTATATTTGAGGGTGGCAACTTATGAATGTGGTGCCATATTTGCTAGAATTTGGAGTACATTAGAGGTCTTCAAAATATGCATAAGCCTGCAAATAGAATAGAGACTCAATCAAGTGCAAACTTGACAGCATTTTGTGAAGGAATTTGAATTAGGAAACTTGGTTTAAGCTTGTTATCCCATATATCAAGTCGAATCATCCATTTAAATGGTAAGGATTGTGATGTGTTACAAACTTATGAGTTAGCTTGGTGAGTCATTGTATGAGGTTAGAAAAGTCTTAGAAATATTAACTTGTTTGTAACCTTTGGTTGCTCACGAGGTGTTCATTCTACCAATTGTTACACTTATCAACTTGATTTCCTTTTGTTATTCTACTACATTTTATGTGTAAAAGAGTTTAGAGAGTTTTTCTAGTGAGTGAGAATTATTTTGGTGAAGTTGCAATTACTAAGAGTTCTTGGATAGAGGCTAGTTGTCATATCCCCCTAGGACTCATATTTTTCTTGCATGACCCCTAGCCTCATGGTAATTTGGACTAGGGGAGGATTTATGACCTTATTATGCTAAATGAACTTCTATGAGTGTGGTGATTATGTTTAAACATGTTACTATTATTAAATATATGCTTAACTTTATCATGTTTTGGTTAAATTTAAATGCTTGATTTTTATTCATATTGACTCATACTAATGACTCGGTTGGTGGACTTGTGTGAGGTTTTCTATTGGATATAGGTACCTGGGGTGCAAGATGAGGTGGATTTTGCGGTACAGTGATGAGAGATTTGGTAAACTTAGAGCCAAACCCCAATGATAAACCTTGTAGGTAACTCCACCTTAACCAAAGGTTTACTTGATTTAGGATAGAGTTAGGAATGAGGTTAGACGATCTTAACAGTCGAGCATGCAATGTTGTTTAAGGAGACAATTCTACAACCATGTATCATATTTAAATTATTATAGCCATTAAAATATCATCAATAATATAAATTAATAGATAAATGTGTATAAAAATAAACATAGTATTTATTAATCCCACATAAATAATTAATAAATAACAACATAATAAATACACTTGAATATAAATATCTATAAGTAATAATTAAAAATAAATAAATAATAAGCCAAATATGTAAAACGTATGGCTAAATAAATTAACCATAGTCTCATAAGAAAAGGAAAAAATATTAAAAAAAAAAGAACTTTAGAAAAGTCATCGAATGAAAGGAGAAACAAAGAAAGAAAGAAAGAAAGAAAGAAAAAAAACGTGAAGAAGCTAGAGGAAGGCGCGAATTGCAGAATGAATAGTTTCCTGCCATTAATTTTTAACCTTCTCACTCCACGGCCAAGAGACAAGCGTGATTAATGAGGAGAGGTCAAGCATAAGGAAAGGCATGACAACCCCCAATTTTTGCAGAAGAATGACTCAATTTGACTCACAACTGGCACGCCTATACACAAGAAACCCTTCTTTCTTTAAATCTATTTTTTTTGGGAGTGCATTGAGGAAAAAAAATGACTAGAAGAGAGGGTGAAGGGGCATATCAGAGGTGTGGAGTCTTTGTGTGAAGTTGCAGGTGAAGAACAAAAGCTTGAAGTCCAAATAACTTGCCATTTGGATGCCATTCTTCTAGGTCTTTTCTTTTATGTGCCTTCCATTCATTTTTCTAATTTTTTGTAGAATACAAAGATAATATCATGAAGAGATTGTTAAAATGCTTTTGGTAGTTGCTGCAACATAGGGTTTGAGAATTTATTTTATTTTGTAAGTAAATCAAACCTATAGCCAGCACCAAATATCCCTTAAGTTCATTCAGCCACTCACAACTCTTGAAATTCTAATATGCAATATTTCTTACAAACATATATTAATCCATAGATATCTCTACCATTAATGCATTGACCTTTTTTTGAAAGTGCAAGTGCTCATTTGAAAAAAAATGGGGCTATAGATGAAAACATAGCTGAAGAAATGGTGAATGATTTATTGCTTAGTGGTTGTTTAGCAGAAGATTTTTTGCCCAGCACTTTAGCTTGCCTTGGAAGTGGTCTCGTTAGCTAAAAAGAATATTCTAGGCCTGTAATGATTTGTTATCTTAGATATAACATAAATAATAATTTATTAGCTTATGTTGGTTAAATAAACCCCACATAATAGGCCCTCCAAATCATCACCCTTCAATCATTTTATTCTCATAGCAAGCTGTAGCAGCAAATAACTTCCTTTATAAAAATGTAAATCTACAACTAGTTAGTGTTTGGAACCTTGTGACCAACAGTATCTCTTCTTCGTTCATGTGGTTTTGGTATATCTGTCTCAAGCAACATAGTCTCAACTAGTTGCCACCCTTTTATAGGAAACTCACTCTAATACGTGACAGTAGAAATATTTTTATCATTATCTCCCATAATTAATATAAAAGTAGCTTAAGCTTGACTCTTATGGTTATTGGGATTCTGCATATTTAGTTAACAGCATAAGCAAGCCTTAAACTATAAAAATCCTTGTAGTGAAACCATAAATCACGAATATTCGACTACTTTCTATTAGGTAGCAAGAACAAGGAAATAAGTAAATAACTTGTTAATGGGGTTAAAATGGAATGCATTGCAATGGTAAACATCAGGTAGGAATTACTAACATTAAGGTTGGAGTGAGAGGAGTTACCAAAATAGATATGCTAAGGGAAGAATCATATAATCTTTAAATTACCTGAAGGTCTTGGGGCAAGCAATCCTCTCTTCAATTCCTTCCTAGTGTTTCTAGTTGCCCAATCAACAATTTAATTAAACTTAGAATAACTACAATACCTTGAAGCTAGGGGAAAGGATAGTAGCAAACCATCATTGAATGAGTAGTTGAACCTTGATGTGGTTGAGAATAGAACCTACTTATTCCAAGTTAGGAACCTTTTTCCTATTATAGTGCTAAGCTGGGTGCAGGCGCTAACTTTTACGGCAATGGTTGGAGTAGGACCCTATGAGGGCATAGGTCAAGGTGGTAATCCTCAAACACATAGGCCATTCCTATCCATCCTAGGTGATCACCGATGGAAATCCTATGGCCCACTCAGAGATAAGCTTATCCATGCTCGAGATTGACAGGAGTCAAGGAGCATATTATGCCGACAAACTATTAGCCGTACCCTTGGATAGTGGGATAGATTCCACCAGGAGCATGTGGGCTTTGGAACCAACAACATGTCAGCGATGGACCACCTTACTTGCTTAGCCGTTCATCGAACTGCAAGGAAGGATTTCCTAACGAGGTTCAAGGTAGGTGGTAGACTAGACATATCTCATAACAATAAGTCATGTAGCTAGATACAGTGTTGGTATCTTAATTTAGCCATGGTTAGAACACCTCGAGTAGATGGTCATTAGGATGTTGACCTTGCACGAAATAGGTTGGTATAGTTTCCAACTCTTGCATCCCGAGCCACATAATTTTCTTGGAGGGGTGGATAGGGATTAAATCCGCATGGAGGGATCATATTGCACCCCTAGACCAAACTAAGGCAAGAAGAAGACATGGAGTCCTCATGACCTTGCAAAACAACTATGGTAAGTTTCAGGTATTGATATTGGATTTGCTTCATGGCTTTTCAATTCTAATCAATGGCATTAAGGTTAATTGGTTGTATGCATAATTGGTAAATGCTCTTGTTGTTGGAAATAAATTTTTAGTAAGTTAGCTTGATATCATGATTGTAATGTTGAAAAAAAAATAGTGCTGAGTTTCTGATTTTTGTTGGGGTTGTCATCACATAGATATCAGAGCTTAGAACTTGATGCTAGGACTTGGGTGCTCACTCTTTTGTTGCGCTAATATGACTATTTGGAATTGACTGTCATGGGTTACGGAAAAAAGAAAAAGGAAAGAAGAAGGCCTCAAAGAAACATCCCCAATGAAATAACCTAGAAGGATCGAAGGCCTCTACTACCGCGTGGCCAAAAATTGAAACCAAAACACAAACCATGTCTAACACCAAGCCATTGGAAAACACTATTAAGCGATTACAAATCTAAAAAGGAAAGAAAATGGCCAAACCAAATGATAGTCATGAACCACCCAAGGGATTCCCACAACTAAACCCAAAACCCAAACCGTCAGCTATAAGGGACTTCCCTTTTGGTTGTGGACGCAATGCTCTTGCTCTTTCTAAGGAATCCATTGCGGAATACAATCATGTCCATGCTAATATTTCTATAACTGTGGGAACCTCAGATGAGGAAGAACTCGAAGAGAAGGAGGCACCTACTCTGTAACTAAAACTATGTAAAAGATGATGAGCTAGTATTAAATAACCATCATCATGCTTATGTACCAAATATTAATTACTAATGATGAATATGAAGATATATTAATATGTTTCACAAATAGTGTGTTATGGAAATTTTGAGAATTAAATGGAATGGATTTATAATTGTTTTGAATCATATGTTGTCTTGAATTTTTCCATAATTCTAAAGTTGATAAAAAATACAAGATTTAAATGAAGAACAAAGGAAAATAAATAATAGTCTCCTTTATCTCGTAGAACCAATTTGATGCAATGAGGAGGAATATAAGGAGAGGAACGAGCCCTAGCCTTGCTAAAATTCTATGTGCAAGCAAGGGTGTGAGCCCTTCACCTCCTACTATACCAAAAGAGTTACAAGCTAAAATGAATGCACTTCGTGCTAAGATATCATCACAAGAGTAGCAAATTGAGGAGCTGACAAGGAAAAAGGAGAAGGGAACCAATCACAACACCAGAATAGGAACAAAAGAGCCTAGTAGAGAGCACAATGAGCATATAAGTCAGGAGCATGAAAGCAAATCTAGAATTCCCACATATAGCCACTCTCTACCAGATCAACAACGAGGTGTGGGAAAGGACCCACTGATTTGTGAATTGAAAAATATGCAAGCACCTAAGTTTGATGGTACTGGGGGTGGAGATGTAGTTGAAGCTTGGCTAGTGGGGATGAATAAATATTTTGGTCTTTTGGAATTAAATACCAATACCAAGGCTCGAATTTCCATCTACCAGCTAGAAGGTGAAGCCTCATTGTGGTGGGATAATCTAGCAGAAATAAAAAATTATGACATAAGTCAACTGACTTGGGACAAGTTCGTCAAGCGATTTTGAAAGGAGTATTTGTCTACCCATCATCGAGATCAAAAGATGACTCAATTTCACTCCCTATGTCAAGGGGGAATGTCAATTGTAGAATACAAGGCTAAGTTCATGAAACTACTTCGACATGTGCACTATATGAAAGAAGAAGATTGGGTGAACAAGTTCATTTTGGGACTAAATAAAAACATTTTGTATGCTACGAAGCTATCCCGACCTAAAAATTTGAACCAGGATGTGGAGGTAGCCTTCGTTGCTAAGGAGAAGCAAGAAAGCAAGCAAGAACAAAAACAAAAGGCCCATTCTTCCAACTACTCAAATAATAAACAAAAAGATTCTTAGGAAGCTAAGCCTAAAGGAAAGGCTTCTCGATGGTTCAAGAGGGGTCGAAATTATAGGGAAAATTGAGACTAAGAAAGTTGGAAAGACAAGGGAGATAAACGATAGAAATCATCTAGGAAAGCGGCTCAGGGTGACCCCACAAGAGGCAAGGAAGTCAAAAGAGAACCGGTTGATGTTTGTTGGACATGTGGAGGTGACCACTACATGAATGAGTGTCCCAAGAATCCAAACAAGACCACCAACCCCATTGCTCAAATTTATGTAGCTATGGATAATCGGCAAGTAGACCAACATGCCTCCCTAATAGAGCTCCAAGGTACACTTTTCAACCAACCTATTTCTATTCTGGCAGATTTAGGACCTATAGATAGCTTTATATCTCCTAATGTAATACAAAAATGTAAAATTGATCCTATGAGTCTAAGTCGAGAGGATATGGAGGTTGAGTTTGGTTCAGGTAAGACACAAAAGATCAAGTTTTGTCTACATGGAGCTGAAATTGACTTAGGAATTATTAAGACTAAGGTAAACCTATGGGTAACCTAGTTAGGATCCTATGATCTCATCCTAGGAATGGATTGGTTTCGAGAGCATCAAGCCAAGCTAGATTACTACAATAAGAAGATTGAATGTTTAGATGATCAAGGGAGACCCGTGACTCTCTAGGGAATCCAGAGACCTTTAGTGCTAAGAATTATCTCAGCCATGCAAGCTAAGAGGGCAGCAAGGAAGGGAAGCAAAATTTATATAGTGAAGGTAGGGAAGGGCAGCAAGGACCCAACTCCTAGCTTTGAAGATCATCCAATCCTCGAATACCAAGATGTCTTTCCCGAAGAATTACTAGGACTACCTCCTAAATGATGGATGGATTTCGCAATAGATCTAGTCCTAGGGGATGAATCTATTTCAAAAGCCCCCTATAGAATGAACATAGCTGAATTACAAGAGCTTAAGATGCAATTGCAAGATCTAATGGAGAAAGTATTAATTCAACCTGGTGTGTCACCTTGGGGAGCCCTGGTGTTGTTCATCAAAAATAAGGATGGAACCTTGAGCTTGTGTATAGACTACCAAATGTTGAACAAGGTGACCATTTGAAATAGATATCCTCTACCTAGAATTGATGACTTGTTCAATCAAACGAAGGGAGCTACTATCTTCTCCAAAATAGATTTAAGGTTAGATTATCACTAGTTAAGAATCAAGGAAGAGGATATTCCAAAAACAACATTCAGAACCTAGTATGGCCATTATGAGTTCTTGGTAGTTCCCTTTGGCCTAACAAATGCCCCCTTCGCTTTCATGAGTCTCATGAACCATGTTTTTCATGACTATCTAGACAAATTTGTGTTAGTATTCCTTGACGACATTCTAATTTACTCAAAATCTACAAGAACATGAGGAACATTTGAGAATTATTTTACAAAGGCTAAGAGATCATAAATTGTATGGGAAATTGTCCAAGTGTTCTTTCTTTCAGCCCAAGGTACATTATCTCTAGCATATCATATCAGCCCAGGGGATTGCAATGGATCCAACCAAGGTACAAGCAATCATAGAATGGCCTATTCCTAAGAATGTAGCCGAAGTGAGAAGTTTCATGGGATTGGAAGGGTATTATCGACAGTTTGTAGAGAACTTCTCAAAAAAATCCAACCCCATAACCTCCCTTCAACAAAAAGGAAAGAAGTTTGAATGGATAGAGAAATGCAATGTCTCTTTTCAGAAGTTGAAGGAAGCTCTTACCACTACACCAATCTTGCAAGTGTCTAATCTAGAAAAAGTGTTTGTAGTATGGATAAACGATTCTCTAGATGGGTTAGGTGGAGTTCTAATGCAAAATGGATGTGTGATTACCTTCGAGTCTAGGAAGCTAAAGGATCATGAACTCAACTATCCTACCCAAGACTTAGAGCTAGTTGCAATCATGCATTCTTTGAAGGTATGAAAACACTATTTGGTAGGGAGACCCTTCAAGTTGAACACTGATCACAAAGGACTCCAATATCTATTCACACAACCTGATTTGAATGCATGACAGAGAAGATGGTTGGAATTCCTAAGCAACTACGAAATAGATATTTCTTATGTTAAGGGGAAGGAAACCCGAGTTGCATCTATGCTTTAATCCATAGGGCTAGATTAGCTGCAATCACTCAACTAAAATTTGAATTTCCAGAACAGATCAAGAAAATGCAAGCACGAGACCCTTTTTATCAGCAAATGAAGTGGGAAGTGTAGCAAAAAATTAACTCAGCTGAATATCACATGGGAAATGATGGGAATCTTCATTACCGACAACGAATTTAGTACCAAAAGAGGGAGGTTTGAGACTGAAAATTCTCGTAGAAGGCCATAATGTGCCTTATCAAGCACACCCAGGGGTGACTAAAATGTATGTGGATTTGAAAACTCACTACTTTTGGCTGGGAATGAAGAAGGAGATGGCTAGCTATGTCGCCAAATGTCTTGTGGCTGGGAATGAAGAAGGAGATGGCTAGCTATGTCGCCAAATGTCTTAAATGCCAGCGAGTTAAAGAAAAACATTTTCATCCTGTAGGAACCCTCTATCCTCATGTTCTACCATGGCACAAATGGTTAGTAATTTCCATGGATTTCATGATAGGTTTTTCCAAAAATTGAAACCAACATGATAGTATTTTGGTAGTAGTTGATAAACTAACCTAGGTAGCACACTTCATACCAGGAAATGTAAAGGATGATGCCCCACTCTTAGCTAAAATATTCATAAAGGAAATCATTAGACTGCATGGGATGCCCGAGGTGATCATTTCAGATAGAGATAAGTTGTTTACTTCTAGGTTTTGGACCTCTCTTATGGCTACCTTAGGTACCAAACTTAATTTTAGCACTGCTTACCACCCTAAGACATACAGTCAAATAGAAAGAGTTAAACAAATCATGGAAGACATGCTCAGAATTTATGCCATGGATCAGCCCACTAAGTGAGGATTATTTTCCTTTAGTAGAGTTTGCATATAACAATTCATACCATTCGAAGCATTATATGGAAAGAAGTGTATAATGCATGTAGGATGGGATAGTTTAGAAAATCATGTAACTATTGGGCTAGAGCTTCTTCAAGAATATGACAAACAAGTGAAAATCATAAGGGAAAGGCTAAGGGAAGCTACATATCGTTAAAAGAGTTATGCTGATGCAAAGAGGAATCTGAGGGAATTTTCAATAGGTGACAAGGTTTTTTTGCTTGTGAGACCCCATAAAAGCTCAATAAGGTTTGGCAAGGCTGCTAAACTATCTCCATTATATATAGGGCCATTTGAGATACTTGAGAAGATTAGTCATGTGGCTTACCGACTAGCTCTTCTGCCATCTCTCTCTTGCATCCATGATGTATTCCATGTATCCTTGCTTAAGAAATATATTGTTGACCCCACACATGTAATTGATTAGGAGGCACTACAAGTGGAAGGCACAGGAGATATCCACCTCGAACTACTCACAATCATAGACAGGCACAACCTTTAGTTGCAGTACTGAACCATCTAGCAAGTTAAGGTCCTATGGGATCAATATGGGGAACATGGAGCCACTTGGGAAGATGAACACGTAATTAAACTAGAATATCCATACTTTTTTAACTAAGCCAAGCTGGCTTAATCCTAAGGGGGGAGTATGTCACATCCCCCTAGGACTCATATTTTTCTTGCATGACCCCTAGCCCCGTGGTAATTTGGACTAGGAGAGGATTTATGACCTTATTATGCTAAATGAACTTCTATGAGTGTGGTGATTATGTTTGAACATGCTACTATTATTAAATATATGCTTAACTTTATCATGTTTTGGTTGAATTTAAATGCTTGATTTTTATTCATACTGAATTGTACTAATGACTCGGTTGGTGGACTTGTGTGAGGTTTTCTATTGGATGCAAGTACCTAGGGTGCAAGATGAGGTGGATTTTGTGGTATAGTGATGAGAGATTTGGTAAACTTAGAGCCAGACCACAATGATGAACCTTGTAGGTAACTCCACCTTAACTGAAGGTAACTCCACCTTAACCGAAGGTTTACTTGATTTAGGATAGAGTTAGGAATGAGGTTAGATGATCTTAACAGTCGAGCATGCAAGGTTGTTTAAGGAGATAATTCTGCAACCATGAATGGTATTTAAAATAATAATAGCCATTAAAATATCTTCGATAATATAAATTAATAGATAAATGTGTATAAAAATAAACATAGTATTTATTAATCCCACACAAACAATTAATAAATAACAATGGAAAAAGTACACTTGAATATAAATATCTATAAATAATAATTAAAACTAAATAAATAAATAAACAAATGAAATAAATAATAAGCCAAATATGTAAAGTGTATGGCTAAATAAATTAACCATAGTCTCATAAGAAAAGGAAAAACTATTAAAAAAAAAGAACTTTAGAAAAGTCTTCGAATGAAAGGAGAAACAAAGAAACAAAGAAAGAAAGAAAGAAAAAAACACGTGAAGAAGCTGGAGGAAGGCACAACTTGTAGAATGAATAGTTTTCTTCCATTAATTTTTAACCTTCTCACTCCACAGCCAAGAGACAGGCATGATTAATGAGGAGAGGTCAAGCATAAGAAAAGGCATGGCAACCCCCAATTTCTGCAGAAGAATGGCTCGATTTGACCCACAACTGGTGCACCTATACACAGGAAACCCTTCTTTAAATCTACAAATTTTGGGAGTGCATTGAGCAAAAAAAAATGACTAGAAGAGAGGGTGAAGGGGAAAAGCAGAGGTGTGGAGTCTTTGTGTGAAGTTACAAGTGAAGAAAAACAACTTGAAGTCCAAATAACTTGCCATTTGGATGCCATTCTTCCAGGTCTTTTCTTTTATGTGCCTTCCATTCATTTTTATGATTTGTTGTAGAATACAAAGATAATATCATAAGAGATCGTTAAAATGCTTTTGTTAGTTGCTGAAACATAGGGTTTGAGAATTTATTTTATGCTAGAAGTAAATCAAACCCATATCCAACACCAAATAGCCCTTAAGTTCATTCAGCCACTCACAACTCTTGAAATTCTAATACGCAATATTTCTTACAAACATATATTAATCCATAGATATCTCTACCATTAATGCATTGACCTTTGTTTGAAAGTGAAAGTGCTCATTTGAAAAATTTGGGGCTATAGATGAAAACATAGCCGAAGAAATGGTGAATGATTTATTGCTTAGTGGTTGTTTAGCAGAAGATTCTCTGCCCAACACTTTAGCTTTCCTTGGAAGTGGTCTCGTTAGCTAAAAAGAAGATTTTAGGCCTATAATGATTTGTTATCTTAGATATAACATAAATAATAATTCATTAGCTTCTGTTGGTTAAATAAACCCCACATAATAGGCCCTCCAAATCATTACCCTTCAATCATTTTATTCTCATAGTAGGCTGCAACAGAAAATAACTTCCTTTATAAAAATGTAAGTCTACAATTGGTTAGTATTTGGAACCTTGTGACCAACATCTCTTTTGCGTTCATGTGGTTTTGGTGTATCTATCTCAAGAAACATAGTATCAACTAGTTTCCACCCTTTTATAGGAAACTCACTATAATACGTGATGACAAAAATATTTTTATCATTATCTCCCATAATTAATATAAAAGCAGCTTAAGCTTGGCTCTTATGGTTATTGGGATTTTTCATATTTAGTTAATAGCATAAGAAAGCCTTAAGCTACAAAACTCCTTGTAGTGAAACCATAAACCACGGATATTCGACTACTTTCTATTAGGTAGGAAGAACCAGGAAATAAGTAAATAACTTGTTAATGGGGTTAAAAGGGAATGGACTGTAATGGTAAACATTAGGCAAGAATTACTAACATTAAGGTTGGAGTGAGAGGAGTTACCAAAATAGATATGCCAAGGAAGAATCGATAACCTTTAAATTCAATCTGGGTCTCTGGGGTAAGCAATCCTCTCTTCAATTCCTTCCTAGTGTTTCCACGTCTAATCAGAAATTCTAATTAAATCCTAGAACAACCTAATAACTTTAAGCCTGGGAAAGGATAGTAGCAAACCACTATTGAATGGCAGTTGAACTCCTTAGATGGTTGAAAGTAGAAATCACTTATTCCAAGTTAGGAACTATCTCGTCATGAAGGTTGGGTGCCTAACTTTTATGGAAATGGTTGGAGTAAAGGACCTCTTACGAAAGGGCGGGAACAGATGGTGGCCCTGTAGTACGGAGGTCATTCATATCCATCCTAGGTGATCACCCTATGGAAAAACTTCTATGGCCCACTAAAGAGATATGTATCAATGCTCGAGATTGATAGGAGTCAAGGAGCATATTATGCCTGGGAGACTATTTAGCTCCATTCCCTTGATGGTGGGGATGATTCCACCAGATACGGTGAAGCTTGGAAACCAACAACATATCGTTGATGGGACCACCTTTTACATGCTTAGCCTATTGGACTGCAGTAAGGAAGGAATTTCCAACAAGGTTCAAGGTAGTTAGTAGACTAGGACATATTCCCAAGCAACAATAAGTCATGAAGGATATAGTGGGTATCTTAATTCTAGCCATGGTTAGAACACCTTTAGTAGATGGTCATTAGAGTTGACCTTGCAAGAAATAGGTTGGTATAGTTGCCAACTCTCTCATCTCTAGCCATAGAATCTTACTCTTGGAGGGGTGGGATAGGGATTAAAACTACATGAGGGATCATATTTCACCCCTAGATGGAACTAAGGCAAGAAGAAGACATGGAGTCCTCATGACCTTGTAGAACAAGTATGGTAAGTTTTAGGTATTGATATTGGATTTGTTGCATGGCTTTTCAATTCTAATCATTGGCATTAAGGTTAATTGGTTGTATGCATAATTGGTAAATGCTCTTATTGTTGGAAATAAATTTGTAGTAAGTTAGCTTGATATCATGATTGTAATGTTGAAAAAAAAAAAATAGTGCTCAGTTTCTAGTTTTCGTTTGGGTTGTCATCACACTAGTTTGGTGATAATATTGATCTTAGAAGGAGCAAGCTTAATTTTCTAGAAGTGGAACTTTGGATATCAATGTGTTCATTGGAGCTAAATTTTAGGCATGTTGATTTCTATAACTCTACTCTTTCATATATTAGGTTATTCATTTATGTTTGTCATGATTGTGAAAAGAGTGTCACCATTGCTTTTTTGAGATTATATGATACTTGGTTGAAGTTTTGATAGACGAAACCCTCTTTGATTAGAACATACTTATGTATTATATTGAATCATGTGGTTATATTATATTTAAAACTATTCTAGGTAGTTGAGGCTATATATTTACTACATAGGTCATGTAGAATGGGAAATGATAGTATGTCGAAGTACTACTTTGGAATCATTAGGTTTTTGAGCAAACCTTAATGGTAATTCATAACTCCTTGGAGGAAGAGGAGTAATCTATTTCCAAAGTTATGAATTATATTTGAGTATGATTATTTTGATAGTCATCATAGGGTTGAATAATGTACTTTATGATTATGCTTTAAATATATGATAATGTGCAATAAATATGTTGCCTTATTGGAAGAAAGATTGATTATGAACTAGAAGCTTAATAGGATAACTTGAATATATCTATAAGAAGTAAAGAATTATTATAATGGAAATTTTATGTGATTTGTATGTTTGTGGGGGTTGATAGTTGTATCCAACTAGAGTCAACTAGAGAGGATTCTTATATCAAGGTCAAATATATGACAATGATACTATATTATTAATGTCATTGTGTTGCATGTCAACCTATGTATGGTTTAGGATTTTATCCTAGGATTTTGGTAAACCAAGTTTGAGAGCAACCTATGTGATTAAGTTGATCACTTGAATTTTTTAATTACTATTTGGTTAGAGCCATAGGTGGGATTACCCTATTGATTTGGAATTGTTACTTGATTGATTGTTTTATACTCTTGACATGAAGTCATTTAATTGACAAGAATATAATTTTTAAATAGCCTTTTATTGATGAGATTACACTTTTGAATAGAGTCTTTATTTTTTGGATTGTAGTTTTGGAATAGATTCATTTAATGTTATATCGTAATTCAAAACTATATGTACATAGCATAATATAGAGTGGCTTTAAGATACTTAGAAGCAATATCATATAGATATGAGTTAAAGGAAGGTTATTCCTTGTATTAGGATAATCCATGAGAAAGGGGATAACTTTTGAATAGAATACTAATGTTCAATACAAATTGAGCAATTAAATGTGGTGAAATAGATGACCTCACTCGAAGTTACTGGGTGATGAATCTTTGGCCAAAGCAGTGTAGGTAGCCATTATCTACACTATTAGTTCACTATGTGATCCAATTTACATTCTATGTTTGGGTAATCATATATGAGGTAGTAACATTATGGTAGCTCTAGATATGTAGGACACAACACTATGCTCAAAAAAGGCTATTTGAAGGATGAGGTTACCAAACCAATCTCTTCATTGAAGGGAGGGCCATCTTACCAAGTTTGGTAGATGTGCAGGGGACCGCAATTATTCCATGGTTGGTGGAAAAGTGCTTGAGTGGTGCTTCTCCTCATGCAGTTGGTGGCAAATATTTGGAAGGAGGACATTCTAGACCATTGGTATTTCTAATTCAAGAATTGAAGATGTATGCACCAGTATTGGGGACTGTATACCTTAGAATTTTATCCTATTCTAATGTGCAAAATAACTAAAAATGTGAATGATAAAAGACTAAGGACACCTCAAGATTAGCCAAAAGAGTGATAAAACAAGAAGGAAAATGGAAAAAACAAGATACAAACAATTTCACCTTCCTCGCTGTTGATATCTCTTTGATTGGCCCTTCCTTGGAATGATTTGTGTGCTCCTTAGATGATTGCTTGAGTGATTAAATGCAAGATTAGATGTGCAAAATGATTAAAAGAGATGGCTAAATGATGGCAAAGGATTGAGAATGCAAATTGGCAGCATGTAGTTATGAAAATCCAAAGTGTTCAAAATGCCCTTGAGGAGGGGGTATTTATAGGAGAATTTGAATTCTCTAGAGAATTCAATAGTCAAGATTGATCCAACAAGGTCAAGATGAAGGGCTATGGTGGGTTGAGAACCCACAAGCCCTCACATATGACTTATGTAAGGTAAGAGATAGCCAAGGGATATAGAGATGGAGGTGGAGTTGTCAAAAGGTACATGAGGTGGAGGAAGGACAAGTACCTTCCAAGCACCTGCTAAAGAGTGGGAGGATTTCCTCAAAAAGGGATTCCCTTGTCCCAAAGTGGGAGTGAGAAGGGACTTTTGAGAATTTTAGAATTCCTCAAAATCTACATGGGAAATAGGGTGTGAATTAAAAATCACATTCTTAGGAAAGTCTAAAAGATAAAAGGTGGGGCCAAAAGGTGGGACTTTGGTCACATGTAGGTGACAAGTCCAAAGGTTCTAGAAGCCTGGAAGAGACAAAATGAATTAAGAAATTCACATGGGGAGGAAGAGACATGGATGAATAAAAGGAATTAAAAAATTCCTTGGGGATGGGGAGAGTTGACTAAGGTACTATTAGGTTTAACTAATTAGTAATTAGAGGATAATTAGGGATTAATTAGGATTAAAAGCCAACTTGCAAAAGTTGGAGGATGTGACACATCCTAATCAAGGATTAGGCATGTGCACATCCTTAATGAAGAGATTAGGAAATGGATTAGGATTAGATGAAAATGACATGTGAGGGATTAAATAAATGTAATATTTATTTAATTCATTTGATGAAAAGGGGATTAAGGAGGGTAAGGTATTTAATTATTAATTAAATACCTTAGGGATTTGGCAGAATTAAAGATATTAATTAAATAATAGTAATATTACTTAATAACTCAGATAAGAGGATGTTTTAGATGAAAAGTGATAAATTTGGATAAATTAAGTGTCCAAATTTGGATGTCTATAAAGGGATAACTATAAGGTATGCACCAAGGAAAGGGGACATCTAGAATGTATGCACCAATGCTGGGACATCTTTAATAGTTTGTAGTTCTAGTTCATGTAAGCTCTTAGAAGCTAAGTGATCATGTATCCATCTATATGGAATTTGTAAAAGAAAAATGTTCTTGAATATATTTATGTAAAGTTAAATCACACTTATATTTGTGGAGTGATTCTTTGATTATGCAATGAAATTTTTTGGATAAATTTATATTTCAAATGATGCATATATTGTTGAACAAAAAAGAAAAAATTTATTGCTCATAATGTTAGTAGCAAACTGTCCACTTGTTGGTAAAACTTAGTAAAATTATTGGGTAGAATAGTGGGCATGTTACAAAAGCACTTGGAAACCAAGTGAACCAGTCACATAAACAACACTAATACAACATATCTACAACATCTACAACACCAACAATCTACCCATCTACAATACCAATAATCTCCAACAACCTCATACTGTTGACATCAATGACCAACTTTTGACATCAATGACAACACTTGCAGCATACTTGAAACAATATGTATGTATGTATATATATTTACAATTATATTTTTATATATGTTTATACATACTTATATATACATATATATTTCTATATATTTTAATTCAATTAAATAAAATTAAATAAATATTTATCAATAATAGGTAAAACATAAAGATGATAATGAAACAGCATATCACATTTTTATTTTGAAAGAATAGACCAAAGACCAAATATGATTCAACCTATCCTTATGACCCAACCATACTAGCCAAGATATAAAATAAACTCAATGACAATACTAGGATTACATAGACCTAAATTTGATACAAAATCCTATGTAAGTGTGTGTGTTTGACTCAAATTGGCATTAACCAATTTGTTTACCCATGTTTATACTCTTCTCTCCAGTGATACTCTCCCTCTTTATTTGGAAGGGTAAAATCTACTCCTACATTCAACTTAGAAGGCCAAAAAAATAGCTATTCCATAATTAGCCACAATATCATAATCATTATTTAAAATTAATAATCATTACAATCAAAACATTTTACATTGTACATTATATAATTTCATCTAACTATCATCTAACATTTAAATATCCATTAATGTCAAAAACATATTTTTAACATAAAGTTAAAAGTAATTACAAATCAAAATTTGGGGTGTAACACTTAGGGACTTAAATTAATTGAAAATACTTAATTTACCCACTTAAAACCCTTTTAAACTCACTAGAAAAGGATTACAAAAAAAATAGCTTTGAAAAGACCAAACTTCAATACATACTTTCTCACAACCAAATAAATTCACACCATAAATCATATTAAATTCACATTACAAACATATTCACAACATAATATTTCATATAATACACATGATTGTAGTTGGACTCCAAATTAACTAAGATCAGCTTAATTGGTAGTGTTAGTGTGAAAGGGGTACTTTATCTAACTAGTTCATTTCCTAGCTAGTTCTTCACTTAAGTCCTTTTCACACTAGCTTAACTTTACATAGGGATAAGGTTGTTGAGCTTTAATGACCCTGAGTTGTCACACCTCATAGGATGACAACACTTGTCATAATCTTATTACATCCTCTCTCTCCCCTTGGCCTATATAACGAATGGGTTCCCTTTGTAATCTCACACCATTTCATTCCAATTCTCAAGCTCATTATAGCTTTGCATTCTTGAGAGGAATACAATTTATTCTCTCACATTTATGTATTTTCTTTCCTTCGGTCATTTATATCTTGGGGTAGGCTAGTTAGCAAATCTTAAATGGTATCAGAGCAAGAATGAGTTGTGGGTTAGCAATCTTTTAGGAAATCTGAGAGTGTAGAGTTCTTTTTTTCAAAGCACTAAGTATGCTCTTCTCTTGCATCCTTGGATGATCTAGAGAATTAGAAATATGTGAATAAAATATCAATTTCTGGGGGGTTCATACATTTACTTTCCAATTGCAGGTCTTTTGAAGCTTCCTGGAGAGATTCTAAGCTCATCCTTGAGTCCAGAGTAGCTAAGATAGTCAAATTTGTCCTTCATTTCATCTAAAACAGACACCGGAGGCCAAATCTAGAACAATTTGAAGTGGGAGGTTCATGGACAGATCTAGCAAGGAGCCATCATTTTGGAGCATTTTTTGTCAAATTTTACCTTTCCATCATGCTCAAAAGGCCCAAAAACCATAAAATTGACTATCAAAAAGTTGATTTTGGACAAAGTTCCCAGCCACCAAATTTGGAGGAGAATTTAGTGGACAACTAAACTAGAGGTCGGCTAATTTTATTTGATGAAATGCTATCTTTGGAGGAGTTTTAACATAGTTGGAAAACATCTAACTTTGGTGGACTGCCAACTTTGGTGGCAATTCCGCTAAATTTGGCTAGAGTTTTTCACATCCCCTCTCCATTGATAAGTTGGTTTTTGAAGGCCAGCTTTGAAGGCTCATAACTCGGGTTCCAGAACTCTATTTTTAGTGCAATTTGTTTTTATTTGGGCTAATTTTTCATGCTCTACACATTGGTCAAGATGGTTTCAAATTTTGGCACATGGATTTTTTAGAAATTGTTGATTCTCAAAGAGGACACCTCACCATTCTCATTTTGCAAGCTTCAAAGCTGCATAAATTTTGCATACGAGCTCATATACAGTTCATTTTTTAAAGTGTATGATTTTTTGTCTAGTTTGCATTGATGTTGTTTATTTCATATTAAATTGTACCAAAAATATACTTTCAACTCATTTCTTGAGGATTTGTAAAGCATTGAAATCTAGAAATCTATAACTACACTAAATATAAAGTGTCAAATCATTTTTTTCTTTGGAGGGTTCTTTGATTGAGTTAAGAAGTGTGGGTCTCTTGTTGTCTTTGTGCTTGAACATATGGGTATGTACAGGATCATGATGGGCCAAAAAGTGGCTATATGATGGGTATGTGGCTGACGACTTTTTTTTAACCCAAAATTGATGAAATGAAAAAGTTTTTAAAGGAGATTCTCAGCTTTCCACCAATATAAATTATGCTTTACTTTGAATTTAATAAATTATTATTATTTATTTTCTATTTCAATTATGACTA
>VDFB02000020.1:58384091-58450581 GCA_007258455.2 Sequoia sempervirens | reverse complement strand
AGATTACAGTAATATAGATTGGTTATTCTAAGCATTTTTTATAGTTTGCATTACCAATTCATCATCATTCAGGTTGTTTAGATTAATATAGATTTGTTAGTCTAACCATCTTTTCTATTGTGACAATATAGATTTCTCATTTGACAAATTTTGTGATATTTTTTGCATGATTGATCATGGACCTGCTGCTACAATAGCCAGCTTCGATCCTTTCAGAGAGGTATGCGAAAGATTACAGTAATATAGATTGGTTATTCTAAGCATTTTTTATAGTTTGCATTACCAATTCATCATCATTCAAGTTATTTAGATTAATCTAGATTTGTTAGTCTAACCATATTTTCTATTGTGACAATATAGAGTTCTCATTTGATAAATTTTGTGATATTTTTGGCACGATTGATCATGGACCTGCTGCAACAATAGCCAACTTTGATCCTTTCGGAGAGGTATGCGAAAGATTACAGTAATATAGATTGGTTATTCTAAGCATCTTTTCTATTGTATGTATTTTAACTGCTAGCTTGATGGTTTGTATAGGTGCTTGTCAGTCCAAAACATGAACATACTACTCTTGTGGAAGATTGTGCCCTGAATGCCTCCAATAGGAAAATTTTGTAAAAATTTCAATTTTGAAATGTGAAACAATGTAAGAAGGCCATAATATGTATTGAGACAATTCTATAATAATAACTTATTGTAGAATTAATTGAGCTATTTGGATCTGTTTTTCTTCCTTTGGTTTGCTTTCCCTCTTGGTATGCTCACCGTTTTGAACCCGAGGTTTTGTAATCTCCTATTTATATATAATAAAATTATAGTGAGAACTTGCCACTTTTTTCCCAAAAATTAAAATGTCATGTGAAGGTCATTTTCCAATGTAATTGAGTCTTTGATCTAGCAAGAGAAGTGGAAACAAGGTATTTGGGTGCATAATGTTCAAGCTGATTGAGTAAGAGTTTTCTGATGCATGAGTCAGGTGGATTTAAACAACACAATTACAATTAAAGATGACATTGTTATAACCTGCACAAGCTTGATCCAACCTTTTAGCACTTACAATTACAATTACAACACAATCTTGCTACCTTTTAGCACTTTCGACTTGTAAGGGAAATTGTCGGTCCAATGTAGCTCGGAGTGATTCAGAGTATTTGGGTGCAAAAGAGGATCATCCTTGGCATAAATGTACCCATACAGACATGTTGGAACAGTCTGTTTGGTCGTACGAGTTGTGGAATGAAAGTTGCACCACTTTGCAACTTTACACTGCTTGCATCTGGCAACTTTTCATTCCACTGAAAAGTCATCACCACAGGAAAACGCCTCTGAGATAGCAAAAACAGAGAGAGGTTTTTGTAGATGGTCCCAACACAATCCCGTAGCCTCTAACGGAGAGTTTGTATGTCCCATAGTCTCTGATAAATAGCCCTTCAAATATTTATGCCTTTTAACACTTTGGACTCTTAAGGGAAATCGTCGGTCCAATGTAGCTCGGAGTGATTTGGCATATTTGGGTGCAAAAGAGGACCATCCCTAGCGTAAAAGTAACCATACGGATGTGGTCGCATTTAGTTATGGAATGAAAAGTTGCACCCACTTCTTTGCAACTTTATTAATTACTTGTATCCTCGCAACTTTTCCCTCCACTGAAAAGTCATCACTACAGGAAAATGCCTCCAAGATAGCAAAA
The DNA here is from genome assembly GCA_007258455.2 of Sequoia sempervirens. Classification (NCBI taxonomy): domain Eukaryota; kingdom Viridiplantae; phylum Streptophyta; class Pinopsida; order Cupressales; family Cupressaceae; genus Sequoia; species Sequoia sempervirens. Next base: position 58,448,888 of record VDFB02000020.1, on the reverse strand, counting down.
ACTGAGAGAGGTTTTTATAGATGGTCCCAACATGATCCCGTAGCCTCCAACGGAGAGTCTGTATGCCCCACGGTCTCCGAGAAATAGCCCTTCAAATATTGTTTCCTTTTAGCACTTTGGACTCTTAAGGGAAATCGCTGGTCCAATGTAGCTCGGAGTGATTCGGCGTATTTGGGTGCAAAAGAGGACCATCCCTAGCATAAACGTACCCATACGGACGTGTTGGAATAGTCCGTTTGGTCGTACGAGTTGCGGAATGAAAGTTGCACCACTTTACAACTTTACACTACTTGCATCTGGCAACTTTTCCCTCCACTGAAAAGTCATCACCACAGGAAAATGCCTCCGAGATAGAAAAAACTGAGAGAGGTTTTTGTAGATGGTCCCAACACAATCCCATAGCCTTTGACAGAGAATGTGTATGCCTCATGGTCTCCGAGAAATAGCCCTTCAAAAATTGTTTCCTTTTAGCACTTTGGACTCTTAAGGGAAACTAGTGGGCAACAGAGTTAACTTCTTCACAAACTTGGTTTGAAGTAATTTCATTCTTTTTTGTGTATTTGAGAGACATTTTGACTAGATTTCGGTCTATGAGCCATGTTCTGTGATATTACAAAAAGTTATTGTGGACCTATATTAAGCTACCACTCTCAATATCATACAAATTGAACCTTGGCATCAATAGACTCTATAGATCAAGCTACCACAATTATGTTGATGTTAGCAGCTTCGTTGATCTCTTCCAGCCATTCTAGCACATGACAGAGCTTGGAAAAGAGAGAAGGAATTCTGCTAGCAAAGAGGAGAGTAGAGTCCGCTTCAAGAGTAAAACATGGCACTTGCTAAGACTAAGCCCGCCCAGCCATACAATATAGCCAAGTCTGCTCCAAGGAAATAATCAATGGCTTGGTATAAAGTAAAGTCCACTAGCACTACATAAAGGAAAGTATGCCCTTGTTTCTTGGCACAAACACTCAGCAAAGCCCGCCCATGTTAAGAAAGGGACGTGTCAAACATGATTGAAGTCTGCCACATGTCTTGGCCATGAAACTTGACAAGGTTGGTGCTTACCAAAGAGTGACATGGCATAAAAGATGGAATCTTGCCAAATCTGCTTCAAGAGGATAATGAGTGTCTGCACTTAGAAGAATATGAACATGGAAAGTGAATGAGTGAAGTCCACTCAGCATGTTAAGTCTGAAATGGCAAGAGAAAAGAGGAAGTCTTGCCAGCCTTAAAGTGAAATTGAGCTCGCCCCTCATTTGTAAAGGGTGGAGACAGTGTATAGAATTGTTGTGATAGACTATTTCTGATAATAAAAGCTCTTATGCATGATTTGATTTGAACCACTTTTATTGTCAAATAGTGTGCATGGTTGCATAACTTCTTCCACCATAGATTGGAGATAGATTAGAATTAGATTACACTTGGAATAAAATTTTCTTTGAAAGTTTGTTAGATGAATGCAAGATTTGATAAGCATTGATTTATGGTGGAACTTTTTCTCATACTTTCTTTGAATGGATGATTTTCGTTCAATGCGTAAAGTTAGCCTGAGCTTACTCTGTGGATTCTTAACTTTTGTTTGGATAAATATTGTTCGATTGGAAGGTAGTTATTCATGATATGAAAACCATAAGCACATTTTCTTGAAGATTGCAATGGCTTTGTGTAGTTGGTGCGATTCCTGTGTGGTGAAACAAAGTTTGGTTTCATTTCACCAAGTCAATACCGTCTCTTGAATTCTTAGGAAGTAGATTAGAACTTCTGACCCCTTGTCTCCTTTTTCAGTTTGTTTGATCTGCAACCCAAATAAAAGAGCTTCATTGTCCAGACCTTCATTGTGAATTGAAAAAATCCAGTGTAAGTCCCCTTGTGATTACTAGCAAATCACAATGCCCATTGAGCTTACCACACGTCAAGACCTGACATAAGAAACCTTCGAATCGCCATATGATCTTCTCGCAATCTTAGCATACAGGGTGGTTTTTCAAGAGAGGATAGGGTGTCTCTGGGCATTTTTATTCTGATGTATGAGTGTGTCATAAAACACACATCAACAGTTTAAAGATAAGGATTTGACAATGCTTTCCCTCAATGGTTTTCCATTGTCTTGGGAGTCCTATATTCAAGGAATTAGTTCAAGGTCCAAACTCCTAAAGTTCGATCATTTGAGGTCCGATTGCATTCATTATCCATCAAGATTGATGGTTAGAGGTGTTGGCCAAAATTCTACTAATGAAGAGATTCATGTTCTTGCCGCCCAATCTTCGAAGAACAAAGGAAGAAGTGGAAAGAAGGGATTCTTTAAGAGGAATTGAGACAAAGGAAATGATGGTGCTCCCCCTTCCAAGAAGAAGTGATACTTGTCCAAAATTCAATGCTTTAGGTGTGATAAGTTTGGTCACTTTTCCAAACATTGTTCAGATAGACCTAAGCATCAAGCCTCCGTTGCAGATGTAGATGATGTTTCTCCACAGAAGAATGAATATTTCTTTTGCTCAGCATTGTCAAGAAATGTACCCACTGACACCAACACTTGGATGATCAACAGTGGTTTTCTCAGAAAGAGGGAGTTGATTATGAAGAAACATTTACTCTTGTTGCTCGTTACACTTCTATCAAAACTATCATTGCCCTTGCTGCATCAAGAGGATGGAAGATTCATCAAATGGACGTGAAGACAACTTTGTTCAATGGCGTGATTGAGCAAGAATTTTACGTCGAGGAACCTGATGGTTTTGAGGTTCATGGGAAAGAGTCACATGTGTGTAAGCTGAAGAAGGCCTTGTATGGTCTTAAGCAGGCTCCTCGTGTATGGTACGAAAGGATTGATCGGTACCTGTCTAGTTTGGGCTTCTTGAAGAATGATGCTAATTCAAATCTCTACTTCAAGGTAATCAATGGTGATGCATTAATATTGGTACTAATTCATGCTTCTAGGCTACATATATATATTATTTTTACATGTTTTCTCCATTTTTCGGCCCCTACACCACAAGTAAATGGTTGCATAGTGTGTGAATGAGGGGGCAGCAGGCCTGTAATTGAAATATTTTCATCTATCAGCATCTAGTTGTTACTTATGCAATGTGAAGTAATGCTTTGAGTTTGAAAGATGTGCAATGCAATGTAATCAATAATATGAATAAATTTTTAATTATTAGTTATGTAATGTGAAGTAATTGCATAATTGCTTAGGTTGACTTTGTAAAAAACTATATTGTAATTGAAATTTTTTCATCTATCAACATCTAGTTGTTACTTATGCAATGTGAAGTAATGCTTTGAGTTTGAAAGATGTGCAATGCAATGTAATCGCAATATGAATAAACTACATAATATAACCATTCTTTTTATGCTATTGTACATCAAGATATTTAACCATTGCTCAATTTGATTAAATTTTCAAAGAGTTTAATTATGCACATGAGGAGGCAATTAAATTTTGATTTTCAACTTCTATATATCAAATTATCCAATAATCAAGTGTATGTCCATATACAAAAATGGCATCAACGCCAACTCAAACAAAATTTTAAATATGTGGCATATACCATCTCGGTATCTATTCAATATTTACATGCCAAAATGTCTATCTCATCCTAAACTACTGTGGATCATCAAAATGGAGCCCCTCTTTGAAGCACTGCTGCCTCTAAAGGTAGCTGCACAAGAAAAATTCAAACCACAATTGAGATTAGTTATACTATATAATTTAAAATCGAATAATTAACATCAAAATCAATATACATTAAATTATAATTGAACTCTAAAATTGTAATCTTGATTACCTGAAATATATTCTCTTCAAAGGGTCAGGAGTCCTAGAATATGCCCCTCTCAAAGAACCGACCAAACCATCTTTTGTAATTTCAATCTATATAGGTGAACAAAAACATAAAAGTGATCCAAGTTAGCATACAATTGTCAGTAATAGGAACATATAAATACCAAACACAAAATAAAATGAACACATACTTTTTAGGTTGATCTTTTTCTTTATCTCCTTTAGGTGTTTCACCACCTCCTCCTTGAGGTGCTTCAACACCTACTCCTTCAAGTGTTCTAATACATACTACTTGGGCGTTGTGGCACTTGTCAACAAGGACATATAGCTCATAATTCCCTGCACATAAAAATGACAAGTACATATGAAACTACCAATCTATGTCGATGTATGTATAATCAATATAAGATCTTAAAATTCTTAATTCAATCAAATTTGAGTTCAATTACCTTCCCCTTATCCAACATTGCACTTCCATAATCTGACAATGCACCTCGCTCGCACTAGGTATTTCCTACAAGAGGAAAATAAGATAAACATATAAGTTATTATAAATTTCATTAATGACAATTCAAATGACAAGAAAGTATATAATAAATAAATTAAATGAGTGAGTGAAAAATATATACTTGTGTGTGTGTCGAGGCCAAATGAAATGGCCCTCAGGGTGCTATCCATCACATTGTGTCAGCTCCTCCTCGGACATCAACTGTTAAATAGACCATGTAAATAAATATTAGTACATTATACTATCTCTTATTAATATTCATTTAAAAACAAATGCAAGTTATGAATTCACAACTTAAATTTTACCTGTGTCACTATTCCAATGTCCCCCTCTCTAGCAGGAGAGGACTCTGTACGGTGTGCTCCACTCCCCTGCGTCTGATCTATAATGTCCACATCATGGAAGTCATAATTGAAGTGTCCAAGGGATGCTGATGCAGGCTGTACAAGAGGACCCAAGCATATCTGGTGGCACATGGAGCAAGTATGTGGTACACAAATATGTGGACTTGACGAGGATGATGCAAGCAACACTCGAGCCATCACCAACATCACCAGAATGTGGCTGAGCTACTATAGAAGCATGCGAAACCAAAAGACCACTCAAAGAGTGAATAGCTGGATAGTCTATGTGGCCGATCCCATAATATCCGATAGTATACCTAAGGTGGCGTAGAAAGGGGAGCAGGGTATTACTCTAACTACCCCTGGTCTATCCTGGGGCATACCTCCACCAACGCCCTGGAAGGGTTTAATGTCAAAGTAATTGACATGATGCCCTAACACAAACTCAGATATAATTTTTTTATAAAGTAAAATGGTATATCACAATTGTTATTCGGTGGTTTCAAAAAAACCATACACCAACGATCCCAAAAGTTTTCTACAATGTCTCTATGAGTGCACCATTTTATAGAAAGTTTTGGTTTATTAACATTAACCGGCAAACCAGTGCGGGGTTAACAAATAAAGAGGCTATTTGGGCTTTGGTTATTCCGAGATCTTTCACATCATCATAGGACAATCCACATGCATAATATTCTCTCATGTCTTCTCGCCACGAATGAAAGGCATTATGTTGCGAGGAGAGGGTTTCTATGTTTTTAATTATTTCTTTCATTGTGTTTGACATCTCAAATAATTGAGGGACTCTCGTATAAACTTCAGAAATGCCCCTTAATTGTTGCAATTTTTCACAAATTAATTCTTCAATTGATGGCTGTGGAGGTGGTGGAGCGCTTGGCATTTGTGCATTTTCATTGTCAGCAGCCATAATTCTAATTAAAGTTAAAACAAATTAATCTAATTAAAATTAGACAATATAAATGAAAATATTATAAAATACCTAGTTTTTAAAAAATCCAACAAAAACCCTAGTTTTTAACAAAAATCTATAAAATTCTCTAATTTTTAATCCAAATACATAAAAAACACTATTTTTAAATCAAAATCCATTACAAACATTCAATTTTCATCAAAATCCATACTAAACTCAATTTTTTCATAAAAAATCTATCAAAAACCCTATTTTGAAAAAAATCTATAAAAAATTAACTAAAATTACACAAATCTAATTGAAAATTTGATTAGAGCAAAGAAAAACCAAGAATCTAACCTTTTGAAGATGGATTTGCGTGAAATCGGATATCTGATTTGCGAAATGAAGTTTTCACTATGCGCCCGCGGTTAAACAAATGTGAAATGAGTTTTAATCAGGCCGAAATGAAATATATATGTGTGTCACAAATCGGATCCGATTTGGATCAGATATCCGATATGGAAATCTAGGTTTGGGCTTTGCTTCGGTAGTGTGTACTGACACCCAAGCCACATAAAGTCAACTCGGCATTTTCGCATTTTTGAGTCGATGAAACATGTAATTTTTTCTCCATTGCCACTTTTTGGCATACCATGATCCTGCACATACCCATAATATCGATAACTTAAATTCAAATTTTTATGTCAAGTTGCCTAACTCTGATTTTTCTGAATTTTTTGCCACTTAAGGGCCTATTTTTTCCATAATGATCCTACACATACCCATATCTTCTACTTTGTTCTCTATTTTTCCTTCACAATGGGTACATTTAAGTTTTCATAGCTAACGCCATACAACTACAAAACATGGCATGAAAATACATGGAATTCCTTAATGCAACTAGGATATACACCTTATGTTGAAAAGAAGGTAACTAAACCCAAAAATGATAAGGAAAAACTACTCTGAATGTTTGAACATAAAAAATCTCTTGGTTGTCTAAGGAGTTTAGTTTCTCTTGATATAATGTTTCAAATTGAAGAATGTAAAGATTCACATGATGCATGGAACAAATTAAAAACTCTTTGGTATAACTAATGAAGTTCATGGTTATCAAATTGACAATGAATTAATGAGTCTTGATCCAAATTATTTTGACAACATCCAAGATTATGTCACAAAAGTCAATGACCTTTAAAGAGCACAATGTAAATCATGTGGCATAGAGAAGAAAGACATTCAACTTGTCTATAACACTCTCAACAAACTTAGACTTGAATTTGCAGCTTTTGTTTCTAGCTTTCACACTCATAGGCTAACAATGGGATCTATATTCACTACACCTTCTTTTGCTTCATTTTTTGAAAGGTTCATGCAAGAACAGGGAAAGCTTCTTTTCATGGGTCTTCTTAAGCCTTCAAAATCACAAGCTTTGATGCGTTGTCAGCTAAAGGGTCAGAAAGAATCAAGGAAACCTAAAAACAAACAAAAGTAGTTCAAGAAAAATTCACAAAGAGATCAAGCACAATAATCTTCTACAACAAAAGTTTACTCCAACTCCTCCTCTTCAAAGGGAAATTTTTAAAAGAAGGAAAGGACAACTTGTAGCTACTCCAAGAAACTTAGCCATGAGGAACATTTGTTTCATAAGAAGTAGATTGATGAGTTAAAGAATCTTCTTAAAAAGAACAACATTAATCTTCCTTCATTTGTTGCTCATCAATCCTCTACCCCTTCTTCCAAATCAGGTAAAGGAAAAACAACTACACTTTTTGTTATTTCTTATTCTTCACAACAATGGATTCTTGACTCAGGTGCATCACATCAGATTGGTTCTATTAAAGAACAATTTTCTTTATTGGAGCCTTGTTCTATTCCTCACATTCTCATCAGGGATGATTCTCTAGTAGATGTAATTGGGAAGGGTCCAATTGATACTGGTAATGGTACATTTGAGGATGTCCTCTATATTCCTAATCTATCAACCAACCTTCTCTCCATCTACCAAATCACAGCTCAGAATGGTAGAAAAGTTGAATTCACTCTAGATTTTGTCAACATCAGAATCTTGAAGATAATGCACTCCTTGCAGTTGGAAAGGCCAATCATGAGTCTCACTTGTATGCTTTCTCTCATTTTGTACCCAACTCACATTCCACCGCATTGCTCACCCATTCAAATTTTGTAAGAAAACTATGGCATGAGTAGTTTGGTCATCTCAACTACTGTTATCTTTAGCAACTCAGCAAATAGAATATGGTGTATGTTTAGGTTGTTCCTTGGGAAAACATCCCGAGGAAAAGTTTGACAAAGGGAAGGCTTGGAGGGCTTCAAAATTCCTTGAATTGGTTAATAGTAACTTGGCGAGTCCTTTTCCATTATTATCCTTTTAGTAATGCTCGTTATTTGCTCACCTACATTGATGACTATTCTAGATACACTTGGGTCTACCTTCTTCAAAACAAAGGAGAAGTCCTTGATAGATTTCAAGAGTTTAAGGCTCATGTTGAGGGGCAATCTAGAAAGTGTTTCAAAATTCTTTGCACTGATAATGGTAGAGAATATGTGAACCATTTATTTGAGCAATTTTGTACTCTTGAAGGGATTTATCTTCAACATATTGTTGCCTACACACCACAACAAAATGGTATAGTTGAGAGGAAAAATAGGTTCCTAAAAGAGATGGTTGGTTGCATGATCCACACTCGCTCTCTTGCACCTACATATTGGGTAGAAGCTATCAATTGTGCTACTCACATCCAAAACAAAGTTCCACATAAGGCATTAAAGGGAATCATTCCCTTTGAAGCTTGGTGTTGAAGAAAACCTATTGTGGGGCACTTTCTATTTTTTGGCTCCCCATCATGGGCACATATTCCTTCAGAGAAGTGCAAGGCCTTGGAGCCTTAGAGTCGGCCTTGTATCTTTTTTGGTTACCCTAATGGTGTCAAAGGATATCGGCTAATGGATCCTAAAACACATTAGCTCTTCATTGAGCGCAATGTGCAATTTGAGGAAAGCTCTTCTAGCTCATCCTTTACTCTTCCTCAATAGTGCAATTAGCAAATTTTGACATCGAGGGTTTTCCTAAAGCTTCCTCTATTTGTCACGTTGATCATGAAATTTCATCTTCCTCTTCACAAAGCTTGGAATCTCCTCCTCCATCCCCTACCATGCCTCGTTGGACTCACCAAACACTTGATTATATAGGAACTCTAGTTAGGGATTCTTCAAATACAAGGAGGAATCGATCATAAAATCACGACATTCCAATTCCTACATCGCCACAACTTTAGATCCACAATCATTTTGTGAAGCTTCTAGTATTGTTGAGTGGGATTCTGCAATGGAGGAAGAGTACAACTCTTTAATGCGAACAAAACATGGGATCTTGTTCCACTTCCTAAGGGAAGAAAACTAGTCAGATGTAAGTGGATCTATCAAACCAAATTTACAATGGATGGCTCAATTGACAATTGTAAAGCATGACTTGTGGCCAAAGGTTTCTCTCAAGTACTAGGTATTGAATACACTGAGACCTTTTCCCCTATTGCCAATATGAAATCCATTCACTTGCTACTTGTTATTTCTGCAACTCATGGTTGGGTTTTACATCAGATGGATGTGAAGAGTGTGTTTCTTCATGGAGATCTACATGAATAAATTTACATGGAATAGACACAAGGATTCATTCAAGATTCTTCACTAGTTTGCAAACTAAGGAAGTCTCTTTATGGTCTCAAATAGGCTCCATGAGCTTGATATGCCAAAATGGACCCCTTTCTTCTCTCCATTGGGTTCTCCAGATGCCACTCAGATTTGAATGTCTACATCTTATGGCAGGAGGATTCTCTTCTCTTCTTGTCTCTCTATGTTGATGACTTGATTGCCACTGGGAGCACTTCATCCATCATCTCGACTGTCAAAACTGCTTTGCATGACAAATTTTCTTTGACTGAATTGGGTCTCTTGCACTACTTTCTCAGGATCAATATCACTCAGACCCCTTCTGGGATTCACTTGCACAACCCAAGTATGCTCTTGATCTTTTGTCACATTTTCATATGGTTGATTGTAAGCCTATACTGACTCCCTTTCTATCTGGAGTTAAGCTTGAGGAAAAATGTTCCACACCCCTAGTTGATGCTACTTTATATCATCAACTTTTTGGTAGCCTCATCTACTTGACTCATACTCACCCCAACATTTCCTTTATTGTTGGAATTTTTTCACACTTCATGACAAAACCACATGAGCTTCATTGGAAAGCTGCCAAACACATCTTGCACTACATCCAGGGCACTCATTGGTAGGGGATTCCCTATATAGCAAGCATAAGTTAAGACTTACTTGGATACATGGATTCTGATTGGGCTGGTGATATTGATGATTGCAAGTCCACCTCTGGCTACAGTTTCCACTATGGATCTGGTCCCATTTGTTGTTAGAGCAAGAAGTAACATTTCATATCTCTTTCTTCAACTAAGGTTGAGTATTGGGGGGTTTTCAATGATGCCATTGAGGCTATTTGGCTTAAGAATATCCTCACTGAACTTGGTATCACCTTTTAGAAGCCATCAATCATCTATTGTGACAACTAGAGTTCCATCCAATTCTCGAAGAACCCGGTCCATCATCAGTGAACCAAACACATTGAGATCCATATGCATTTTCTTTAGGAGCTAATTTAGGAGAAGGAAATTTATTTGTGCTACTTTCCTATAGCAGATTAGGTTGTAGATATATTCACCAAACCCTTCACTGAGAGAAATTATGTTCATCTTCGGTCTCTCTCAGGGGTGAGGTAAATATCTTTTGTGGGGTCACTTAGACCTACTTCATTCAACCTCTCATGAGAGGGAGCTTTTTCCCACTAGGTTTTCTCCTTCTTTATCATTGAGAGGTTATTATGTACATGGGTACCTCATCAAGCCTAGTAGTCGAGACCCATATTTTCATCTTTGCAATGCATACTTCTCCCTAAGTTACACTTAAGAGGGGGGTGTTAGTGTGAAAGGAGTACTTTATCTAACTAGTTAATTTCCTAGGTAGTTCTCCACTTAAGTCCTCTTCACACTAGATTAAATTTACATAGGGATAAGGTTGTTGAACTTTAGTGACCCTGAGTTGTCACAACTCATAGGATGACAACACTTGTCATAATCTTATTACATCTTCTCTCTCCCCTTGGCCTATATAACCAATGGGTTCCCTTTGTAATCTCACACCATTTCATTCCAATTCTCAAGCTCATTATAGCTTTGCATTATTAAGAGGAATACAATTATTATTTTTCATATTTTTTAATTTTCTTTCCTTTAATCATTTGTATTGTGGGGTAGGCTTAGCAAATCTTATAGGTAGAACAAAAATTTTGGTTTACCATGCGACCCTAATTCTCATTGGCACTTCAATTGCAAAATTAAACATAGATATTTTTTTTATATACAATTATCATAGCTAAAGCATTAATAAGTAATACAAATAAATTTCACATATCAATTGTATATTTCTAATCAAATATTCTAATGCATTCACATTTCATATAAAATTAATTACACATTTCTTATCTATCATCCAACTAATTGTTCAATATAACTATTTCATTTTCAAATGAAAAACATTTTATAGAATATGAAAATATGAATCGGCATATGCATATGGACCATGACCATTGAAGCATATTCATCACATAATTCAAATGGTCATCACAATCATGTTTGACAATATTGAAATTCACTAAGAACATAGTTTATAAGTATAGTATTATAATCATTCATCTACTTGTAAAATATCGAATTAAGGGATGACCTAAACCCTCATGCTCTAGTGGGGTACATAATTTTGGGGGAGAATCAAAAGACTCTCGTTCTGTGGTATGTTTATCATATTTGGCTAAGCTTACAAGAACAAGATATACCTTGCAAAGTGAAGGTAGAGAATAGGTCACCCTCTTGAACCGACATATTAGACATTTCCCTCATTTCATATATTTAGGCCTCACATATATTCAATAATATAGAGGGTATCCCATAGTTAACCTTGTAAAAGGTCTAGATAATATATTTTGAATATATTTTTTTATTGTGCACTGGTAAGAATTTATCTTGGGAAGTTACATCATACTTCTAATTTGTATAGATAGAACTCATTATGGGCAAGCTTTAGCCTCCATGGTAAAGGGTGTAAAGATTATGTCATAAAATTTTAATTCCCTACCTATTTGCAACTTATTAGATAGTATATTGATGATCCCACTAAAATTGATACTCCCAAAGATCCTCTCCCTGAATTCCTTGACATCAAAATGTTCCAGATTGATGTCTCGTATCATTCTTTAATCATAAGTTATCTTTGTCTCTAGGTATACACCTTTGAATTCAAACTTCATCTTTGTGGTCTTAGCCATTTAAATTTGCAAGAAAAATCTTAATGAATGTTTGGAAATTTTACTATCCTTGAGGAATTATTTAAAATGCATCTGTAAATGATCATGAAATTTAAAACAATCATGCATGAATATCATTTAATACCCTTAAAAGTAATAACAATAATTGCTTGTAAAAATGATTAACTTTAACACATACCATGCAATTGCAAAAAATTGGAATGGGAAATCCTACATAAAAACTCAAGTCATACAACCCTTGCATAAAGAGAGACCACACCAACCTTGTAGAAAATTCACTCTCAACCTAGAAAACTAATTGCCACATATGTGGAAAATATAGAAATAAAAATCTTGTGAAAAAAACTTTGTGGAGAAATAAACAAAGTGCAACCTTTGTAGAAAATTCATGTGGATAAAACCTTATGGGAAAACATATGAGATAGGGATAAGGTTGAATGCACCTTGAAACTCTTCAAACATGAAAAAGACACAAATATATTCCTTTACAAAAAAATAACCTAAGATTGGATTACCATTAAAACTCCGCAAGGTTCAAGTTTGCAAGGAAAACCAAAGGTTAGGACCATTACAAAAAATCACGAAGAGTGTGGAAAAGGTTGAAGGACCCTCAAATTTGTGCAATGCCAAAATTCCAAAAACAAATGAACTTATTTTCCTTGTGGGAAACCATTTAGGAGATTTGACTTTTAGGCAGAGGGTAAGAAATCCCATGCAACGTGAAACTCCACAACTTTAAAGATAACCTAATTCACCACATGGGGATAAAGATAGTAGAAAACCCATATAAAGATGAAGGTAACTTATTGTGAGGGGATGACCCCACAAATTTCCACTAAACTAAGAGTAATCTAATAGAAACCCTAGCAATATTATGATGTGAATGTCATGCTACAACCTATCCAAAACAAGGATTCCACATCCTCCTTAACCATAATTCTCTGTTACACCCTATGTGTTATCTATTTATTATTACCTAATTTGGTGAATTGAATCAATAAATGTGAATGTGTTTTATTTATGAATTTTAATGGAAATATGTTGAATGGATGTTTGATTCAATTAAAGGCTTTATGATTCAGTATATGAAATGTATAGTGTGAATATGACATGTATGAGAGGTATATGAATGCATTGATTCGGCTAACTACTGCTATGGTGAACTAATTTGAATGCAAGAATAGGTTCAAAGCCTCTAGAAGAGAGGGGATGTATCACTTAGGAGAAGAAATTGGTTTGGTAACCTCTAATTTAGTCTTATTGAGCATTCACAGACTCACACCCTAGTTGGTCTTAGTTGAGTCAAGCCAATTGGGTAGATGGTAAGTGATCTTCAGTCTAGTTGTGTGTGTTTATATTTAATTGTGATCTTGTTTATGAATGTTTGGAATGAGGTATGTGATGTTCCTTGATGATAAGTGGAAATCCTTCCTTGTGCGTTTATTGTTATGTTGATGAGTTATATGCATAAAATGTATATATGTATATTGTAGACACTAAAAATTGTCATAGGCCTACGACTCTTAGATTCTTCATCATTTCCCCTTTCGTCTTTTGTTTTCTAAAGTCATGTCTTCTATTAATTAATTAATTTTAATTATTTAATTAATTCATTTCTAATCTTTATTCTTCCTTGATTAATTAAATAAATTTTATTTATTTAATTTGGTCTACTCTCTTGAATTTTGAATTAAATTATTATTTAATTCAAAAGGTCCTATTTGCCACATTCTTCTATGATTAAATAATATCTTTATTATTTAATTATTCATTGGCCACCTAGATTAAATAATTTTTATTATTAATTCTCCTATCACCTCTTTGTCTGTGTCAATCTTATCTTTCATCTCAAGTCCTTATCTATCCATGTCTTAATTAACCTCCACCCTTGATTAAATTATCTATAATTTAATCTTGACCATTAATCCTTATAATGTTGCCCTAAACCTAGTCCTTACCTCATCTTTCATTCTTGGCCATTGATTATGGACTTTCGATCTCAACCCTTCATTCAAAATTGGCTTTCCTATAAAATACCTTTTCATTGTAATTTTCATCATCTACAATCTAGAGTTTAATGAGCTTAGGTGATCTTATGCTATCTTGCTATCATGCTATCAACATCAACTCAAGTGCATCCATAGTCATTTAGAATCTTCAATATTTTTCTTTGTCATTCTCATAGGCTATTATTGCATACTCAAAAATTTGAGGGAAATTATTATATTCAAGAAAAATGGAGAAGTGCAATGAAGGTGAATCAATGGTGGCATGAAGATTTGGTAATATTGCTTTATGTTTTGTCTTTATACTTATTTGTGCTTCATTGTTTATTAGGGTTTGATTTATATGCTTTATAGCCTAACCTTTAATATTTTAGCCTTGATTTACATTGGTAAACCCAATGTGAAAGGACAAAATTGTATAGATCGTACGAAAATTTCCATTTTGCAGGTTACAAGTATAGATCACCGCAATCGCAAAAGATAGAATGATGCAATCGTGAGGCCAAACGACACAACTATTTTACATAGGGCATATTTAGATTTTCCTTTTCATTTCTAGGTTTGTTGCTAGATCTAGGTCATTTAGTTTCTCATTTCATTAGGTTAACCTTAGTTGCATATCATAGGTATCACTAGATTATCTAGTTTTGGGTAGGTTTTTTTGTTGTTTTACAAGTTCAAGTTATCACACCACAACTTACTGTGGATTGCCACAATCATCATCTTGGTTCATTTCATTTGACATCGACCTGATCCATAATAGATAAAGAAGAGGCACCCCCTAGTCCTCATCAACTAAGAGGTCATTATTCTCCCAATCTAGATCACTATAAGGGGAGGGTGGATGAGCCTGCAAGGGAGAAATATCAAGAGGGGTACCCCCTGACCCTCCTACAACAACAGCCAAGGAAGAAGTCCCCTCAAGGTCTTCTCCACTCAATTCCTGTGAGGTGAATGTCAGCGATCTCACAAAAATTTCCAATAAGGCTGGAACATCATCCACATAGTTAAACATGCACTTTACAAGAGTGTCATGCATCAACTCAATGGGCGATGGAGGTGCTGCCCAAGATCCACTGCTATACTCACTGAAAGATTCAAGAGTAGTGATGAACTCTAGGGATGTTGGGACTTCCTTTGTCACTAAGATGGCACAAGCCAATGCAAAGTCACCCTCTGAAGAAGGTGAACCATTCTTCTAACCCCCATTACTAGAATGGTTTTCCTCCATCTTTCGCTTCATTGGAGGATGCAAGATCCCCATGGATGAAGTAGAGAGCGGGGAAGAAGAGGAGAAAACCGCAACAGACACCACCAAGGTATTTGGCATGTCCATGGGTTTCAAAAAGGGTAGGATGTCTAGAAGGGACATTATAAGGGAAGGCTCAGTCGAAGGAGCAATGAATACCTACACCCTCTTCAGGTGGAAATTATTCGCACTTGTAGGGGGAGCTAGAAGCAAGACTAAGGCATAGGGAATTGAAGCAAAAAGAGTGAAAGAGGAGGACACATCAGGAGATGTCGAGGCAATAGTTGTTGGCTCCTCTTCCTTCTTCTGCAAGGTGTCCCACTCAGTGGCTAGGGCCTTCCTCTAACACTTGTGCTCACATGGAAGGTAGTTTATATGGCTCCAGGAGCTAGAGGCCACAACATGAGAAGGGAAAGAAGACTCATGTTCATCCATCAGAATATCCATCACAGCCATTTTCGGTGAAGGGAGGGACTCCTAGATAGGAACAAGAGGAAGAGATGGAGAAGATGATGCAATAATAGTAGGAGGAGCAGGCTTGAGTGCCTCAATAGTGGGCCTCTTCCTGTTCACTACCTTAGAGGTAAGAGTAGTACGAGGTTATGGAGGCTGAGACATAGAAGACGCTCCATGGGGACCCTTTCCCTTACCATACAAAATCCAAGGCATAGTGGATAAGATAGGAAGTTCAAATTTTGGACGCTTGGGCTTCTACTAAGCGAGCACCATCAGACTCCCCAACAAACACATAGGAGTGGAAGTCGATGGCACTACAATAGGGAAAAAGGAAGCACTAGGTGGAATAGCAAAGGAAAAAGAAGAAGAGCCCCAAGCATAGGCAGGATTCCCCTTCCCCTTTTGAGAGGAAGAGGCAGCCTATTGTTGCACTATAGGGTGTCATTTTTGGCTGTCATTTTCCCCCAGTCTTGTACTTAACGTAGTTTTGATAAAGTAGGTTCATTCTAGGAGGAAGCGGACCGACCAGGGTGGGCCAAAAGTGATCCAAGGAGTAACCCCCATGAGATACCAATGGTTGATACCCAGTTTTGTGCATGACATGCATGACACCCTTGTGAGATAATTTTAGACATTTATGAATTACAAAAGCGATCTCATTCATGGAAGCTAGCCAAGGGATGACTAACTTCACACTGAACAGATCAAACTCTGGAATGACATCGAAAGTAGTATCCATAGCCCTAGGTCCTACTAGGATGGAAATAGTTATGGAGCCATATGGAGCAAGGGAGAGTCCATCATGTGTATGTATAGTGGTTTTTGTCTTCTCATAATCCTCCCTTTGTAATAAATTTAGCCACAAATTCTCCTCCATAATAACATTCACTTGACTCATAGGGTCGACTAAGAATCCTATCACAATGTTTCCATTGAGGTGAGCAGGAATGTATAGGGGAGAGGCTTTTTTATTCATGGGTAAGTCTTGTGATGTAAAGGTTACATATGGAAAACCAATCATAGGTTGATGGGGAGGAGGAGTAAACAAGACCACATTTACATATGTTGAGGCCTTAGGAGAAGCATCAGAAGGATCAATAATTAAGCTTGTAGAATGAGATGGAAATGGGTCCATATAAATCTACAACTCGCTATTCACCTTAGCCACCGACTTATTCGCATTATACTTCTTACCATCAAGACAGATGGTACCGTCATTGATGTGATCCTATATCTCACTACACACACATACAATGTTCAGTATCATGTCTGTGGGAATGATGGTACCGGCATAGCGTGTTTCCATCATACCAATTGGGATAAGGCTCTCTCAAAGGTTGAGGATATTCTAATGTTATAATTTTATCCTTCAGTAGCTTTTGCAAAATAGAAGAATAAGACTCAAACAACTTAGTAAATTGTCTATTGCACTTGAGGCCTTGATCATTAGTCACGGTGACTACATTTGCAACAGACTTTCGATCTTCCTTTGGAATGAGAGCACGAGGAGGATCCCTA
This sequence comes from Sequoia sempervirens, assembly GCA_007258455.2. Classification (NCBI taxonomy): domain Eukaryota; kingdom Viridiplantae; phylum Streptophyta; class Pinopsida; order Cupressales; family Cupressaceae; genus Sequoia; species Sequoia sempervirens. The sequence goes on along the minus strand of VDFB02000020.1, from coordinate 58,431,695 downwards.
GAACTGGACAACTGTCTACTAGTACTCTTGTAATACAACACATAGATGTGTGAAAGAAGGATATTTCATCAAGGTAAATTTCTCTAGCCAGACTCCTTGCAAGTTGCCTATGAATACCTTTTGCATGTCTAAGTTAGGTAGCGGGTATGAGATTTGAGAAAAGAGTGCTTGGTATCAAATAATGAAATTGGTGATCTTCTCATGTTCTCCCTGCTTACATCAAACAAGATCTGAGAAGGTCATGTTCAGACCGATGTTATCCTAGAATTGCCGAAGAAATGGATTTACAAGTTGGTCGAATGAAAATATAGAATTTTTCAAAAAAGGAACAATGTTACTCGAGTGTTATATCCTTGAGAGATCAGGGGAAGAGTTTTTCCATCATAGCATCGTGGTGAAAGAAATTAGTGCACATCATATTAAAATCTGACACATGTGTCTGGGGATCTCCTTTACCACCATACTTCTCAAACTTAGGAATTTCCATCCCTTGGGGGAATGGAGTGTTCAAAATTTTTACGAACAAAGGGCTATGTCAAAAGAAGGGATGAAAGATAGGCTGGGCAGAAGCCTGAGATAGATTCACTAACTAGTTTTACATTTGACTGATATTCTATAGGAGAGCATTCAAAATAGGGTTAGAAGATGACAAAGGACCAGTGGAACCTCCACGAGAACCAACTTTGAATCCACTATCATATCCACCACCGTACCCATCACCAGGGCCCCCAGCATGGCCTCCACCGAAGTCACAACCGTGGCCACCGCCAGAGCCACCACCATGACCACCACCAGAGCTACCGCTAGACATACCAAAACCACTAGCTCCTATTCTTCCAGTGATTCTACTACCAAAGGTAGGGTTTCCCCCAGGAGGAACAAACTCAAATCCTAGAGGTATCCTACTCGCTTTGATAGTAGGAGGTGGATCAAGAGCAAATATGTTAATCGAGGGGCTCATTTTAGCCATGCATATTGACGTCACAAGCATCAAGACACTAATTTTTCTTTCACGTGTTTTGTGCTCATGACCTCGAGTAATACTTGACTAGGGATTGTAAGAGGGGACATATGCTTCCACTAAATCATAAGGCCATGGAGAAACTCTATGCTCATTCGATCCTTGTCTAGCATATATATGATCTCATTGATAACCCTATTGGGCCTAACCATGCTTTGATCTCTACCTAAATGATTTGCAAGATTCAAAAACCTCCTATCTAGAGCCATGAGATGCTCTATAGGAATAGTGATGGCTTCATTCTTGTCCAGAGGTGCAGGTGAAGGAGAGGTAGAAGGGGTAGGGGCATGAGTGGTTTCATCAAAGAAACTCATCTCTATCACTGATACCATCTCTTGGGAGGCAAGAATCAGAGTGACACTCATAAAATCCATCTCTATGTGTGATACACTCCTTCTAACTATGTGCTAGAGGTAGTAGAATGAGTCATGATGTTCATAAAGCTTCACAACACACGTGCTTACAACCTAGACAAAAATGAGGAAGAGAACCTCAACTCAAAGAAACGAGTATCAAAGGTTCACGTTGCATTCACCAAATTGTAGAGGAGGGGGACCAAATGCTGAGGACCCCGATTCATAGGAGGGTCTAGAGTGATCAACTACCTTGATCTACCTCAAGCTAGATGGAAGGTTTAGGGAAGTTGTAAGATGTTTAAGGTAGAGAAAGACGAGAACTCTCAATACTGCTATCTTTCTACTAACTCGATAGTTTCAAGGAGTTTAGAGAGCAAGTTTTTGGATCTTGGACTATCCCTTGGACAACTCTCTGCCAGAGGATAAAAACATAGAATAGGGATGACAACGTAGCATGCTAGCATCTCATAGGTGTGTTGGTGTTCGTATGGGAAAAAATTATGAAATACAGTGGAAAACCTCAATAAATGAGCCAACTACTTAACTAGTGAAATTTAATGCAATAATGAAAGTAGAGAATGAAAAAATAATAGAATAATGAGGAATATACTTTAGAGTTCTAACTAGAATTTTACAAGAGTAAAAGGTGATGAAAATACAACTTACGAATGGTCTAGCCTCCCACAAGCTCCATACAAATGCAAAACCTGCACATAGCAGAACAAGGAAAAATGTTAGGGTTGTTTCAGGGCTTGCCACAGTCAAACCCCCATTTCGGTGTTCCCACCTCCACGGACAACTAGAATAGCCACGAGATAGAAAATACAATAAAGAAAGTAATAGAAGAAATTCCAAGCAAGAGAAACAACACTATGCTATGAAATAAGATGGAAATGCTAAAAATGAAGTGGATATCACCTCCCAAGCAAGGTTCCCTCGAGCATGTGAAGGGAGATGTGAGCTCGCAATCTTGAAGATGCAATCATCTCCGCAACAATGAGAGTAAAATCTAGAAGAGTAACAATTTAGAGCTTCAAAAATGGTGGAGAATGTTATGAAAATACTAAAGAAGATTTTTAGAAGTGTGAAGTGACAGTGTAGAGATCAAATTGAATGAAGAATGAAATGTTTTGAAGTGAATAGCAGCATGGAAGGGTCATTTGAGGTCGGTCAAAGGCGTAGGGGTGTTACTCTTCATCGCCAATGGATAAGTGTAACGTCTCTATAGATTCTAGAGGCGGGAATCTTGTCAAGGTGGTAGTTCAATGCATAGACATCTGCACGCTACACTAGCGTCCCCGATAAAAATTCCCCCACCGACACCACAGACGACCACCAAGTGGGTGGAATGCGAATAGGTGAGTTGGAAATGCAATGTCAGATTTAATTTTTCTAAGGTGATAGGATGCAAATGGGGAATTTGTGAGGGGTGAAAATTCACTCCATTACACACACGCGCATGCCCTAGTTGGTCTTAGTTGAGTCAATCCAATTGGGTAGATGGTAAGTGATCTTCAATCTAGTTGTGTGTGTTTATATTTAATTGTGATCTTGTTTATGAATGTTTGGAATGGGGTATGTGATGAGTTTTGATGATGAGTGGAAATCCTTGTGTGTTTATTGTTATATTGATGAGTTATATGCATAAAATGTATATATATGTATATATGTACGTGTCTATGGTAAACTCATACATATGAGTGAATACATACATGAGTATATGTAGGTAGATGTACCTATGCATTGTCATGGACAGATTTCCCATATGCATGGGAATACCAATTGGACTAAGGTGACATATATATATATATATATACATTCCATGTATATATGTCGATTGATGAAATTGTACGTATGAGTGTTTTTATAAAGATATTGAAATAATATTACATATATGTATATATGTAGTATATAAATATATATTAATATAGTAACATATATATTAATATGTATATTTATATATAATAGTATGTATATACATATACATAGTATTATTCTTTATATTTATGAAATGAATATATATAGATATAGATATAGATATATATTGATATGTAAATATATGTATATATATATATATTAATATATACATATACATATATAATATATAGTATATATATATGATTAAAATCCATCAATATAATTTCCAAAGCACATAATATAGCACTTAATTATCATTGTTAATATGGTGAAGAAAATCACATATTATAATATATGGTATAGCTTTTAGAGGAATATAAGCCAGCGCTTAAAGTTTAATAAGACCAAGTCAAAACAAATAAACAAGCTTGTAAGAGTTTATCCTATTGTGTAAACGTTTTTGAAGGAAATAAATGTTATTTAGAAACCTGTGGAATATGTCAAAATCTCACACTATGAAGGTGATGCCAAGCATAAAGAGGTGGCGCCATATTTGCGAGTGTTTGAAATATAAAAGAAGTATTTGAAATGCGCATAATCCTGCAAAATATAGTATTTAAACTTGGTCAAGTGCAAACTTTTTTTTCTTAAGCAAAAGTGGCAAGCCACTATAAATATATTAATATTAAAATATAATTTATACAAGATCCTTGGTTCAGGCGAGCATATTGGCAGGAAAGAACCAAGAAGAAAACCCCCAGTTATAGCTTGAGTAAGACCATTGACTAACATTACGATTCGACTATTTTTCCATGACAAAGACCATTGACTGACATTACAATTTGACTATTTTCCATGACAACCAAAATCTGGCTATTACATTGCTAAAAGCTTTCGCTCAAGTGAGACCAAAACTGATACAACACCCTTTGACTATCAAAAACTTTAGACCCCAAGTTTACAATGAGGCCCCCATTACATGCCCCTTTACATCTCTAAAACCCTTTACAATTTTGGAAAATCCCCATTACATATCCTATTACATGGACAAAACTTTTTACCATTTTGGAAAAATTACCCATATGCAAGCTTGACAATTTCAAACCTTTACAAAGCTTTACAAAATTATATCTGCTAAACAACCATAGAGATGAAGACAGAATTAGAATGAAGGAGACTTATTTCTTGCTCTTCGAGGGCCATTTACCGAACTTTCTTCCTTCACCACTTTCCTTTGTTTGAGTTCATAATCATATGGTGGAACATATTTGTTTATATCAGGGACATAACGATAATAGAACTTTCCTTTCACCACTAATAATTGCAGATCATGAATACAAGTATGATTCTATAAGAAGGATATTGCATGATAATTCCTATTGAAGTTATCTATCTCTTCCATGTCGAATGCAGATTTATACTTGTTAAGAGCCTAATACAAATGAACCGAAGTATCATGCTTTGTTGATAACAACATGCCTTGAAAAATCTCTGCATACTTCTTTTTGTGAAAGATAAAATGTTGTGGGAATAGACCTCCCACCAGCCTGTCACCCTTGGTGAAATCATACTGTTGAACACTGTGAAGTAAAGCTTTATCTTCCAAATATAGAATAATAACAAACTTATTAGCTATATTCTTTAAAACATTGAAATTTTGAACCAAGTCCAGAATATTTGATAAGAAAATGGACAATAAATTAGCTAGAAAAATGATCCTTCGCAATTATTTGCGCAATACATCTTCACCTATAATGACTTTAATGCAATTGAACACAGACTTGCATCTTACTTTGAATACCTTTTGCAATTCGTCTTTCTCAATGCTAGCAGAGAAAGGTTCTTCCCACGGCTTAACCGGTACTGGTACCCTGTAATTTCTTACTTGAAATTCTGTTAGCTCCATTATCTCATAACTAACCAAAACCCAACTATAAACTGCAAACTGAAGAAATGAACAGCGATAATAAAGTAAGTCGGTGAAAATTTTATAACCAAGTTTATCATGCTTGTTACGGAAAAGCTTTCTTGTTATGACAAAACTTTCTTAATAACGAGACCTTGCAAGAATAACACGTATGGAAGGTCTCGTATTTTTAAAATGGCTACTAGTTATCCAGTTTGCATAATAATATAATGTCAGCATTGTACCAATAACATGAAAAAACAATGCCAGCTTTGTACCATATGCATCATCCACATAAATTAAACTAGCAACTGGAATCATTAAAAGTAGCCCCATAAATGGAAGGTGCTTGATTTTATCTAGCTCGGAAATTCTTCAATAGAAACTAGCAGCAAGTTTAGCAGAAACCATTTTATCTACATTTAAAGACATTCCAATCGTGTTGTCCTTCCAAGATCTGGAAGAGAATTTCATAGCAGATATGCCCTTACGAATTACTGGAAAAAAAAAGTGCGAACGAAGTACTTTGGCACCAGAAAGATCTGTTTTGGCACATGAGGTTGTATGACCTGTTTGTATGGCCTAAATTGAGACTTGCACTTGTCATTATGATACATTAGTAGCACATGTAAATAAACTATGACATTACAAGATGACATTGCAAGATGACAACATATGAAGTGATTTGGGGACTTAAGGGGTCATTTGATTGCCTAAGCAAAGATGACTTTAAATCTTTATCTATACATGTCCTTAGCATCTTGCTTAATTAAATCAATCAGATGGGGAAAAGCATTTAAATTAATTAAATCATTAATTTCCCTTAGCTCTATTTTTTCACTCTCAACTCAGCTAGGAAATATACTACCTTGTTCCCTTCTCTGTAAGTATGTGAAATAACTGAAGATTCAAGCTTTATCTAGAAGTATCCATACTTTATTTAGCACATAGTTCAAGTTCTAATTTTTTATTTTCCTTTCCTATAATGCATTAATGATTATTAAAGAATCCCCTTCAATGTGAAGCTTTGAAAAACCCAAGTGCATTGCCAATTCCAATCTTGATAACAAGGCTTGTGCCTTTGCAAAATTATTTGTTCCATTAAGAAGATGAACAGATGAAGTTGCTAGTACTACCTCTGCTGCATTTTTGAAGCAAATTCTTGTTCCTGATAATCTTGGATTACCCTTGGATGCCCCATCAAAATTCAATTTTACAAAATCCTTTTGAGGGGGAAACCATTTGATAGATGATCTGTCTATCTTTGTAATGTCTTTTTTGAACAGACTTCCATCAAAAGGAAATCTGATGTGTTTCCACTTTCACAGAATATAACTATCCTAGCTTGTAAAGGATGAATTGATAAATTTCTCTTTTTGGCCACATATGTTAACCCCTTCTGAAATTGCTTTTTCAATTTTCAAAAGAACCAACTCCAATGGAGATTTAGTTTTTCTATAAATTCTCATGTTGTGCTCCCACCAAATATTCCAAATTACAAGAGCTGGGATAATGATCCATATACATGCAAAAAATGAAGAGCTATGCAAAATTGGCTAAGCTTGGAAAAGATCCCAAATGGAGTTTGGTAATGAAAATGAAAGCTATAACTTGTTTTTAATAAAATCCCAACATTGGTTGGCTACAATGCATTGCACAAACAAGTGGTCAACTATTTCAAACTCCACTTCACATAATGGGCATTTGAAAGGATCAACAATCTTTAACTTAACTAGGCGATCACTAGTTAAAATTCTTTTATGTAAAGTAAGGCATGCAAAACTACCCGCTTTCAGGAGAACTTTATTGTTCCAACAAAAGTCAAATGCACGTTGAGGTTCGGTGGAATATTTAGATTTTGCTAGTACTGCATAACCTTCTTTTACAAAATATGAGCCTACTTTTGATGTTGACCAAACTATTCTATCTGACTTTGAGGATAAGTAAACAATTCTTTCATTCAAGCTCTTAATGAAAAGATCAGATTGTTGATTAGTCAGCATATTATATGGGGGTGTTTTCCAAATTACTTTACCTGTCAAAGGATTTGAAGATTAGATATAATCTACAAAAATTTCTCCCATTCTTGACAAAGAATTGTACTTATCTCTTGAAGGTCATGACAAGCTAGCAACGAAGGCTTCCCATTCCAGGAATTTTCCCCAAATTTAACACTTTTCCCATCATTTACTTCCCAAGAAGAATATTTTTTAATGAGGTTTCTGCAACTTATAATGAAGTTCCATATAGCAGACCCCTTTGGGGGATCTTCCACTATAAATATTCTTGTTGGATTTTCATTATCTAGTTATTTGGACTGTAGTATTTTTGGCCATTTGGCACCTAGATTAGTATACATTTTCCATGCAAGTTTTGCTCCAAATGCTTTTTTTCTCCACTTGAGATTATGAATACTTGCCCCACCATGCTTCTTTCCCTTTTCCAAACTTTCTAAAGAGATTAGTGGTATCTTTTTCTTATCATCAATATTACCTCTCCATATAAATGATCTTAAGATCTGCTCAATTTGTGCAATAACAGAGGCAAGAGCTTTTAGGACTGCTAAAAAATAATTGGGAATTGAAGATAGGACTGATTTAATTAGAAGAATTTTTCCTGCAAGCGACAACCATCTAGCTTTCCAGATGAGAATCCTTGACTTTAATCTATCAATGACCTTATCCCAATAGAAGGTTTTGTTTGATCCTTTGAAGAAAGGAATTTCCAAATAGGAGCAAGGCAATTCTGCCTCTTGAAAACCTAATATATTAACTATTCTCTTCTTCAAATCATCAGAAGTATTTAAGATATAAATTTTGACTTTTTAGCATTTGTCTTCTGACCAAAGGCTGACGAATATTTATCTAAAACTTCTTTGAATTTCTTAGCTCATGTTACTAATAATTTATTAAATAATAGAGTATTATCATTAAAAAGAGAGTGTGTTACTGAGATTGTTGTATTTGGAATTTGCACACCCTGCCAAAGATTCTGACTATGTCTTGAAAGAAAATATTTGCTTAAGGCTTCAACCATTATTATGAATAGGAAAGGAGAAAGGGGATCTCCTTGCCTTACACCTTGGGTAGAACTAAAAAATCCAATTGGATTTCCATTTATTATAACTAAAAAAATTTCTCTAAAAATACATGACATTACCCATCTTCGCCACTGAGAACAAAAACCAAATTTTAACAAGACCTTGTTGAGAAATTGCCAATTTACCTTATCATAAGCCTTCAACATATCTAATTTGAAAATGAAAATAGGTAGCTTTGATGTTGATATTGAATGCAAAACTTCATGAGCTACAATTTCTCCTTCATGAGTTTCCCTCCAAGGTACAAAACCTCCTTGTTCAAGAGATATGATATTTGGAATTAGAGGTTGTAATCTCAGATAGATTGCTTTCGTAAATATTTTAAAAACTATATTGCACAATGAAATTGGCCTAAATTCAGCAAATGTCTTAGGCTCTTTGACTTTAGGAAGAATTGCAATATTAGTAAGATTGAATTGCTTAAGCATGCTTCCAATTCTCCTAGACTCTTCTAATTCCCATAAGAGTTCCAAACATATGAAGTGCCAACAATTCTAAAAAAACAAAGTTGTGTAACCATTAGGACCAGGAGCTTTTTCTGGTGGAAATGAAAAGACCATATGTCTCAATTCCTCCAAAGTAAAAGGCCTCATCAATATATTATTATTTGCATTGTTGATTAGATGAGGAATTTTGTCCAAAAGGTCATTTTCATTATTGATTCTATTAACATCAGAAGAATGTGGGGTAGAGAGAAGATCTGAAAAAAACTTAATTCCTTCATTATTAATATCTTCTTCCTTTGTTAACCAATTTCCTGAGGTTGTTTCCTAAATTGTTTGAATTGACTTAGCCGCTTTTTTGATCTATGCAAAAGCATGAAAAAAAATTGTGTTTTGGTCACCATCTTTTAACCAGAACTCCCGAGACTTTTGTCTCCAATATACCTCTTCCCTTGCACATAATTCTACCCATTCTTCTTGCAATGACTTTTGTTTTTCGTACAGATTAGAATTGAGACCATTTTGGATTATACATTCATGCATTGTTGTAAGCTCTTTAAACACTAAGTCCTTCTGATGATTTTTTTTTTGAAAACTTGGTTATTCCAAATCTTTATTTGATGTTTCAAATGAATCAATTTTCTATAGAATTGAAACATTTTTGTCCCCTCCTCATATGGGGCATTTTCCCACCATTGCTTAAGAAGTTCCAAAAATTTAGGATGCCTTAGCCACATACTCTCAAACTTGAATGAAGATTTTATCCTTAGGATTGTAATATCTGAAATGTCTAAACAAATTGCATAGTGGTCAAAACCCAGATATAGCAAAAATTTTGACTTTAACTTATGCAGAGATATGAACTAATTTGGAGATGCCAAGAATCTATCTAACATTTCTCCTATTTGCAAGAAACATTTTCTTTTGTTGGTCCAAGTAAACTTTCCATATTCTGGTTGAATGTCTCTCAAAGCATTTGTGAGTATAAAATGGCTAAAATCAACCATTACCCTGGGCAGAGGTAAAATCCCACCACTTTTTTCTTATAATGAGGTTATTGCATTGAAATCTCCCACAATGATATTTTTTTCATTAAGGATTGCACCTATTTGTGTAGAGATTTCATCCCACAACTTTTTCTTATCAGATGTAGAAGTAGGTCCATAGACATCTATTAACCAAAAATGGAGATGAAATTTTGTTACTTCTACAAGTTTCCATGAGCTCTCACTTCTATGAGGTGTGACCTGAACTGATTTTGGATTCCACAAAACTAATCATCCTCCTGAAGCCCCTTGGGATGGAGAATGTGTGGATGCCCATTTCTGCCATTTATTGATTGAAGATTCAAACATTTCTATTGAGGTCTTGGTTTCTTGAAGAAGAAAAATGTTTTCTCTACAAGCATCTATTAGTTGCTTGATGCAAGCATGCTTGTTAGGGGCATTAATGTCCCTGACATTCCATGAAGAGATCCTCATTGGGGCTGAGCAGAGCAGCAAGCTCTCCTCGGCCTTTTGTTTGACATAGATTGGAAGATTTTTTTTGCATCCCTGATTCTATCTGTTCCTGCATTTTAGTGAAGTTTGATTTTCTTCCTCTCTTCCCGAGTGATTTCTTAACTATGGGCTGAAATGGAGAGTGAGATATCATTGTATCATTAGTAGTTACCATTTTCTCAGCATCTCCATTTTTATGATTTGATCTCGGTGCTTGTGAACTTTCATGAGGTAATTTATGTTCTAATTCTATCAGAGATTGGTCATCCATAGTTATGTTTGTTACTTTAATATCATTGGAGACCATTTCCCGAACTTCATAAATCTTTCATGAGGAAGAAACAAATGGCATATCTCCTCACCACAATCCCTCTTCCACAGTTATTCCATCAAAGAGGTCTAAGCCAACTGAAAACAACAACTTATCAGCTAAAAGTTGAAGCTCAAGATCTGATGGTTGTGTGGAAAAAGTTAGTTCCAGGCATTTATTTTCTTTAACAGGACTAATACTTTCCTTACTGGTCATATGATACATTTGTGAATTATCTTTCAGTGACCATGAAGAAAAGTAATCTTTTGTGCCTTGAAACATTAATTTCTTGACTATCTTAGATGCCTAATACTCTAACGATAGTTGTTCCATGGGAGAGTATAAATGAAGGGAAAGGGTAGTAAAAGATTGCATTAAGTTCCATACACTATTTGGCACACTTATATTCAATGCAGCCTTTTTATGAGCTCGAGGATTTTTCATAGAACCTCATATCATTAGAAACCTCTACCCATTTTCTCTTGTGAAAAATATGCTCACAATAAGGATTAACAGTCTAATTGTTGTTGGTTAGGGAAGATGGGTCAGGATTGGGTTGCTCATTCTGATTTTTGCTTGTCAAATTACCCCTTCTTTTAGCATTAGTCAAATGAGAAGATTATGAGGAACTATCTGTGAATGAACATTGAGAATGAGAATGACCCAAGGTGTGACAATTGAAGTAGGAAGATTCAGGGGATTCAAAAATAATTTGCTAATGCCAATTTCCAAATTTGGATGATAGCAAAATTTGTTTTGGAAATTTTTTATCTACATCCATTAGAACACAGGTTCTGATGGGTTTTGAGGGATCTTTAAAGAAATATTTATCATGCGTAAGAAAGATTCCTAATTGATTTGTTATTGCTTCAATAATCCTCAATTCCTTGTATTCTAATGGAAGAGTAGGCATTTGAAACCAGAATGGGACAAATTTGAAAGAGGCATAATCAACTTTAAAATTTGGAATCTAGGGTTGCATGCTTAATCCCAAACCTTGATAGACCCATGAATTTACTCTAAAGATAGAATCTTTACTTTTTTTACTATCAAATATGACAACAAAAATGCCCTATTCATTATCCAAATAAAAAACATGTTCCACATCCTCCCAATCTTCATAAATTAAATCTTTTAAATCATTTTAGGGTAGACTAAGATTCCAGAACTTACAAATTAGGGCCTTGTCTCGAAGATCTTGAATTTACGGTCGAAGCATCTCCTTTGGAAATGTGAGCTTTATGATATTATCACCCTCTGCATGTCGTATGTCCTCTTTCTGTTGAGCGAGGGAATGATTTTTTTCATCATTCAATCTCGGCTCTTTGGGTCTCCAAATCTTTTTCCGACCTCCTCTATTTTGTGAACCCTTTTTCATTCTATTCTTTGATTCTTTCTTAGCAGGTTTTTGATGAGGTTGAAGGTGAACTCCATCTTTGGAAGCAGCTTGTGTGTGGCGAATCTCATGAGATTTTGGAATGAAGGGAGCACCTTTACTTTGGTAGTTCGATATATGCCCATCTGTTTGAATGCATTTATCGTTATAAGTCGCCTCTGAAAGCCCTCAACCGGGCTGTGAACAACTAGGGTTACCTTGTGTCATATCCTTCCTTGTATTCAAACCAAACCCATTTTGAGACTTCAAATGATTCTGAACATTTCGTCCCTCATGTCCTTCTTATCAATTCTGTGATTGGCCTCCACATTTGTTTGTCCCCCAGAAAAACCCTAATTTTCTTTTTCACCACGTGTCTTTTCAAAGTTTAGAAGAATGTTTGGATTGAGGGGAGCACCAAAAGGATTGATTTGAGCCCCTTTCACTTGAGATCAAAAATTTTCCTGTGCTCTCTCATACTGGTTATTGATATGTGAGGGATTTTTTTATGGTTTTCTACTATTTCTTAAATCTTCCCACTTTCTCAAAACACACCTATCATCTTCGTATAGGTCAAAAATAGGTTATTTACCATACACCAAATGCCTAGACTGAAAGGGTTTCCAGTTTGGTTTTGCAAATCTATGCCTGACCGCAGTATTGTTTTGTCTTGCATGCCATTGGTAATTGTTCATGGGCCCTTGATGAACAGTATTCCTATTATCATAGCCTTGAAAATGATGCAGATCCCTATCATGCAGAACCTATTCCCTATCAAGAATATGACCATTGGACCTCCATGACCGAGCCAATTTTTTTTAATTTTTATTTATGGTCAAGTGCAAACTTGATAGCATTTTGTAAACTAAATCGAATTAGGAAAGTTTTTTTGAGCTTGTTGTCCCAAATATCAAGTCAACTCAACCATTTAAATGGTGAGGAATTTGATGTGTTGCAAACTTGTGAGTTATTCATTGCATGAGGTTGAATCCAATGGAAAAAATACTTACTTGTTTGTAGCCTTTGGTTGCTCACAAATTAGTATAAATAGAGGTGCTCATTCTACCAAATGCATCACTTATCAATATGATTTCTTAGTGTTATTATGCTGCAAATTAGTGCAAAGTGAGTTGAAGAGTTGTGAGGTTGAGATTTATTTTGTTATTTTATATTGATTTTTTTGATAGGTGTAGATTGAAGCTAGTAGAGATATTTGGCTAGTTTGTAGTTGAAGTTGCAAGCGAACTTGAGGAGAAGATTATTCAATTGGAAGCTTTAAACAGGCATGTTAATTTCTACCTCTTTGCTATTATGTGTGAAATATTATTTATTTCATTCTCATGTTGAAATATTGTCTTTTACTTGTGTGAGATGCTTGGATATGCTTGCATATCGCTTGGTTGTTTCTTGTTTTGTGAAACCTTACTTTTGATATATATACATATAGATATGTATTCAATGATTGTATCATTATATGAACATAAATACTATTCGTACTATAGTGTAGAATATTCGTACTATATAAAGTATAGTAGTACTCTAAGTGTGTAGAATAAGTTAGCATTGTTTTGAGATACTTGATTGCTATGACATTTGAAGTGAGTCAAAGGGAAGCTTGTTCCTAGGGTTAGGATAATCCATGGGAAAGGGAATAACCTAGAATATAACAAAATAGAATAGAATAGAATACTAATAGTCAAAATATAAATCAAGCAATTATAGTGGTGAATATAGATGACCCTCACTCAAAGTATTGGGTGTTGAATTTTTTTCCAAAGTAGTGTGGGTAGCCACTATTTACATTGTCAATTCATCATGATCCAAGTACATACTAGGTTGAGAATATCATAGAAACAAAGGTTGAATTTATGGTAAGCTCTAAATATGTAGGACACATCACTATTCTTAGGAAAGGCTATTTGTAGGATGGGGTTACCAAACCAATCTCTTTGTCAAAGGGAGGGACATCTTACCAAGTTTGGTAGATGTGTGGGAGACCACAATTAGTCCATGGTTGGCCAAAAAGTGCTTGAGTGATGCTTCTCCTCATGTAGTTGGTGGCCAAGATTTGGGAGAAGGACATTCTAGACCATTTGTATTTCTAGTTCTTGTAAGCTTGTTGAAGCAATGTATGAAATCATGTGTCCATCTATATGGAAATTGTAATATGAAACGTTATCTTGAATATATTTATGTAAAGTTAAATCATACTTATATTATTGGAATGATTCTTTGATTATGCAATGGAAAAGTTTGGATAAAGTTATATTTTAAAGGATGCATTTATTATTGAATAAAAAATAAAAAAATATTGCTTTACATTAGACACATAGACAATTACATGTGGGTGAAACTTAGTAGATTTACTAGGTAGAACAATGGACATGTTACATTCTCAATTGTAAAATGGGGCACTAGGATGAAACCTAGGGCAAGAAGATGCCATACTTCCAAATAAAAATAATGATTTGAGAGGATGAGATACAAGGACCTCTAACTTATACTCATTGAACATCATTCCAAAAGAGGCCAACATACTCTAACAAAATTTATAATGAAAATGATATTAAATGACCATTAAATTAACTTCAAATCCACCAACCTAGCTAGCCAACCATACAAACAATTAAAAATTAAAATAGAAATGAGAATAAAATATGAAAGTACGATACAAATTTGATGGTAAATGACTGGAAAGCTCAATATATTCTAGCAATGGAAGAAGCTAGCTCACCAATGAGATCTACAATATCAATCCAACTCTCAAAAAATTGTAAATGATTCAAAATGATTATATACCTCAAGATACAAACCACCATAAATGCTCTAGAATATAGAGTGGAAAGCATTAACTTACAAAAACCTAATAGTGCTCACCTTTGTGAGAAAACCAATCCCTCTTGACCTTGCATAAATTTGAGCACCTTCCAACATTTGGTCAAGTCAGGGTCAAATTTATGCAATGATGAATTTATGAAAAATCAAAGGTCACTCAACCTTGTGAGAAAATGAGGGTCATCCAACATAGCCTCAAATCTTCACAAAATTCCCAACACTTGAGCTTGAAGAAGAACCAAGCCTTGAAACCAAAACAAACAAGAACCAAAATGGAAACTAACCTAAGACCTCAAAAGTACAAATAATAAGAAAAATAAAAGAGGAGGTCAACGTTTTGACAGGGCGTGTGTGCAAGGCACAACACAATACAATCAACCGCTTCTTTAGACAACCATGATGAATCTTCAATAAATCTTCATTTCCATATGACAAAATATTTGTCACAATTCCTATTTTTGGTGCTCCTTCCCACATGGTTAACTAGGATCTCTTCCATTTATTCCCTATATGAAATAGGTATTAGGATATGCCACTTCCCTTCTATTGATCCATATTCTATAATTCCTTAATGATACTCTCATAAATTGAAACTAAAATGAGTGAAATATTAATTCCACTTGGCATCTCAACTTCATGGAATTCTCTAACTCATGCTTCTTCAAAATCTTGCAAGGTCAAAATTTTCTCGTCTTCAACTTATTATATATTCCTATAGGGAACTTTTTCTTCCTCAGGTGGACCATAACCTCTTCTCCAACTCTAAATTATTTGAACCTACTTTTTTGATCTTCTTTATCCTTATATTTATTATTCATTTTTGTAATATTTTTTCCTTACCTCTTCATGTGGGTCCTTCATACACTCTACAAAATATTCTACATTTACACTTCTCTTCTCTTCCTTATCCATCTTCCTCAATTCTTGAAACAATTCTTGGAATGCTCCCATATACAATCTAGAATGGTTACTTTCATGTACTCCTATTTGCTAAATTGTTATATGAAAACTTAGCCTATGTAAAAATAAAATCCTATCCCCTTAGAGTCCCTCCTACCAAACATCTTAACAAGTTTCCCAAAGTTATGTTTACTACCTCTTTTTGACCAATTTATGGATATTTTACAAAAATAAACTTCAAATACATTCAACATTTTCCACAATGTCCTCCAAAAATAATCAACAAATTTTGTGTCTCTATCATAAATTATGCTCTTGGGTAGACAATGAAGTCTAACCACCTCCCTAAAAAATATCTCTATAATATGAACTACATCATTTGTCTTTTGGAAAGGAATGAAATGTATCATCTTTAAAAATATATCAACCATTAGAAAAATAAAATCATGACCTCTTTGAGCCCATGGTAAACCAAGTACAAAATCCATACCACAATCTACTTGAAATACCTTGTTAAAATCTGGAAGTGCTAAAGTCGGTTTCCCTATAAAAAATTTCTTCAAAAAATTAAAAATCTTGGCTGCCCCTATAGCCCATATAAATTATTTCCTATATCTCATCATCATTTATTTAAGGGTGCACATATGCTAATAAAATTATTAATAAACTTTATGTAAAAACTAGCTAGTAATACTCCTTAGTATAGGCCTTTCTATATGGTAACCCTTACTTTATCTAAATCCATCTTAAGAGCCTCAATAAACATGAAATGATATTAAATTATTAATACTCATTGGTGTAGGCCATTCTATGGTAGCCCTTACTTTATTTGATCAATCTTAAGACCCTCAATTGAGATTACAAATATCATATACATTAGCTCCTTCTTCACAAAGTTGCATTTCATCAAATTTATACACAATTTATTTTCTCGAGCAACCTTTCAAAAGTTGTATGAACATGTATCAAATATTCCTCCAATATTTTAGTAAAAATTAAAATATCATCTAAATAAACAATGACAAACTTACCCAAAAATTTCTTTAGTACTTCATTCGTGAGCCTCATGAAAGTACGTGCTTTGATCAATTTGAATGGCATTACCAACCACTCATACAATCATTGCTTTGTCTTGAAAATTATCTTCCATTCATTTCCTTCTCTTTGTGAATTACTTTTCTCCACTTAAACAATACATGATATCATCCATCCTTTGCAATAGAAATATATACTTAATCATGATTGTGTCAAGATGGACCTAGAATTGGTACACATCCTCCATTCTCCATTCTTCTTGGGTGCTATCATTGCAAGTACTATGTGTATGGACTCAAAATATATCTAACTATCCCATTTTTCAACAATTCTTAAAAGTGTCTATTCAAATATTCATTATCTATTGGATTCCTTTTATGGGCTGCCTTGATAGGAAAACTAGTTCCTAGTATCAAGTCCATGTGATGAATTATGCTTCTTAATGGTGGTAAACCTTTTGGAACATTATCTAAAAATATATCTTAGAATTCATCCAACAAGTATAAAATATTTGAAGGTACATATTTTTCTCCTTCTTCACTCACTTTAGGAATCAAATCAAAGCACATACATTCATTTCCATTCCATCAAAAAAATTCTACCATCTACCAAATAAATTATAGCACTGGTACACACATTTTCTTTTATTTATTTTATAGGTTTCAACTTATCTCTCACTCTATCTTCTATCAAAGAGTAGGTGTTAACATGGCCATTATGGATAGTACACATCTCATACTACCATAGCCTTTTAAATAATAAGTGACAAAAATACATTGGCATGAGGTCACACAACACTTCATCATGATAATCTTGAATCAAGTAAACTTTTCCAAATATTTTTACTAACCAAAGCCTTATCCTCTTTTTGCAAAACATGTTCCTATATGAATTATTATCTTGAATTTCCCTAGAGAAGGAAGCCCTATTTTATGAGGGTGTTGCATTGCAGTTGTGTATTATGATGTATTCTAAGAGTCTGATAGTGGTCGTGTTACCTTTGGATCTCTATTTGGTGATGCTCCTGTGAGAAGCTTGCTCTGTAAGTATATTGTAATCTTTGTTATTTCTAAATAATATATTGGGCAACTTTTGGAGTGTGGTGTTTTTCTCCTGAAAGGGTTTTCCCCATGTAAATCACTATGTTGTGGTATGCATGATATTTATGTTTATTTTTGTTTAAGTTTCTATAACTATTAAATATCTGTAAAGTTTTTCATTATCCTCCTATCAAGATTAGTGTAGGAAGTTGTTTTTCTACCTTAGTTTTCTTACACTAATCTTTTCAAATTTATTTTTTTAATCATAATTTCATAAAAAACTAGATTATTAGTACTTCCACTATCAATTATTACATTACAACACTTACCTATGGATTTGTATATTTTGTTTTGAATAAAATATTCCTCTGGGTTGGTTCTACTTTTCCGTTATCCTTCAATAAGGCTCTTCTAATGATGATGATTTCTCCTCTTTCAACTTCTAAATGCTCAAATATAAAGTCCTCATCTACATGGGAAACTCTAGCATTACCCTCTAGTCTTCTATTTCATCCTCCTTAATTTTAATGCTAGAAATAAGCTTTGTGTCCTTCTTCACGACATCTAAAACATGTTCCTCTAAATCCTCCTCTTCCAAGTCCTTTTTCTAATTTTTCATCTTCCTCTTTGACATCCATCAATTTAGTCTCTAGGGTAGTAGGTATTTTCACCCCTATTATTATGATTGGTTCTTATATTTTCATTCTTATTTTTCTCATCTTGTGTTATATGACCTCCATAAGATCTTCCACTAATTCTTCCTACACAACCTCTTCCTCTTTTCTTTCTCTAAAATCTTCTATTCAATTTTTCTCCTACCTTCATTGCAAATTGGTGTGCATCTTCAATAGTTTTCAATCTAATCAGTCTTAGTTATTCTTGGATACTGGGTTTCAATCAATTGATATACTTGGCTATGTTTTATTTATTAGCCTCTATGTGGCATGCTTTGATGATAACCTTAATAAAACTCTTCAATATTTTATTTGACTATTTAGTTTGACTACCTCAAAATTTTCATTTTCTTTAGGAGCTTGTTGATGGTCAAAACAACACAACAACATTAAACAGAATATTACTATTCTATTTCTCCTAAAAGAGAAAGATAATACATGGAGATCTAACTCCCAAGGTCCTAGTAATTGGTTCTCAATTATGCTGATTTCACTTAGTGGTTGATATAACTGTAATGTTCAAGGGGCCTTTGCTGGTAAAAAAGAAAAAGAATGCATAGCATCAAGTAGTCAACATTTGGGGGGGGGGGTGTTTAAATAAAAGAAAAAGATAAATCAGAGCTTTAAATCAAAGAAATGTAAATAAAATTCTTACACATCCAGACATGCATATTAATAATGAGTGTTTATTCCACCTAACCACAACTATAGAAAGATGCAATCCATAGAATAAAGTATGATACTGCATACATGTCCATAATGCTAATTTAGATACCATCAATATTCACTAAATTTACTTCAAATAAATCACTCACTCATCATCCAAAACACAAATAAAATTAATACAATAACAATTTAATTCACAGATAATCCAATGATATGATCTTGAATCCAGTTCCTTCTATTAACTTTCATCAAATAAGAAAAAATTAAGCACAACAAAATCACTGGCGTATGGATTGATCATGTACCATTAACCTTATCAAAATGGATCCAAACTTTAAAATCATGACATGAAAATGTATGAAAACTATAAAAAACAATCAAGCCTTTTTACTGAACCTTTTAGAGTATCTTTCTAAAACATTGAAATCCTAGATCTAGTTTCTATCTTCTATCATCAGGTGGCTGATCTTTCTTCAATTAGCTGACCTTTACAAAGTAGATTCTAATAGTACATATAGGGTGCCACATGCACGAATTTCTCAATTATCAATCAAGATCCACAATTCATGGAGTCAAAACTGAAGACAGAAGTAAACTAAGGAACCCATGTTTCAAGGCTGATCACTCTGTTGTACAAAAAAGGAAATCTGATACTCCAAGAAGAAAATGAAACCCACGGATCAAAATCAAAGTTGAACTTATGTCCAAACCCACAAAAAGAGGAGAAGAGCAGATAGAGCATGATGAAAAGAGTCAGTCACATTTGCACTGAATGCTCAAGAATGTACTCATCAAAACTAGAGAACATTTGTTGAAGAGTACCCAAATCCGACCCATCCAACCAATCACCTTCAAATTTGATTCTTTCAAATTCTATGGAAACCAACCTTTGCATCTCCTTTAACTTGATTAGCTCCTTTCTAGCAACTCTTACCTCTTCCCGGATATCCATAAACTAATCTAACAATAAATTCTCCCCATCATCTCCCTTTTGCATGATTTCCTCAAACCTACTTCTCCATCTCTCCCTTAGTTTATCCAACTATAGGCCTTCTTTATTGGAGGAATCTAAATTGATTAAAATGGCCACAACCGCCTCTAACTCAATCATCTGTTGATTAAATTCTTTACTCATTTCTTGGACTTCTTCTTGATGTCCATGCATAACTCTTGACTTATACCTTATGATGCTCACAGTTTTTGTCCACAAAATCTTCATTACCCTGCTCAAGAACTAAATATTCCAGAAAAGTGGACTTGGGAATTTTGCTAATATCCTCAAGCCTTTTAACATATTCCTTGTATTCATCATTCTACTTATCCAGATCCTTAGCCTGCTGGTCTAAATCTTCTGCTAATTCAAGAGTAGCTTTATGAATTTTAGAACCTTCAACAAGAACATCACCAACCTCCTGGTTGAGCTTATCCAACCATTTATCCATCATCCCCACCTTGCTTTTCATTTGAATCAAATCATCAGCTTCCCTCTTTGTTAACAAAACTGGGGATTCACAAAGAGCATCTTGTTGAGAAATGGGACTTGAAACATCTTTAAAAAAACCATGGAGCTGATCCAATTGAGCCTTAAGCTCATCCTTTCTTTGTTTATCTCTAATCATCCAAGATTTAGTTGAAGAACCCACAATATCAATCAAACTCATCTGTTGGTTTCTCGTAGGATTTCCCAAATTTATTGCCCCCAACTAATAATCAGTGATTTGCATATCATCACGGCTCTTCTCCATTACAGGTATGGCACATTCAACAATGATCTCTCCAGCATCAGTGAGCCTAGTAGAGTGAAGAACCCGGGCCTTCTTTTTAGGTTTCTCTTTCCCAATTTCTTTCATCATTTCTTCCCAATTCAACGGCTATGGTTGGACAACTTGTTTCCTTTCCAAGTCCAGTGTTAGCCAAGTAGGAGCAATAGGAGTAGTGGTTGTTTGGGATGAAGAAGAAGCAACAGTAGTGGAAGACCAAGGTTGTAACAATGTAGGCCCTGGTTGAGAATCAACTTCCTACACATTATGTTGATCACTTTGCTCCTTTTCATGTGCTAACCTTTTTGCTTCCTCTTTATCCTTTTGCTCTTGTAGCCTTTTAGCCTCCATCTCCTGCTTTCAGCATTCCTCTTCTATTTTCTTCTTTTCTAACATTTGATCTCACTACTTCTTTAATTCTTCAACATAGTCCCATGCCTCCTTGGACTTCTTTTCATGTTCAACAATCTCAACAACCTCTCTTTCCCTTTTCAAACGCTCTTGCTCTTCCTTTTTCCTATAAGCCTCTTCTTGTGCTTTGAGCTTAGCTTCAATAGCTTGTTTTTCTCTTCTTTGTTGGGCCTTTTCTTCTTCAAGGTTATGAATTTTCTTCTGGATTATCAACCTATCCCTCTCCTCTTGAATCTTGAGCTCCTGCTCCTTTTGTTGTTGTTGTTGAGCTAATTCATTGGCCTTCACCTTATCTTCCAACTCCTTCTGCTTGACTGCCAACTCAGATTGTGCCTTGGCCTCCTCCTCTTGTTGCTTAGTTGATGCCTCAGCTTGTGCCTTAGCATCAGCTTCTCTTTTTGCATCTTCACAGAGTTTCCACTGATCTTCCTCAGTCAATATATGTTCAGTGCCTACATCATTTGTCACATCAAAAGATGTTAATGCATGATTCTCTTTATCAGATGGAGTCTTTTCTTAATCTATTTCTATATTATGTATCTCAACTTGATCCTCCATTTGCTTTAAAACCTCTGCTTCATCATGGAGAGCTCCCTTTGGTGATTCTTGGCCCAATTCTTGTGCATCAGAGGGTTGAGTAGGTGCTTCCCCTGTAGCAGATGCAAAAGCACCCACCTCCGCAGTTGTTTCATCTTCCTATACCTCTAGAAGGTCTTGAGGAACCACCTCCTCTTGTGTATTAGAAGGAATAAACTCTAAAGGCTCCTTAGGTGCCATCCTTCTCTTTTCCCTTTTATATCCTTGGGTGGTACCTGCAACCTTCCTCTTCTTAGATGATGTAGCCTCAGCCTGATTAGTCCTCAAACGCACCCATTGAATACTCCTGTCTAGCACCGGTCTTGCAATCTGCTTTATGTCGATTGTCTCCTCAGTGTTCCAATATATTGGATCAAGATCTTTAGTACCAATCTTGCCTGCATCATACCCGGGATCCAAAACAATCCCATCATTAGATAATGTTTCTAGAATGTCTTCTTTTATCCCAAACTCAACCATAAGTGGGATAGGTATCCTTTCATAATTCTTCTTCCTAAGATCATACTCATCTTCCAAGTCCTCCCAAAAATCCTCCAACAGATTAAAGTGTTTTTCAAAGACACTGGGAAGCAAAGCCCTCATCTTGTGCTTGGGGTCATAGTATTTCCTTGAAGTGTACAAGCCCAACTTCAAATAAACTAATTCATCACAAACATCCTTAGCTTCCTGAATGTGTGGACAGCAAAAGGCCCCCAGCTTCATTGGAAACTTATGGCACCCAGTCTTGTGTTTGTTGCTAAACTGGAAATTCACAACCAAGGCTTGATAAATAAATTCCATTAAAATGATCCTATCACCACAACATCTAGGTAGAAAATGGGGGTGACCATCAAAGCCTGCTAACCTGAAATAAGTGAATGTGGGGTACTGGATAAACCAATGCCCCCATTCATTCACAAAATCCATTGCCTCCCTGCTAAGCCTATACCCAACATCGCCATTAAGCTTGTTAATAATGACATAAAGAAAGGCATTATTAACCCTTCTATAATGTTGCTCTGATGCCTACAAGGTGAGCTGGTTATAATACTCCCACACTTTCTTCTTTCCTTGGGCTTCCCCCAATATACCTACTATTTGAAGTCCAAGAAAAATCCCCACACGAGTAGCTGCATAAACTACATAGGAGGTCATAAAGAAATGCTTGGTTTCTCTCACTTTTATCATTTGATTGTGAATGTTGTCTGATACTATCATTGACCAGTCAAATTGTTGCCTCCCATCCAAAATAGTTTGAATGAAAGGAAACATTCATTCTTTAAATAGTGAAGCATCCCTTTTACCAAACATCCTGGAAATGAACATGATTATATCTGTAACTTCTTTACTAAATTCTACCCTCTTAAGCTGGTTTGGAAGCTTGGTCAGGGACTTCATCTCCACCCTCATCCAAGTCTTATTCATGTGAAACCTATTCCTCTTCTTATTATCACTGTAAAGCTTCAAAGCCTCCGCCTCATTCAATTGCTTAGGATTCTTGGGATTAGGTATATGAAATTGGAATTTGATCATTAGAGGCGTGAAGTCAATAATGACATTACCCTTTACATCCACACACTGCCTAGTAGCAGGGTTATATGCTCCAGCTGCTACAAGAATCAACTCTGGACATTGAACAGATAGGGGGAAAAGTGCAATATGTGTCAGTCCTGATTGAACAATCCTTTCTATCCTTCCTGTGACCTGCTCCTTAGCGAATATCTCCTCATGCAATTCTTCATAGTTAAAAGGACCCAAATTGGTGTCAGTAATATTAGTCTAGTCGGAATCAATCTTGCTAGTTGTGAGGACAACCTCCCTATGCTTACATTTCAAGGTATACAGGAGCTGTTCCACTTTGATCTTCTTCGACCTAACTCCTTGCCATGAAGTTTCACCTAGTTGGCTCCTCTGAGAGGTCTCATCTGATGCTCCTGACATTTCTTAATACCTACAACAATTCCTTGTATTAGATGAACAAAGCATCTAAATTATTCAATCATATAATCCCTCCTCCATTCTCCTAAAATAATATTTTACTTGGTCAAACTATGCCTTTATCAGAGGCAGAAACGTAGAAGTATTAGGCATAAACAATATTTCTTATCATGCGGTGGGGCCGGGATGGGAACCAGACA
Source organism: Sequoia sempervirens (assembly GCA_007258455.2). Taxonomy (NCBI): domain Eukaryota; kingdom Viridiplantae; phylum Streptophyta; class Pinopsida; order Cupressales; family Cupressaceae; genus Sequoia; species Sequoia sempervirens. Next base: position 58,407,793 of record VDFB02000020.1, on the reverse strand, counting down.
AAGAACAAAATAGGGTCGGAGGCGGGACGGGAACCGGACCAGAACTGAAACAGGGTTGGAGGTGGGATGGGAACCAAACCAGAACTGAAATAGGGTCAGAGGCGGGATCGGAACTAGAATTAGACCAGAAACAAATGTTAGTTACCAAGTTCAACTTCCCCTCCGGATCCGGTTCCGCCCAAGAGTAAAGATATAGTAACATCATAATAATGAATGGGAGTGGAATAATTCCAGAAAATGGAGAGTATTTCAACCAAGGTATGGTCATATGAACCATAAATCCTAGGTCACATAGGCCCCAAAGGAAACTAGAAATAGCCTAGTTTTATCCCTCCTACAGATCCTCCGTACAAAAATTCATTAAAACCATGGAAAAGGTTATATTGCAAAACATTAATTTTCTTGATACGTCATTTCCAAAAACTAGGGCACAATGAGAAACCCGTACGAACAACCCAAAACCGACATGAGAAAACCAGAACAGGGTCTCAAAACGAAATACATTACCCAAGCAAGGAAACCCCTTCAAAAATCAAAACCCTAGTCAAAACCAGAGCACGACAAAACGGACCTGTCACGAAAGCGACAACAGAACAAACAACAAAACCAAGAATGACAAACGACAAAAAAACCCAAAATGGAAAGGAACGGAAAAGAAAGAACCAAACAAGCAGAACAAAAAGAAAAGCACAAACACCAACAAAGGAAAAAGAACAAAACCCCTCCTGTGAATTCACCAAAACAACACACTCGAAAGAAGAACAGGAGAAAGAAAGACAAAAAAACCTACCTCAAAAGGCTCCTCAGGATTGACCAGAAAATAGCCATGATTTGCTCCATAATTTGCCCCCACGATCAAATCAATTCTCTCGAGACTTTCCTAGCCATGGTTTTCTTAAACAATTCGCATAATAATAACAATGAGGTAGTTTAAGCATAATTAAACCTTTAATCAATAATTCGTGCATGCAAACAATCTGCATTTAATGCCATAAATGCGGTCATTCGGGGATGGAGCCAACGACATGAATATACAATTAAGTCAAGTCCATGGAACATCAAAAGGTGAGGTGGATGCAGAGCCAGGTCGGAAACAAGATAAAGAAACTACACAAAGTTCCCTATTTCATTTCCAACCCCGGATCTGACCCCGACAAAAGGACCGACCAAAAACAACAAATGAAGATAGGGGTGGAGACAAAACCGAAATGGAACTTCACAAAGTTCAAAGTTCAATTCCAGGTCTAGATCTGGTCCCAACCAAAAAGCAAAGCAAAACACACAAGCACAAGGGAAGCGGGACCAGAGCAAACACCGAACCCGATCCAAACAACAAAGAGAAAGAGAAAGAAAGAGAGCGAAGACAGAGTCAGGACAGGAACACAAAATGGAAACTTGAAACTTCCAATGTGCGTTCCAATCCTGGTTCCACTCCCGTGCGAGCAAACAAACAAAACACAAGGAAACGACGAACAAACGAGAGGACAAACCAACCCAAGTGTTAGTCGAAAACAACCAACAAAAAAAAGGAGAAACAAAAGAGATGGCAGAGTTAGAGTTGGAACTATATCTGAACTAGAAACCATGAAAGATTTCCATGTTTAGATTTGGTTTGGGACCCGCCTCCGACAGAACAAAAGAACTCCTAAGACCCAACCAAACAACCAAAGGCGAACAAAACAAAAGAAAAGGGGGACCCATTTTGTTCCAAAATAAAAACAAAATGGGGTGGTTATGCAAGGCATAACAGAGCTCCAACTCATAATTACTAGAATAAATTATCTCTTTAATTTATCCACCCTTCTATTCCATTTGGTTATCTTTTCCTTTCCTCTTTATTTTCTCTCTAATTGCACCTCCTTCCACCAAATGCTAGCATGGCCCTAAAGCTTGGTCTTGGTAAATTTAACCTTCTTAGGACCTTCTATTTCTTCATATACAAAATAATATTGCAATTAGTAATCAAATCTATTAGTTCTTCGAGATTGAGACTACCTGAATATGTAAATATATCAATATTTAGACTTTTTCCAAAGTTTTATATGGCCTTCAATATCTTGACTTGATTTGGTCCTTCTTATCCATCATCTTCTTTAATTTGTGCATCACTATGGGTTGCATCGTCTTCATCTTCACTGACATCCCTCGTTGATTCAAACCCTCTTCTTAGCTCTTCTTGGATTGCATCAATCTGCCTCTACAAGGCCCTAAATCATTTCTCTATGATTATAAAAATTATTTTGTTGTGGTTTCTTCATGGAGCATCTTATATTTCTCCTCTTACCCTTTCTATTAAACTTCTTAATGCAAAGTTGCCTCAAATAAGTGATTTTTCTTTCACCTCAAGCAAACAACCTAAAGGTCTTTGTACAAACTACCTCACTCTTTGTCGATTTTGTATACATACAAGAACAAACCACTCTAATACTACCTAATAAGGGTTAACTCAAACAACACACTATAACACATATTTCACACATGCAAGTATGGATTCCTTTATTGAAAATATCACTAATTACATGAGAAAAGTATGAAATGAAGTATAGGATGAAATCCTCAATAGGCTACAATGTATTACTACTTCATTCCCCTTGCTTGTAGAGCATTCCAAATTTAGACCTCCTTTCTACCTTCCTCCTTTTTTCATGGCTCGCCACTTTGTAAATGCCAAAAATATGCTCTAAATGGGTTTTGGTGCCTCTATATGAAATTTAAAATTTGCAACTTCCCTCACAACAATAAGACAACTTTCAGGAGTCATAACTTTCAATTCAAGCACTCGATTGAGTTTATTTTTTTAAACTAAAGTACTGGAGTGCTCTAAGTGCTAGAAATGCCATGTTACTAATTCTTTATGCCTCAAAACTCAATCTTAAGGAATTTTAGAAACTTAAATATTTAATATATTTCTATACATGCTTGATATTGGCTCAAAACTTATCCATAATGTGTACTTTTCAATTATGGAGCTTTAGGTAAATTTTTAGGTCTCTAAATTCTCATATGCAAATTTATTAAATGTAAAACCCTACTAATTTAGCTATTTCAGGCCTTTCTAGAGGAATTAAGCTTCATTGGTATCTGCCAAATCAAATAGAAATTAAAATAAAACATTTTTTGGATGATGCAAGATTGCTCTTGCACCTCTAACTTTGCTCATGCATCAAAGAGTAGTGTCATTTCTAAGGAATGAGTTACATTTGTATCAACTTCCATTTTAGGATTGTTGTAAGAACGCAAATAACTTCCAAATCTAAGAGAAGTTCTAGATTTTATATAGCCATTCATTATCTAAATATATAGTTGCAATTAAAGGAGGTTGAGTGGTGACCATGAAAAACAACCCACCTATGTTATTCTAAGTGGTAAAAAAAGTGCATTGAAGTAGCATGTGTTTTGATGACAATTTTAAGATATCGGAGGCACTTGTGTATAGAGGAGAATCTCCAAGTCACGAGGGAAAAATGAGCATATGAATTAGTTTAGGGTAATGTATATGTGTGAAAAGAATGGATATACATGGTGAGTGGATATTTTATTTTTTTTAAACATAATGCCTAATAATTTATTTAATGTGAAATATTAAAAAGAATGATAAATATACTCTATATAGATTTGCATTAAAAAAGGAAAATAGTACAATACTTACAAAAAAGATGATTGGTAAAAAGGCACTCCCAAGAGTATTGTTCAATTGGAATAAACAACAAGACTTATCGGAGAAGCACAATCAAACAATTGTGACTATGTTAAACATAAGAGGATCTAATTTTATAATCTAATATATTAGATTTTAAAAAAAAAACTTTTTAAAATACACTTTTTCATGTAGTAAATAACGAACATTCATGTATGGATTTGTGAGTCTCAATAAAAGATTTATGAAAGTTTTAATCATGATTGTAGTGTATAGTAATTGGGTATTCAATGCATGAATTGATCAACACTTGTAAATGATCATTAAAGATCTACATAACATAATTAGTCATCTTGTAATCCTCGTTCCAACCCAGAAGTCAAACAATAACTCTAAGCCCTCTAGTCAATATGAAATCCTGGTTATACCATAAAACTTGTACTACGTACAAGCTCCTTCCTGTTACCAGAAATTCATTCGATGGGCCCTCACGAACACAAATTCAGGATCAGTTTCAATGGCATCTAAGTGCTTCTCGGCCATGTGCATATATACCACCATATTCCCATCTCCCAGGGGGCTCGCCTGCAACATCACATACCCTGCTGTTCCTCCCCATGGAAAATATACACTTGAAAACGCAGGCTTCCCACATCCCAAGTCAAACTGATATAATGGAATCCTCACTCCTGACGACACCACCACAGCAGACCCTTCCTCCGCATACACTCTCGCCAACATCACTGCCCCTCTCTTCTCCTCCACCCAATCGACAAACGACCTGAAATACTCACTATTTGCGGAACCACTTATAACGGTGCGTTCGATTTGGGCGGTCTTGCTCAACGGCTCCTCCAATATCTGCTCTGCATAACTCTCCTTGAAAGGAATTGCAATCGCATTTCCGAAGTAGGAGGGAGGGAGATTCAGGTATGCACGCCCATCAATCGGGATACCAATTCTGGTTCGTTCTGAACAAGTCAATGCCTGTGCACGAGCAAAAACTTTCCAAATATACGCAGAGACTGCCTCCATCTTTGTTATAGATTTCCCAACACGGGGTTTTCCTTCAGTTTGGTTTGCCAGACCCTGCAATCGGAGAAGTGTGAGAGCGTCCAAATGATAGATCCGCCCAATTTGGGGTGGAGGAATATGGGTTTGATCGAGAGCAGAGAAAGGCAGTGCCATGTAATGGCTTTCAATGGCAGCAGGGTCAAGAGGGTGGCGGGGATTGAGGAGTGAGCGTTCAAAGCAAGGCATAGTAATGGAAAAGGAGCGACCTTGAGCCGCCCCCGTCCATGCTTGAAAGAAAATGCTGCTGCTTATTCCATCTACTATTCTGTGATCAAAACAACAACCCACTACAATTCCGCCACACTTCATCCTCGTCACCTGCAAACAAACCATGCTCTGTTAGCTTAATATATTCGAAAATTCACTGCCAAAATTCACTGTCAGCAATTCACAGCAATTAATTGTCAACAATTTTCCAGGAGCAATTCATCATCTGGCATACCTAGAATCTCTGTACTTTTTCTTTCTAGGTGTTCTTGGTCATTTAAATATTGAAAAAAATATATTTGATGAATATATCATGATGATGAATCGTTGGTGGTGAATTATTTACGCAATAAATATGTCATAACGATGAATTACTGATAATGAATCTAACAATGAATTGCTGGGGATGAATTGCTGGCTGTGAATTTTTCTAGTTCCCCTTACAGTATTCTAAACAGATTGAATTGGTGGATTAAGTTGAGAGTATTTACCTGTACAGCTAGAACAGGAACACAAAGAGGGGACTCTCCTTGGAGAGGGTGCCTCGTACGAGTCAATTTGGCTACAGAAAGACTTGGCTGAGAAAAATCAAGATCCTTAATGGCAGCGTCCGCTTCAGCTTCAATGAAAGGCACTCCTTGATTATTGCACTCTATCTCAGGCTCACCATTATGGCTGATGATAAACCTTCCGGCCACTGGATAAAACAATACTAGCGTCTCAGAGAGCGCCTTCTTAATCGAGCTTGACAATTCTTCGTACGTCTTATCTTGCACTCGTTTGTAAACAAAAAAGTGGCCTGGACTAATGGCGGGAACAGTGAGATCTATGTTGGAGCCTTTGAGCGTGCAAGATTTTGTGGGTACAGGCGACTGTACGATGGAGTTCTGAACGATCTCCACCTTAAAATCTTTCAAACTCTCTTTCTCCATGCTCACTCTTGATCAGCACACCTACTTTAATATCAAAATGGGTCAAGTGAGATATTCGGGAATGAGCAGAATACATGGAGATGGATGATATATATGGTATACCGCTGGTCCAAAGATGGAAGAAAATGAGCAGAAACATTTGTCTCGTGCTTAGCCGCCTCAAACAGCTGGTAACCCGCAACCTGTTTTCTAAAGTCTAATGTCGAAATTACCACTCACCAAGAAGTTGCCGATCTTCCATCTTAGAATGGAAAACCAGGCCAAGGAATTGATGAGTCCAGTCAAAAAGAGTGTTCGCAAATGATTACGATGACTTTAGGTTTGCTTCATGGGTTGTTGGATTGCGATTGTGTGAATTGATTATCTATTTCTAAATCAACATGAAATTCACATTGACCACAAATACATTGTTTTAAATATCCTTGAAATCTCTATATACTTCATTATGCCATTTTTCTTGTAATTGGTGGTGACACTTTCCTACTTTATTAATATGAAACATCATCTTCAACTAACAACTTATAAAATAAGATACAATGAATTTAAGCTTGATAATACACATTCATACATGTTAAAATTCGAAGGATTAAGCTATAAAATCTCACTTGATTAATACGAAACATTATTAAAATTTTAAAAATAAGATAAAATGGATTTAAGTTTGATAATACAAATTCACACATGCTAAAATTTGAAGGATTAAGCTATATAAGAGATTAGCTATAGATTAATTCTTAACCAAACAATAGTATTATTTCCAAACTATTACTTAAATAGAAAAGATATTTATTGAAAAAATTAATGATAGAATTATCATTGGAATGATATTCATTTTTTTTATTCTTTTATTATATTTGAAGTTACTGTAGTTTAATTTAGTTTGACTTTTGAGTAGAGTTATTAGTGTAAGATTTATGGATAAATGGTGTGCAATTTTTATGGATTGTGGAAAGAGAATGTTATTAATTTTGAGTAGAGTTTTAATGGATGAAAATTGAAAAAATATAAGAAATATTAGTATACAATTTCTTGAAAATCTATGTGTGGTTTTGTTCCATCTTAGTTATCTAATTTTAGATTGTCATAACATAGTGACAAGCACCTTATTAACTTTTAGAGATCCCTTCAATCATAAAAACAAAATTGGCATCGAACATATTATGTTAGATTAAAATCTTGTAGGAGGAAAAGAATTGTTAAATGCATGAATGTGTGTGTGTGTGTGTATGTGTTTCGATAATTGATTAATAATTCTTCATTTAAAATTGTATTCCACTACATTGTTTAGTATATTTAGTCACAAAAGGACATGTTTTCCATGGATATTTTTTAAAGCAAACAAATAAATGTGAGTAGTCATCCAAATAAACTTGAGAATTTTGCATTCGCATATTATATGTTTGATCAACTCAATTTCATTACATGTAGTGCATGCGATGGGCATAATTGTGAGAAAAAATTGCCCCTCAAGAATTTTCTAGTGAAAAACCTTCCAAACTTGAATAATTATTCAACTACCTTGAAATCCCATAGAGAAGAGCATACAAATTTCAATTTGGTTTTGTAAATATTATATTTTTAGTTTTAATTAAGCCATTGATCAATGTGAAGGTTAGGAATTAGAAGCTAGTAACATGGTAGAAAAAGAATTGAATGGGCTTTCTACCATTTGGTCATCTCCAATCTGTAATGACATTGCAAGAAACTAGATCAAATATTTTTTATGAGGAGGGTAAAATCAACCAAATTGGTCCACTCTTTAATATGTTTCGGGTCATTATTTGTAATATTAAACTAGGACTTAAGATAATTCAATTATCTCCATTTTAAAATGGATAATTCTATAGATCATTATAATTATTAATTCTATTTTTGAATATTATTATTTTCCATTTTATTGCAAGGAATTGAGAAATATCATAATCATCAATTAGAATCATTCAAATCCACTATATAGATGGAGTATAAAAGTTAATATTGTGTGTAAGAGATTAAAGATTATAATATATTTTTTAGATACATTTCATTGGCCTTCAATATGTTAATAAGAGGAGTAAAGGCCATCAAAGTAGATAATTTAGCTAACAAATATTCTATCATGCATATAGTATTTAATGCAAGAATACCTAGTGGAAATAGAGGCAAGCCTACACCAAACTTAGATCACTTAGGGTGCATTGTACCTCTTATGAAAATACTAATTTTATGATTAAGCATGTTTTTCCTTCTAGTTCCATCTCCATGCACTCCAATTTTAAATGTTTCATCCATTCTAGAGCACTTTCTAAACAGAGATCATCTTACCTTAAAAAATTTCAAGATAATATTTAAGTGTTTGGTAAATTTTAGAAGGATGTCAACAATTGACAACTAGTGTGTTATTGGTCCAAAGGATGGGGCTTGTCAAAGGTCAAATAAAATAATGAATATTTAACTAGTTGTTTACTGTAACATTTTATCAAAGAAATAGAAATGGATCTCACCACATTCCAAGCTAAGTCCAAATCATCTAGGTTCCAATCAAATGGTGTACAAACCTTACAAAATTTAGTGTAGCTTTTAGATGGAAAAGGTAACAACCAAAATAGTTTTATGTAATAAAAGCATATACTAGAACTGCTTAGAAGGAGCCTAAGTGTTTATGATGGGTCCACTAGTAGATAAATCATAGCACAAGCCTTGATTAGTATGTAGCATCTTAAAATTTTAAGTAATGCAATAATCCATATGAACCAAGAATAACTATCATAGGTTTAGTGCATATTTTAAAGAAAGGATTTAGTGATGAAAAAAGTGCAGTGTCAAAAATACATACCTTTGCAATTTCACTTATATTTTGTGTCCACTTTGGTTTCCATTCCCTTAGTCTACTTGTAGGCTCATTTTAGCCCTTGCAGAATCCTTTCTCCTTATCAAGGTGCTAGGCCTCATTCTTGCAATCAATTTTTCATGTCACCTTTATGTCACTCTTATTTTTTTTAGTCTCTCATTTTTTTCTAGTACAAATCATCTAGACACTAGTGCATTGAATGGATATTTGTGCATCATGCTAGTGTCTTGTGATAGTATTTATTTAGCATTTATTTTGAGTGTTTTTCCACTTGTCACCTTCATAGGTCAATTGAAATGACTTAGGACAATTCTAAAAATCTCAAAAATACCTTCCCTTTTCCCTCCCTTCTCACATTTGAATCCATATTTTCATTGTTGACTCTCTCTCTCTCTTTTTGGGTAATTGGTATTCTACAACACTCTTACAACTCTTTCAAGATCTATCTAGCATTCTCTCTAGCTCCCCTACTCTCTTTGGATTCCTTAAGCCTTTACAAGTAACATTATTCTTGTTTGTTATTGTTATTGCAAGAATTCCTTGTGCCCTCAAGCGCCTTAGGATTATCGCGTCCACTCTCTTTAATTTATTTATGTTTTTTCACTTCCATAGCTCTAATCATTCCCAAACACACTTGGTATAAGGAGCATACTCACACTATTTTTTATTTATCTATCTATCTTGGCTACTGTGGAGGTAGAAGTACCAATCCAGGGACTTGACTAAGGAAAATCCCCAAACATCCTAAACATTTTTCCTCTTTTTTTATTCTTGTAGGTATTTTTAGAACACTAAAGCACAAGAAGGTTTATAAGTACTTTCTTATTTTTAAATTCATTTATATTATTTATTTAAACCATTTAAATAATAGTTTATTTATTTATATTTTATTGTATAGTATTTACTAGTGTGTTTCTTGTTTCTAGTTTTGTAGGTTAGCTAAATAGTAAGGTTAGATTTTTATATTTTTTGGGAACTTTTTTGTACCTTGTTCATGAATACCAAATGATAATGCAATGCACGGTCATTCATGCGATGCACTGGTGTCCTTAGCAATGGTTAAAATTATATTGAGTATCCTTTTCTAGAATAATAAAAGTAGCCAAGTAAAATTCTTAAGAGAAATAAATTAGTGGAGAAATTTATTAGCAAAAAATAATTTTAACTTTTTAACCATAAAAATAAAAATTATAAATAACATGGAGATTGGTGTTGAAATTTGGAAGGAACTACTAAGGATGACAATGGAATACACGAATGTCTATGTGACACACTAGCATCCTTACCAATGGCTTCCATATTTCCACACCAAGTTCCATGTTATTTGTACCTTTTATGTAGTTAAAAATTTGTAATTATTATTTTTAAATAAATTTCTCCACCAATTTATTTCTCTTAAGAATTTCACTTAGCTACTTTTATTATTCTAGTAAAGGATACTCAGTATAATTTTAAATAGGTTTAAAACTATTAATTTATTCTGATATATTATATGGGATTACTCTCAAAGAAAGTTGATTTTCATTTATAAGATTCAAATTTCATAAACTACAAAAAGTATCAAACAATAGAAATGTAGGTGGCATGAATCCAATATTTTGTTTGGAATCTTGAGCACCTGCACAACAAAGCATAGTCATTCTAGTGTAAATACCATTATACAAGCAAGAAAATAAATGTGGGAATCCATCCAAATGACACACAAGCATGAATAAATAACATAATTATTATTAAAAATAAACATTTATGAACACCAAAACAAGAATACAAGTTATGATAAAAAGAACCAATTGGTATACACTACATTTAGTTGCATTTAGGTACACCATTGAAAACATTCTACAACTATAAGTAATGGTGCAATACCTATTGTACTAGGCACAATAATTTAATTCATTATGAAAGTGTGAAGCTCCCCAAAATATAGCCACTCTAGAAAATTTGCAACCATTTGATAAAAATAATTCAATTTCCTATGCACCTCATAGGAATTATAGAAAATGTTACTTTTATTTATTGCACTATTGGTCAAGTAGGAAGCTAATGTGGAGAGTGGGTCCAACAATTACTTGAATATCTATGGAACAACTAGATTTCCTCTTTGATCATATGAAAAATGTCTAATTTAAAGGTTATAAGAACTATTATTATGAAATATTGCACCATTATCGACAAGGATTGTGATATAGTAATGGACCCAATTTAAATCAAAGTAATAAAATATTTTTAAACCATTTGCATATATATGATGGAGGTGGTACTATAAAATTTAAGGTTTCAAAACCAAAATATTTTATTTAAATATATCTATAAAACTAAAGAAAAAGTTTCATTGAAAGAATGTCATAATAATAAAGGAAATCATACATGATATATTTACAAGAGGAAGGAATGATTTAGTATAAATTGTGTAATAAATAATGAAATATAAAACATGAGCTTTATAAATTATATTCCCTGGGTATCTATGCACAAGGAACTCATGGGAGAGCATGAAAAAAGAATATGATGGTTTATAGAGTAGTAAATCTAAGGACTTTGGGATGGGAACTCACAACACAACAAGAGTATAGGGAAATATTTTTTAAGCCAAAAGAGGTAGCTAAAGAGGAATTTTAGCAATTTATGATAGATGGTAATTATGTAGAAACATAATAAAATTTAGGAGATTGAATTATTCTATTTTTCTTTTTCGTGGGGTTCTATTTTTTTTCTTCTTTTCTAACTATATATACATGAAAATAATTCATCAAAAGAGGGAAGAAAGGATTCTTTTGATAGTGAAGCACTACCACTTTGGCATTCAGACCTTGTAGGAAAATGTTTTTATTATTTATTTTATGAATAAAAAATGTGTGCATTTAACCTTTTATATTAATTATTAAGGTATTTTTATGGATGAAATAAAAAAATTCTTTGAATGTATCATTTAATTTCATTGATAGATTTATAATGCTTTATTATCCTCATATATGTAGTCTCAAATTATGGATCTAAAACTATAAAACCTCTTACAAATTACTGAAAATATGTATTTATCCTTTCGTTAGTGTGCTTTTGATTATTATTTTATGGCCACAAATCCTGTATTAGTCATATGCAAATATGAGAGTTTAATTTCATGTTTCAACTTCTAGATAGGTTCCAATTTCATTTTCTTTACTTATCGTATCCTCAAAAGTGTAAACGAAATTTCTTGAAAACTTGACAAGAAAACAATGCCTAGAATTATTTTTGTAAGTTGCATCCCACATTTATAAAAATTCTCATGTTGATGTTGTTAGGAAAAGGTGTGTTGTACACCTTGCAAAATATATTAAATGTAATTATTCTTGGGGCCACTTTATGTTGCATGTAACATTGGGAAATAAGTTAAGTTACTAAAATGTAATTATTTAATATTGGGGAAAATAAATAAATAAAGTACCCAATATTAAATATGGGGACATGGTCTTGTAATCTCATGGTTTTAGTCACATAGTTTTGTGTAATACCACTTGATGGTTTTGTGGGACCTTGCTTCTATAAAAGGAACCACAAAGGTAGTTATTTAAGGTTGGTCAATTGGCAGGTTAGCTCTGGTTAGCATTTGTAAGGGTTTGAAGCGTGGCATAGGATGTGTGGTTGCATGCTTGTTCGCATGGATTGCTTGGAGAGGACTTGTTGCTTCAATGGTGTTCATGGAGACTCTGAAGATGTATTGTAATATTTATTGTTGAATAATACATGAGAGATGGATGCTTTTGGAGGCTGGATTTTTTCCCTTTTGAGGGTTTTCCCAGGGTATATCTTATGTCATATTTTCATGGGTATGTTGTCTATTCTCTTGCATGTGGATTTTGAATACTTAGTTGCATAGATTTCTCTTATGGTTTATGTGGAAATTGTCTTTAAATGGCTTCAAGTTTCCAACAAGTGGTATCAAAGCTTTGGTTATGGTTCTATAACCCTTGGTTGAGAAAAATCTTGTTTAAGTTTGAATCTATGTATTGCATGTGAGAATCGAATACATGGCAAGATATGAGGGTTTTGCAGGTTGTTTATTACAAATCTGAGAGTTTTGGGTTTGTTGTTTTGATGGCTTACTTGTGGATCTGGGGTGAGAAATTTTGGGTGAAATGGATTTCTTGGTTTTGCATTCAAGTGGGGGTTTTGTGGGGGAAAATTTATAGATGATCTCCTAGCCCAAAACAGACCTCACAATTGGATCTGGGTTGGTTGAGAAACAAAAATTGATATATAATTTGACCTATTTTTGTTACTGTGAAAAAATGCAAAAAAGCTTTTGTCCATACCCCTATTCAGCTATACGGACATTAATATAATATATAAAAAAATCGCAAAATAAAAATCTCATCGGTTTAATTTTTCCCTGCAAAAGAATTTAACAAAAAATATAAATAAATAAATAAAATAAAATTATAAAAAGGGCGAATAAAATTTTTTATTAAAAATTTTTTGAAAAAAAAATAGTGGGGGGTTCACCCCCCCCCGCTCCCCCCTCGTACACTTTGTAGTTGTTATAAATTAAATTTTCACCCTACTGAAACTGGAATTTTAGCAATCTATTGACACATGGAAATGTTCTTGAGTTGTGGGTAACTCATTGCAAGAACGAATCTCCAGAGTGAGTTGGTTCTCCGAATGATAATACTAATCTAAGTGCTCTTCGAGGAAAAGGATAGAAGGACAACTAAAAATAAAATTTAAAACTAACTAATGATTCACTGTAATTTCTGAAAATCTAGTTTCTATCACTCACAACAATTCCTCAATTACAATGACTCTCACAATCCCATCGATATATGGTTTCATCAGTAATTTGCATGAAGATTTAAAAGTACTAAACACAACATGCAACCTGAAAACACAAAATTATGTGCAAAGACTCATATAAGCAAGACATATAAGGCTTCAAACTTGAAAACACAAAGACATCAAATTGTTGTTACAATGTTGAGACAAGAAATGAGAAGGAGAACTCTACTGCTTTATTGAAACTGAAAGAGTGTATATGTCTGAACTGAGTACAAAGGAAGTTTACAAGCTCCAAAATGTGTGAGCAAGAAACTAAAATCTGAACTCCGAAAAACACTAAGTTTTTCAAAAGATATACCTCCAAAACCCTAATCCAAGCTCAAGAAGAAAGCTCAAAAAAAGGTATCAAAAAATGCCTCAAAAGTTTGCAGAAAAGCAGAAAAAACACACTTTTTGCAAATACATATTGAAAAGCTCCTCAAAATAGGCGAAATATGCTTTTAAAGCAAAAAAACACCTTATCTCTCCATCCAAAAATTCAAATCCGACCAAGGAAGAAAAGCAATAACAATCTGCTAAAAATAGCAAAGAATAAAACAATTTATAAAATATTGCTTTATCCTTGCTTTACAAGATCTGCAGATTCTATTTTATCTCATTTTGACCTATCTTTTGCAATTAAATATTTTTTGAAAATCTTTTGCAAAATTACACAACCTTATTTCTCCATTTACAATATTGGTTTTCTCAAAAAATCATAAAAATTACAAGGCATATCTCTTCTCATCAATATCCTAATTGATTTCTTTAAAATCAATTGAAAAAAAATAAAGCCTAAGTAAAATATCATTTAGAATTTCAATTGATTTCTCTCAAAATCAATTAAAAACCTAAGGCATTATCATTACTCTATTTTGGCTAAGGCATAAAATTGATGTTTCACAAATCCCTAAAGTCTTAGGCCATAAAATATTTTATCAAACAAGCATAAAGACTTAGGAAAATGACTCCTAGTCAAATGGTCGACCTAAACCATGCATGAGATTTTTGGCCACATAGAGTATTGACTTAAGTTTGTTTACAAGGCAAAATAGACCCTAAATTCAAATTAGGGAAAGCATGAACAAAACAAAGGCAAACCCTAAAATCATTTCATTTTGCAACTATCGTTTCTAAAGAGTTCTACCTGGGAAGGATGGTGCCACCATGAGTGAGCTCAGTCTATAGCTTGCAAATGCTTGAAAACTTCACGTTTTCCTTCAAATGGTTGAATCCCTCATTGTGATAATGGTAAGCTGTCTTCATAGTGTCTTCATGGCTTTATTTCCTGTATTTTGGAAGGCAAGAAGCCATCAAGGCCGCGGCCTCTACATGTTATTATTGTCTGATTTTACTTCTTGGTTTCCATTCTTCACTTCCCTGTGTTGCTCCATCTCCTTGGCCGCCATGAGAGAGAGCTCAAGCCTTGTTATTTGCGAGCTCCATTAGAGTTGGGCGTACCATTTCACTCCTCCACTGGCCTCCATTGGTAAGCTCACTTCCCCTATAATTTATCTCTGCATTTCTCTTTCTTGTCATAAAGCGTTTAACACCAAAGATGCAGGTGAGTAATTGTTGTTTGCATTTAAAAATATAGGCCAAGCAGGCCGCGCCATGTGTATTTCACTTTGTGCTTTCTAGTAAATGAAACCCTCCATTAATGGGATCGACCCATTATGTATTTCTACATTTTTGTAACAAATCCCCATATGGGTAAGCTAGAAAAGGTGAAAAAATTTCACTTTGATGAACAACCTCAATGTGGGCATTCAGTACTTTGAATAAATCTATATTTTGAGGAGAATAATGTGGATTCTTTAAATTTCTGTTAAAACCAATATGGTCCACTGTAATTTAAAAAAATTTGAGCTTTCAAACAAAACCCCCATGTGGGTATTTTCTGACTTGGAAGAAAATTATTTACTTCCTTTGGAGCTCAACCCACCATGATTTTCTACTTCTGCATTTATGAAACCCCATGGGTATCTCTAAAAATTGTAGTATCTGTATTTAAATCTCAAAACCCCAATGTGGGTATTCTAAAAAATGAAAGAAATCTAGATTTTGTCAAAAACTCTATGCCAAGATATGTAGCAGATTTTGTCTCTGAAATGTAGCACATTAAGAAAATTCACCCTTGATAATATTGAGCATGTTGAATTGATAACAGATACTCTTGATTTATGTGTACTAAACTTAGATTTAAATTTTTATGGTTGTAGCTCCACTTGTATTTTCAGTTTACTGTATTTGTAGTAGCTCCTCCATGCTTTGTCATTCTCTGCTCATTCTGGAAATGACTTCTACATATTGTAATTCTTGTTTAATCTATCCATATTTGTCTGCCTAGACCCATGCAAATTATTCTTTGAAAATAAACTTTGAATGACAGAACAATTGAATGATAGAACAAGTCTCCAAAATAATGAATTTTTTATTGTTTCCCTTTCAAATATAGTGATGTATAAACTTCACTTGATGCAACATTTGCACTCTCAACCAAAATGAAACTGGTTTTCTTTGTTGAATCATTACTTCACTTAATAAAAAAAACTAGCCACTGTATTGATGCTTGTCATAATTCATTCTAATGGGAATCTAAAGCTCTCTTCATGCATTCTTTATGCTTCATTATGTGGAAACTATTTCATGCACTCATTCCTCTCCCAAATGAAAATCTGAAACAATGCACATGCTTACTTTTTGAACAGAGCTCTATTGATGAGGCATTAGTATGCCTGTTCACTATCACTTGATTGGAGAATAAACACTGTTGCTCCAAAAAAAAAAAAATTGAAACAACATCCAATGTGAATAGACCTAAACCAGCAAGACAACACTATGGAAACAATACTTAAACCTTCCATAATGCAAATTGATAGTTTCCAGCTGAATTGAATCAATTAAGTCTATTGTTCATCTATAACTTTCAATTTGTCACTCAGACCTATAAGTTATGAATGAACAATACACTTAATTGCTTGATAACAGGAATTATGTCTTACTCTTTCATTTGAATAGCTCAAATGAACAGGTTGATTGTATTTTCCATCTCATCCCACTTGTAACTTAAGGGGTAGCATGCCGAGCTCTACCCTTGTGGGAGCCCATTTTCCCCCACATGCTTGATCTTCAAAAGATAATCAACTACATGACTTTTCCTATACCTACACAGGAAGCAAACGATGTTAGCAAAAAAAAAATATATGTGATGATGATGTTCTCTCTTTAGATCATGTTTTTGCTCTTTCCTTTAGTTAATTTTATGCATTGCAAGGATTGAAATATATCTCTATTAGTATGGCATGTAGTACAATTCATATCCTGAGCTCTTAATTGACGCCCTTCTCAAAATTTTACAGGTACACTCAGGAGCCGAAGCAGGATGGAGCAAGCTATGAGGCAACAACCAAAAACCAACTCAGGCAATGATGGATATGTCCCATGTTACTTGTCACTTTCACTTTCAGTTGTATATTTCCTTTCTTGAAATGAATGGAAACGGCTAAAACCACAGCTTGTGTGGATATTTAATTTCTTTCTTTCATTTCCATTTTGAAATAAAAGCATATAAAATGCAATGTTGTACCATCATTTGTATTCTTGCAATCAAATGAACACATGCAATGTGAATAACTTCATGAAATAAATAAAAGCATTTGCTTTATCATTTGTATACTCAGTTATGTACTCCATTTGATTTTGCAAAAACATGAGTAATACTTCTGAAATTTAGTTTTCTCAAAACACTTGCATAATTGTCACTTGATGAATGATGAATAAAGTGCAAACAACACTTAAGCATAATGTAGAAATAACTGTAATTTTCACTTAAGATATAACAATATTTAATCAGCTCCACCAATTGAGCTGTAGCGAAAAATTGGTAACAGTAGCCACATAGACTGACAATCTACATGGACTGCAGTCCATGCGCTTGTAGCAGCATGACACTAGCTGGCAGGTCCCATCTGCGGGCCATTGACTGCATAAGCCTTTGGGCTTTAAATTTTTTTTAATAAAATTTAATTTTCATTGAAAAGTCTGCCATGCATGTAGCCGATGGAATTTTTTGGAAAAGGGCCCATGGAAATTTTTTCAATGGTTTTTAAATTAAATCAGATTTGAAATGAATTGCGGGTCCACCACCCAGTTGAGCGGCGCCACCCAGCCACCAAGGGTGGCTAAAAATAATTTGCCTCAGGTGCAAACTAGTGTTTTACTTTGGAGGGGCATAACTTTCACCCAAATTGTTTATTTTTCAACTTCTTGGATTCGTTGGAAAGCTGATACAATTCTCTATGCTATGGTGATAGTGATTTTCTGATTTTTTATAGTTTTGATAGTGTTTTTCTAGCTAGAATTTAGGTGTTCATTTTGACCTTTGAAAGGTGATATCGGGTGCATACGGAGTCAGATTTTGGACTTCGAATAGTCAATGGAAAGCTTGTTCATAGAACTACATAATGGATCAGGTTTGGAGTTATTTTTGAATGGTTTATTTGTTGTTTTCCTTATTTGAGTTGTTTATAGGTTACTTTGACTATGGTGATACTATGAGGTTATGGATGATCAGATCTTGGAGATTTGATGTTGGATTCATTGTATGCTTAGTTGTACATCTCTGATTATTCTCTCATTTGACATGGTTATCAGTATATGTTTGGATTTGTATGTTGAATTGTTGTATCTACAAGTTGTGCAATGTTGTAGGCGGTCTATACTTACATGTTTCATTTATGACTTGGACATGGGTTGTCTTTGCCCATTGATATTCCAGTACTGATGCATGTTTAGTTTTGGTGGCTTGGTTTAGTCACTTGGTTTGTTGGTTTTGTTGTCATGTTGAGGGGGTGAGATGGTATTACTAGGTACAGTTATGATATGAGACCTATGCAGTTGACTATGATTATGCAGATATGTTGACACGGTTGGGTTGATTTGTTGGTACATTTAGTGTTGATCATGGTGTCATGGATGTTTCTTGATTTTTAGAGACTTTGGCATGTCATGATGGTTTTATGCAGATGCATTGTTGGTGGTGTGTTGGTGGTGTGTTTGATTCCTTAACTATGGTACTTGAATATGGACATGTTTGGTAAATAAGATCAGAGGTTGATTTGGTGTTTGAATCATTTGGTCTATATAGTTATTCTCTTAGATATCTCAGTTTACAGTTTACTGATGTGATGATGAGTTTGCACGTTTCAGTGATTGGGTCTACAAGTCATGTAGGTTGTGGATTAGCTACCCATTTACTTGTAGTGGGATGACTTGGTTGTGGATTATCTTTATTCACCAGGTTTGATTCCTTGTTGTTGCAGACTTTGACAGTTGGCCTTGTTCTTGGTCATTTGTACATTGGTATGTGTGCTTAGAGATGAGAGGATGGATATTTCTTATAGTACCTGGATAGTTTTTTTGGGGACTTGTAGCATGTGGTTTATCATGATGTCATGGATAGCTTGGTTACACTTTTCAATGGGAGCTTTTGACAATGATAGATTTTTAGTGATTGGATATGTTTATGATGGTTTGGCAGTTGTAGGTATCTTCTTGGCTTGGATATTTTGGTTCTACTTGTTATGTTACTGACTTTTCAATTGTGTGTGTAGACCTAGATGATCTTCATGGAGAGGATGGTTGTCATGATGCCATGTGTGACTCAATATCACAGTTCAATGGGAGTTGTTGGTAGTGATGTGGATTCACCATTTGATGGTGGATGGTCTTCTACAGTGATTATTGGTGTCATGGATGGACTCTTGGTTTCTACTTTTATGCGATCATGGTTGATTGGCATCTTTGGTTTCATTGACAAGGGATGGTTTTATTCATATTGATTACATATGTTGATTCTTGGTTTAGGGTGTTATTGTATTATGTCATGGTTTAGTCTTGATATGCCTTTAGAGTTTTGCATGGTACTTGTTCTCTTGATACTAGGATGTATATATGTTATGGTGCATGTGATCTCCTAGTTGGAGATGGTTAGATCATGTTGTCATGTTTATGTTCTTGATTCATGATTGGAGTTTTGACATTGATCTTGTGTGGTTCTCTTTGTATTGAGTACATTGATCATTTGTTTGATTACTCCATGATGGTGCTATGTTGCATTTGGAGTTTGGCATGGATTGGTTGGTTATAGGTACTCGTGGATACTTGGAGACATAGGTGAGGCTTGAGTTCTCTTATGGTTAGAGACATGTGTTGAATGGTTACTCTTGATGAGATTTCAGTAGGATGTCTGAGGAGCCTACACCTTGGTTGGACGTGAGTTCAACATGGACCTATTAGGAGAGTGTTCTTGGATGAGTCATGATAACTTGGAGGTCTTGGAGGAGCATTCTCATTCCCCACTCTTGGTCTACTCAGCAATTTCACTTGAGAGGTATTGCTCATAGTTACTTTCAGGTGCTTTATGTTTATGCTTTATCTTCTCATGGATATGGATCTTGAGCTATGGATATATGGTTTTGGATGGTTCATTTGAGGAGTGTTGGCATGTTTATCTCCTTATGCATTGATATTACATTCATTAATATTGAGTTTAGGAGATGTAGTGGGTTTATTTCCTTCATTGGGAATGGATTTAGTTTGATCTTCTTTGGTTATGAGAGGCTTACATCCATGTTGATTACATGATACGTATGTTATGTTTGATCTTGGTGATTGAACAGTTGGGTGTTGTCATGGCTTTTCTTTTGGGTTGTTGTGGAGGAGATCATACTTGACACAGTTGGCATTTAGAGGTTTATGTAGGAGATTTTTCTATAGGTATATGATGTGCAGTGTTTCTCTCTTTAGTCTTGGTTATCTTCTTGGATGTTCGGTTTCACATTACATTGGTTTGAGGTTTTGTTGGAGCTATTGTGATCACTATCTTGTGGTCATGTGTTTTCACTTATGTTCTTGGGTGATGACATGGAGGTTCCTTTATCTTTTTCCTTTGTTGGGTGTGGAGAACTTGGGAGAGCTATGGAGACTTGTGGTGAGAGTTGTTCTTACAAGTTACTGATTTATAGGTTTGCATATCATTGTGGATGATTCCTTGGTTCTACATGATGTTGTTTACACTTTCTATATGATGTTATTGGTAGAATTGGTATTCCTTGATCTTTTTCAGATTTGCATTACCCATGCAGTGAGAGCTCTTGGATGTGTATGTCATTCTTTGACAGGTTTGCACTTGGAGTTCGTGATTGCAGTTTATGGACTGTGTATATGTTTATGGCATGATTTTACTATGTTTTGTATACCTTGGATGTATGGATAGTTGGATGTGTTGGCACTTGTTGTGGGTGCTATTTTAGCTTTGGGTTTGTGTATCTTGACAGCTACTGGTGCATATTGTTACCTTTGGATTGAGTGTTTGTGTTTGGGATATCAATTGAGCAATAATTATGCTTCATTGTGATAGATAGTGTGGCTTTGCAATTGGATGGCTTCTTATCTTTGTGCATCGACATGATGGAGGATGAGCATTCATGCTTGGGATGGTGGTCACTTTGATTCTTGTTGCGCGTATCTTGATGGAGCACATGGAGCACTTAGATTCCATGATGATATATGTGGCTATATGGATTGTTCATTTGATTCATGTTTTGAGGTTACTTGTTCCCCTTATGCAATGTATACAAAAAGTGGGATAATGTTAGGAAAAGGTGTGTTGTACACCTTGCAAAATATATTAAATGTAATTATTCTTGGGGCCACTTTATGTTGCATGTAACATTGGGAAATAAGTTAAGTTGCTAAAATGTAATTATTTAATATTGGGTAAAATAAATAAATAAAGTACCCAATATTAAATATGGGGACATGGTTTTAGTCACAATTTTTTGTGTAATACCACTTGGTGGTTTTGTGGGAGCTTGCTTCTATAAAAGCAACCACATTTAGGTAGTTGTTTAAGGTTGGTCAATTGGTAGGTTAGCTCTGGTTAGCATTTGTGAGGGTTTGAAGCATGGCACAGGATGTGTGGTTGCATGCTTGTTCGCATGGATTGCTTGGAGAGGACCTGTTGCTTCAATGGTGTTCATGGAGACTTTGAAAATGTATTGTAATCTTTATTGCTGAATAATACATGAGAGATGGATGCTTTTGGAGGCTGGCTTTTTTCCCTCTTAATGGTTTTCCCATGGTATATCTTGTATCATATTTTCATGGGTATGTTTTCTATTCTCTTACATGTGGATTTTGAATACTTAGTTGCATAGATTTCTCTTATGGGTTATGTGGAAATTGTCTTTAAATGGCTGCAAGTTTCCAATACATGTAGGGTTATATTTGGCTGTAGTATACAGGTAAAAATTTAAACATAAAATTTTTGGCATGCTTAAGGTAAAATGATTTAGAGGATTTGGTCTACTATTTATATGATACTTATTCTACATTTTATGATTTTGGTCGTAATCATAAAAATTTCCATCCATAGGAGCATGTGTTGCAAGTATGAGCAGATTGACCTGTTGCCATTGGCGTCAACAAGCTTGTGTTTTCATTGATGTCAACTATATGAGAAGGATTTTGTTGCAATGATGTGCAATTGGTATTGAGTTGGTGTTTATTCTTCAATTAGCTACATTATGTTGTCATTAGTAAGCTAGTAGTGTCAACCTCTAGTGTTTCTTTGATAAGCTTATGTTTATAGATGCATGGTTGAGTTGCTATGTTACAATTGGCTTCAAGGTGGTAATGAGGAAGTACTGAATATGTTGATGACATATTTATAGTGCTTGGTTTCTAAGTGTTTTTGATAAAATTGAATAAAAGGAGGAAACAGTGTATTGTAATGTGTTCTATGTTGAAGATTAGTGTTTTGGTTTTGCTCCATAATTTTTCTAGGTTGAGGATCTACTTGTGCAGTTCATATATGTTGATCAGAAGTATTCAGAGGTGTGGTATCCAAAATTTAGTGTGTTGGATCATTGTGCAGAGGAAGTTGTGTTCACCAATGTGTGAATTGTATGTTATAGAGGTGTCTAGGAGAAATTTTTTTGCTCCGCATTTCTTCACAAAGTGGTTTCAAGTCTTGTGAATCTAGAAGGGTGTTGATAGTATGTGTATATTTCTTTAGAGGAAGTTGTTCATTCTTTGGTGCTTTGGAAGTTAGTTTGTTGGGTTGTAGTGTATGGCAAAGTTGTTTGAGTGTATTGGGTGTGTACATTCTTCAAGTGAAAGTTGTTGTGAAGGAACTTGTTGGATTTTAGGGTGTTTGTAGAATATTCTAGATCGTGTTCAAGTTTTATGTGGTGTTTGCGAGTCATCTTTGGATTTGAGGAACTGTATACTTGGAGTTAATACAAGTTCAACCGGCCTTGGGTGTTTACACTACTAGTGAAGCTAATTTGATGTTTATGAAAGTGTGGTGTGGCGTGTATGAGTGGATTTAGGTCCCTAGCTAAGGTGTGTTGTGGGCCGCCTTCATTCATTTCCACCACAGGAATGTTTTGGTGCCCTAATTTCAATTTGCATGATTGAGGTGCATAGCTAACCTTGGAGAATGTTAAATTAAGGTTGAAGATGATATAAATATGAGTTGAGGTGTTGAGGGATAATAAGATAGATGAGTATGATGTGAGTGATGTGAATTGTAGAGTTGTAGGGTACAAATTTGTGAAGTGCAGTATGAGCTTTCATGTGTTAGATTATTGAATGCAATGAGCAAAAAGTTTCTACAATTCTTCAAAAATATTGTGAAGATGTTGGTGATGTTGTGGTGGATTTTTTTGTTTCTTTGAGATGGATTTCTCATTGTAAAACTCTTCTTTTTCTTCTTTTCTATTCTAGTAGTGAGACTTTGGCAGTGAGCTTTCTTTATTTTGGGCAGTGGGGCGGGTGCATGAAGTTGGTCACACTTTTGTGGCCAAATGGGAAAAAAATGGGGAAACACATATCGCTCTCACGTTATAACGCGAGCGCGTTATGTGCTTTTAAAAGAAAAAAAAATGAAATGTGTATCATTTTCTTTTCACTGTTTCTCAGCTCTGCCCGCGGCCAAAAACCCTCATTTCACGCTCGCATTCTAGGAGGAAGGACTTGTGCAAATTTCATCAAGAACAGTTGGATTTTGTCTAAAAATATGGTGCCACGACGATGAAGAGATGCAGGAGGTAAGTATTGTTTACTATTTGTTTTGAATTTGTTATTTTGAAATTGATTTTGTTTGTTTTAGGTTAGATTTGATTTTTTTAAAAAAATCTTTAGGAAATCCTACAAA
>VDFB02000020.1:58286585-58383991 GCA_007258455.2 Sequoia sempervirens | reverse complement strand
AACTTCCTTTTGAGTAACAAGATATCCTTCTCAAGCTTTTTAAATTCACTTATTTTGGCTTCAATCAAGGCCTTTTTCCTTTTGTTCTCTTTCCTTGCACATTCCAAATCTTCAAAAGTGGAGACATGCTCACCTTCAAAATCAACTTCACCTTCTTCTTCATCCATAGATTTTCTTGAAGTTCTAGAGATCATAGCGGCCATAAATAGGGATTCATCTCCATTATCACCTAATGTACAGTGGTCTCCTTTATCTGAGGAGTAGTATTCTTCTTTGGAGAGAAGGTTCTTCTTGAAATTGTTTCTCTTGAAATCCTTATTGCTACTTTCATTTTCTTTAAAAAGAAATTTAGAATCATAGTGACCAATTCTACCGCATTTAAAACATTTTATTGGTAATTTACCTTTGTATTTTCCTGATCCTTTCTTTAGCTTTCTCACAAAGTTTGCTTTTTCTTCCTCAAAATCAATAGGTGATCCAGATGCTTCTTCTTTCTTCACAACTTTGAATGCAACTTCTCTTTTGTGTGTACTTTGAACTTCATTCCTCATTTCATAGGTTGTGAGAGATCCAAATAACAACTCATGACATCCAACCTCATACATCTTGATTGTAGCATATGCAACCATCCACACACTGGACCACTTTGCTAACAACAAAGACAACATCATTAACAAACTCCATACTATTGACATCAATGACAAAACCTGCAACATACTAGCAACACATATAATTTGTTGACTCATTTGTCAAAGGAAAATATCATTCTATAGAAACACAATAAACACTTAAATTTTAAATCATTTTACACATTCAACCTATAGATGTTATTAACATAGATATATTAAATATGTCTATTTAAAAGATAAAAAATACACACCTTAAAATTGATCTCTCAACGTCTTTTAAATAGATGTATTTAAGATATATACACTAGTGTAGCTCCAAATTAAAATAAATATCCAACTACAATGTCATTTCTCTAATTATATTAAAAATAGTGTTTACACATTCAAATGTCGATTCATACAATTTAAACTAGTACAATAACTATTAAAAAGTAGTTTAATTAGTTGAGCTCAATTAATGAATATGATGGTGCACTCTTATATTACATCATTTACCAAGATTTAAATCCCACAAAAATTAAAATTAAATAATATTGACTTTAATGAACTAAATCTCATGATATGTTCTTTCACTAGACCATTCACCAAGATTAAACTCCCTCAAAAATAAAATTAAATATGATTGACTTTAACAAATTAAATCCCATGATTTGTTATTTTGTTACATGATTTGCCAAGATTAAAATCCCTCAAAAATCAAATTAAAATTGACTTTTAGCTAACTAAATCCCCTACATGTAACCCAAGAAAAAGCAACAAAAAAACTATATACCCAAAAGTTGGATAGAGAATTATAAGGTTGATTGGTAAGATAGGGTAGATACTACATTCAAAGAATCGAGAGAAATTTTTAGATTTGAGATTGAAACATAAGAAGTCTATGGGTGAATCCCACAAGGTTAAGGAGTTTGATGCAGTGGAGGCCTTGTAGGGTGAAACCCCCAATATTGATAAAGGTGAAAGTAAAATTTAGGAAAATGAGGACATTAATATGAAAGCCCAAATCCAAAAGGTTGATAGCCTATATTTG
Source organism: Sequoia sempervirens (assembly GCA_007258455.2). Taxonomy (NCBI): domain Eukaryota; kingdom Viridiplantae; phylum Streptophyta; class Pinopsida; order Cupressales; family Cupressaceae; genus Sequoia; species Sequoia sempervirens. The sequence continues at coordinate 58,382,332 of VDFB02000020.1, read as the reverse complement.
GGGTCAAACAATTGGGAGGAAATCCAATACTTTCCATCCTCCTCCCTAAAGGATATTACTTTTTCCATAGACTCTATAGATGATAAAATAAATGAATTGCATAAGAAACTAGAATGCATCACAAGGTGTTGAAGTAGTTCTTTGTGCAAATTAATAAAAATAATATTCAAAGTTCCTTGTTGAACAATTGGAACACTAGGAGAAGTTTCTAAATTTAAAAGAGAAGTTGGTCAGAAAATATGAGAGGTGGGATGGAGGCTGACATAATAGAGATAAAAGGAAACATTCATAAAATTGTGAATTCAATAAACCACTATCACCAATTCACTCAATAACATCAAATATATTTAAATGAGAAGGTCAATAATAGTAAAGGATAATTATAAGCTTGATCTAGTGCATGTATAAGAGGATACAAAGCCAAGGATGTTGAGAACCTAACTACAAAATTCATGAGAACCCATGACTAATCTGTACAAGACAAGTGGGAGCATGTTGTAGCCTTGAATGAGCTTTGATGTTGTGTCCTTATTTCTATTATTTGTTTCTAGTATTAAATGAGTTTTTTTTAATTGTGCTTGAAACTCCAGTCCATAGTAATTTTGGTGAAGTTACACTTACACTATATTGTTTGATAGTTGGCTTGATTTTTTTTGTTGACTTGGATGTTAAAAGGTTGGGGCCCTTCTAAAACCCCCTTCTTTACCTTTTATCAAAAAATAAATGATAATGTACATAACCACAATTGAAGAAAATTATATTAATGGAAAAGATAGATAACTCATAACGTTGCAACTAAAGGGGGTATTAATCCATCAAGAGGTCAAAATGATTAACTTGATGTCGATTTATTAATTGCAAAGGATGTGAAGGTCGTACTAACCTCTAATCTATAGTAGAATCAAGTTTGGTAAAATGGAACTCTAGGATATATTTAAAATATAGTATATGAATCTAGAAGTGCCCCACCAAAAACACCTACATATACTATGGTGGAATTTGACAATCACTCTAAAATACCATGTGAAGATGTGTCTCCAAATATAATTCTACTTATACCAATACAAAAGGGGCATACATGTCAATTTTACCTTTTTATGGTTAGCTTGCGCACTAACAACGGAAAAATCACAAGGATTTACTCCTCCCAAAGCAACAATTGGCCAAGGACAAATAGATAAAAAAAAATTACTATATCATTTGTTAGACATTTGGATGGACTGAGAATTTTTTGACCATCTTCATATGATTGCTATGAAAAATAAAAACAAGAAAACAACTCTCAAAAAAAAAAGTTGAAAAATAGAGAATTAATTCCTTGGAGCAGTGATAATGTTATATATTTCATGTATATGAACATATAATTCTTATATGAAACACATATAACTCATTTAATGTGATGTACATTTTAGTTTTGGATAATTATGAAATGGATAAACAAAAGGCCATTCCTTTGCTTACTTTCCACTAGGGTTCTCGTTTGCTATTCCTCCCACTTGTTATCCTATATCCACTCACCCAAGGCCAACCCCACTGACCAGGGCTTCTTTCTTAGGTGCTTCACCATCGTTGAATCGGAAGAGCTTCGCTCACCTAAGGCACTTCACTACTGCTTGAGCTTCACTCACCAGGGCTTCGCCCACCAACCAAGCTCTTCCACCGCCCTATGGCATTTCATAACGCTCAATAAATATCATGTATATTAAACATTTGGATGAATATTGTATGTTTCCTTATTTTTCAAAGGAAAATAATGTTATATAAAAACACAAAAAACTGCAACATTTTACACATTCAACCTATAGATGCTACTAGCATAGATACCTTAAATAAGTCTATATAAAAGACAAAATACGCACCTTGAAACTGATCTCTCAACATTTTTTGATTACATGTATTTAAGATATCTACACTAGTGTAGCTCTACCTTAAAATAAATGCCCAACTACAATGTCATTTCTCTAATTCAAATTACTCGTACAATTCAAATTGGTAAAATAACTATCAAAACATTAAGTTTAGCTAGTTGACCTCAAGTAATGAAGATGATGGTACACTCTTTTATTGCACCGTTTACCAGTATTCAAATCCCTTGAAAATAAAATTAAATAAGAGATTGACTTTGATGAACTAAATCCCACGATATGTTCTTTCATTACATGATTCGTCAAGATTAAACTCCATCGAAAGCAAAATTAAATAAGATTGTCTTTAATGAACTGAATCTCATGATATGTTCTTTCATTACACGATTCGCCAAGACTAAACTCCCTCGAAAGTAAAATTAAATAAGATTGACTTTAACGAACTAAATTCCATGATATGTTCTTTCATTACACGATTTATCAAGACTAAACTCTCTCAAAAGTAAAATTAAATAAGATCGACTTTAACAAACTAAGTCTCATGATATGTTCTTTCATTACACCATTCGCCAAGATTAAACTCCCTAAAAATAAAACTAAAATTGACTTTTAACGAACTAGCCTAAATCCCTACATGTAACCCAAGAAAAAACAAAAAAAAACCACTATACCCAAAAGTTGGAAAGAGAATTTATAAGGGTGATTGGTAAGATAGGGTAGATACATGCATTCTTGTAACATGACGAGCACATGCTTGTCACACAAAACTTCCATAACACTTAATTACAGAAAAAACATCAAATCTTTATGTACTACCTACTGTTCATATTTGTGTAGGTGTCCAACATGTGTCCTTTTCTCATTAACTTTGCAAAAAAATCAATTTAAAATAATGCACCAAAAATGGAAAGCACAATGAATTTTGAAATATACATTATTTACATCCTCTCACCTAACCACACTTTATTATTTGCTGCCACCAGGGAAGACAGACATAAAAAATAGAAGAAAAAAAATTGTTCCCAAAAAAAAAAAGTCTGATTACCCAAAAGGGCATTTCTATTCATTAATTATTCAGTTTTCTGCTTTAATAGAACATGCTATGAGTATGGAGGTCAGCAGCTATAAAATCCCGAGAAATAATTGGTGGGACCCATTGCCACGTGTTCAGATTGATTTAACAAAGAAAAATGTTGAGAGAGCGGCGACAGGGAAATCTAGAGAGATTCTTTAAACGAAATTGGTGGGCCCCGTGATTTACGTAGGCGTGGGCCCACATATATTACGTGGCAATCCTAACTAGTGTTTATTTGCTTTACGGGAAAACAAGTGAGATCTTTATCTTGAAGGGGGATGTGTCTGAATTTCCTTGGGTGATGTTGATGTTTTTTTTGTCCTTTTCTCCGGATAGGTTAACTTTCCAGACTGATGTTGATTTTAGAAGTTTGGAGCTATGGGTACTTGCAATGTTTAGGGTTTGGTGGAGAATTTTTTGTATTGAGTTTGAAGAGTGGTTGAGCTAGGGTCATTAAGATGATCTTATTAAGTGCTTTTTCAGGGGTCTTATTTAGTGCTTTTGCAGGTGTGTAGTGCATATATATGGTAAATTGTTATGAGTGGGGATGTCAATGTGTTAAGGTTGTCTAGAGTCAATTTGAGTCTGATTGTACTTTCAAGATATTGAATCTTGGTGGATAGAATAATCAAGAAACATACCATCATCCTCTCCTATATGACAAATAACCTTAGTATAGCTTTATTCCACCTTGGCATATTCCAAGAGTGTAGACTCATCTAAGTTTGATTGTACTTCTAAACTAATTGAATCTTGGTGGATAGAATAATCAAGGAACATACCATCAGCCTCTCCTATGTGACAAATAACCTTAGTGTAGCTTTATTCCACCTCGACATATTCCAAGAGTGTAGACTCATCTGCTAAATATGTCATTCACCACCTTGCTTCAAATTCATGAGTGTAGAATTAGCTAAGGCTAGTTCTACGCATGTGGATCTAACCATTTTAAATTGAAACTACTATGAAAATGAGGATTTTCTAAATAATTATTTCAATTGATCACCTTTTCTACCACATGTTGAAAAATAAATTAATATATAAAGGAAGATCTAAATGTTTTTTCCACTAATAAAAAATAGAATTCGATTTCCTCACACAACTTCTAAGATATAAATATTTTACCCTAATTTTGTAAAAAACAAGAAGAAAGGAATTGAAGGATCAACTTAAAATGATAATAACTCTAAATATTACTAATAATAAAATATTTCAAGTAAAGATGGAAGTGACATGAAAAGCATAGGGAAGTCAATGAAGAAGATAATGAAGGATAGAGAGACTTGCTCCATAGAGAAGAGGATGTAAGAAAGATCTCAAACATATAAAAGAAAGCAAAATATGGAGGTTTGTTACAAAATGGAATGAAAAATAGAATGGAATTAGGGCCCCCAACTCATTCTAAAGCCAGTTTTTAGGAGATAGGATCTAAAACTGGTCACCAATTGCAAGTTGGGAATCCTTCTCACCATATATTTGAGGTTTGGAGAAGTAAAGTGGAAAGGAGAGAATCTCAAAGCCTTATCAACATCAAAAACTAGAATGAAGCCTAAAAGCTATATAGGATTTTCAATTTCAAAATCTTTGAGCCATCAAAAAGTTCCTTGTCCATTTTTTGTGATTTTTTGTAAATCTAGTAAAAAAATCTCAAGTTTGAGAGGGAGGAGATTCTCAATCCTCCAAACAAGATCTCCAATGTGAATGCTACTATATTGGTAGCTTAGACAAATAGATCTATCAAAATGAATGAAGATATGCTAGGGACTTTCATGTGATGCTTGTAAGAGTGTTCCACATTCATAAAAGTGGTCAATTTCTACTCTACAAGAGAGATAATTTGGATTGGATCCAAAAGAATTTAGGTGACTAGATAAATTGCAAATTACTACCAAAATATTTTTTCAAATCAAAATGCTCCAACAAGGAGAAAAAAAAAAAGAAATAATGGATGGAGGTCCATAGCTTATATAAGGAATTGGTCTATTCATCAAGGAATGGGAACTAAACTTTGTTTCATCCATATTTACAATAGCTAGAGCTTTGACGTGGATTTGCTTGTACAATCTTCCTTCTAAATATTGGAGAATTGAAACATTTTCTAAAATTGGTAACTCTCTTGGGGAATTCATTAAGGTGGATAAAAATATTTTAGAAGGGAATACTAGTGTTTATTCTTGTCGTTGTGCTTATGTGAAGCTTTAAATAATGATCCTAGAGTTACTTGAACTAAGAATAAAATTTAGAATTATGACAATTGATGGAACTAGAAGGTTCTCTTTGGAAGCATAGTTGGGAAAAGAAGGAAGCCACTACCCTAAATGAAAGAAAATTTGATAAGATTCAAGGGGATGAGAAGAGAAGGGACAATCCTACACTAGATAATCAACCTTTTATAAAAAATGGAGAAAATATTCAATTTGTTGCATTCTTTCCATCTAACCCTTCTTTGATATAAGTGTGGTATCCTTGGAACTTGAAAGAACCCAAAAGAGTTCAAGTATTGTTCAACCCCCTTTTAGGATCAATCAAATACACCTTTAAACATGCTTTAAAAGATCTTGGCATTCCCCTAGTTGGAAATTGAGAGGAGATTTGGACTTAGCAAGGGATAGGTTGACATATGAGAATGATAATGTGGAGAAAGAGATTTAGGAGGATGAATATATCATTAACATAGATAAATGAATGAAGAGCTAAATAGAATCAATGATACACAAAGTTGACTATAGAGAATGAAAAAGATAAGGTGGGAAATCCAACAAATCCAAAAGAGAGGGGGAATGGAACATTACAAAATTAACTAAAGATTATAGCAACAATTATGATAACTAGGAAGGATATATCCCTTCCCAGGATCCAATGAAGATCATAACAAGAGAAACTTAATTAAGTGTCAAATAGATCTATCCAAATTTTACATTCTAATGCTACAAGAAACTAAGCTTGATAGGAACAAAGTTGAGACCCTCCTTCAAATTGGAAAAATATGGAATGTTTTATTTTTGAAGTGTCTAGAGCCTTGAGGTACTTGGGATAATATGGTCTCCCTATTCTATCAATATAATTGAAATAATCAAGGATTAAGATTAGTAGGTTTGCAAGGTTTCAAGTTTAACATCTAACTCTATTTTTTCTCATTTCTCTCTTAAAAATGTTGTTATAACACCTATCTACCACCTTATCATTATTTCCTAAGATCAATTTTATTGTAGGGGTGATTTCAATATTATATTCAATAGATTGGGTAAGAAAGGAAGGTCAAAACTATCACCAAATTTTTAGAAGATATTCAAAAATTTGTAAACAAATTAGGTTTTGTTAGTATCCCTTGAAAATGGGGCTTTCACTTAGAAAAACATAAGAGTGGGTTTTAGCTATATAGCAAAGATATTATATATATATTATACAATAATTCTTAGCTAAATTTGAATAAGCTCCTAGAATGCTTTATCCTCCCTAGCTTTGGCTCAAATTCTTTTCACTGTTTTGTCTATGTTAGAGAACAAATTCCCATTCAAGAGTCCCCTCAAGTTTGAAAATATGAGGTTTCAAGATAAATACTTCTTTTGGCTAATAGAAAATTTGATGGAAAAAATAATAAAAAATAGAGGCTCCAAGATGTTTCTCCTTTCAAAAAAGCTAAATCTTATCAAAGCACATTTGAAACAATGGAATAGTCAATGCTTTAGTAAAAAAAATGAACAAAAAGAAGTAGTGGAACTTGAACTTGCTAGTTTAAATAAGGAATCCTTTCAAAAAGGCATGAACTATGAAGTTTTTCTTCAAGAAAAAATCATTATGGCCAAGTACATAGAGATTCTAGCTAGGAAGGAATTCTTTTAGAGAGAAAAATCCAAAAAACTCTATCTCAAAGATGGTAGAAAAAAATACAAAATTCTTCCATGATGCAATTAAATCTAGAAGAAATGTTAACCAAATATCTTCAATTAAGGCCCAAGATGGACTACTTTTGGAATATCCTAAGGAAATAAGCAATGAAGTAGTTCATTTCTTTGAGAATTTACTCAATGAGAAGAATGGGTTTAATTTAAGGAATCAAGAGGATCTATTAAGAAATATTCTAAATATTGTTTTAAAATTAAAAAAAATACAATGCTAGTGGGCCTTTCTTAGAAAGTAAATAAAACTAGCCACATTTCAACTCCATCTAGGTAAAGCTCCTAGTCTAGATAGTTTATTGATTAGTTTCTTTCACAAATGTTGGAGGATTGTAGGAAAGGATATTTGGGAGGTAACAAAAGAATTGAGAAAGCATAAAAACTTTCTAAAATACTTTGACAACATGCACATTACCCTCATTCTAAAGAAGGAGGTTTCCTCTTCTTTTGATGACTTTTGCTTGATCTCTTTATGCAACACCATGTACAAGATATCTCAAAATCCATGGCTAATAGGTTCAATTTCACTCTCCTTGAGATCATGTTAGAAGAACAAAGTGGTTTCACTCTCAACAACACAATCGTAAATGGAATTACTATCACTCAAAAAGTTATCCATTTGATCTAATTCAATAAAAAAGAAAAGTACGATAGTTAAACTAGATATTTGTAAGGCATATGGCAAGGTCAAATAGATATTCTTAATGAAAATAGATATTTAGATTTAGTCACAAATGGATCAATTGTGTCTTTAGTCACATTTCAAGCCCAAGATATGCAATATTGATCAATGGGAACCCTTGTGGTTTTTCTTCTTCTTGAGGACTCAAACAATGAGATCGAATTTCACCCTTCCTCTTCACTATATTAGCAGAATCCTTGGGAAGGTCAATAGAAAATTCCTTGAACATCAACAATATTTGGAGAGGAATTAAAGTGACTAGTGGGATTGATACATTCATCCATCAACAATTTGTTGATGAAATTATTCTCTTTAGAGAAGCAATCTTACTGGATGTCATACAAATAGAAAAATATATATAGACATTCCCATTGGCATCTAAGCAACTAATCAACACCAAAAAATTATAAATATTATTTTTCAATGTTAGCATAGACACACATTGTCATAGTGCCACAATCCCACATTACTTCTTACCTCATATTACAGATAAGAGCTTTACCAAGAAAATACTTGGATGTTACTCTCTTCATTAATGCTAGTATAGCTTCATTATGGAAAAATGTGATAGCCAACTAGGCCTTGAAATTATCCTCTTGGAAGAGAAAGTTTCTACCATTTACTAGGAAAATTTTGATGTTCAAATTAATGATCTTAGACATCCCCATTTAGTTGATGTTATTCCTCTAATACTTACAAGTACTTGGAGATGATTATTGGTCCTTCTTATGTCAAGGATACATATACAAGATGAAGGGAAAAGTGGGCATCCCAAAAAGCCATCTAGGATCAATATGTGCCTTAAGTTACATTCATTCAATTTAGGAACCTCAAAAGCATATACTACTATGCCTTAAAGCGGAAACCTGCATAGTTATTTTCCCACTATTAGTTCTTAAAGGAAAGAGGTTGCAATTAAGTTTTAGATTTTTTCAAATCAAGAAGCATATATACAGATCACGTAGTTTCAACAACATAACAAGCACTTAGAAAAAAGAAGAAGAATAAGATAGAAGAGAAAGAACACAAATTTACGTGGGGAAAACCCTTTCGGGTAAAAATTCCACACTCCAAAACCACAAAGCCAATATATTATTCAGTAACAAATATAGTTACAATATATTCTTTAGGCTCAAGGCCATTGCAGAAGATTTACATCTTGTTCCATCTCTGGAAAAATTTCAACAACATAACCCCTGTGAATAATACTTCTCACTTAACTCCTCTAGCAAAACACCTATATTTATAGAGTATACAGTACCCAAGATAGAATTTTACTTAAACCCATGCCCATGCATGAACATGCAACAAGAAAGGCACCACATGCAAAAGCATGCAACAAACACATGCAAAAAAAAACCTATCAAAAATTTGGGTGTCTACATTCCAAGTTTGACTCAACTAGGAATAGAAACTTCATCCTTGGACAACTCCAATTGCAAATAGAAATTTCCAACCTGAATTTTCAAAGTGGGCACTAGCTTCCTCAAAAGTAGCAACATGCCTTGACACATGTCACCACCATGCAACTCTAAGAAGTTTTTACAAACTCCTCTCTCCAAATGAATGCCTAAGTGATAAGTGGCACGATGGTGCACCTCCATGAATTATGCACAATTAATAATGATTCCAATAAATGCCTAGGCGACAAGTGGCACTTTATTGAGCTCCACACCTTACATGTAGGATATAAAACTCCCTAATAGGTCCCACAAAGTGCACTATGAGAACTATTATGGTTGGAAACTTAGAATATATCAATATTTGCATAATTATTATCCCAAAATAATGTTAGGACTCAAAGGTTGAGACAAATTAATCCAAAAATTCTCCCACTTGTGACCGAAGACCTACCAAGAGTCCATGGAATCAGCAAGATTTAACTATTAAGAGTCAACTTATGAAAACACATCATCACAACCATACATGTAATCACATGAATCTTAAACAATGCTCTCATGCTCCAATCAAGATACCTAAAAAAAATCCAAGATTTCCACCATCTTAGGAAATAGTTCTTTCCATCCTCCAAAGGAAAGGAACAAGCCATGGTATATATGCACCAATCCAAAGAACACAAGCATTATATCCAACCAATAACAAAGGCTATAGGACACTACTACAACTTAGTTGATCTCGCAAGCTAAACAAAAGCTCAACTAGCTCCAAGCTTGTAATCAAAACATAATTCTAAAGCGAAATAATCCTCCAGAGAACAAGATAAACCATCAACCAAAAAAATAATAAAAACAGGTTACCCTCATCTAACTAATGAACCCACAAGAACATGAATAGATCCCCATAGAAAATGCTAATCCATCCAATCTACCATGCCTAAAAGGTATCAACAACATCAAAAAATCATGCCAACAACATATCCAACCCATTAAACTACAATCTCAAGATCCTTGTGTTGAAAAAGTCGACAAAGATAGCCACGTCTAGGAACTCCCACTATATGGGTAATGTCTAGTTTGAAAAGACATCAAGGGACACCAATTCTACCAATAACACCACATAAAGGATGTATCCATGCAACATCCACCATTACATGTGCAACCTACAACCAAAGAACCTTTGCAAGTACATCTCTCACCACAAGTCTCCCAAGCTCTTCCATATTAAGTCTCCAAATCTCTCCCATGTTCTCCACATCTGACAAAGGAAAAAGATAAATGAACCTCTATGACATCACCCAAAACCAACTGACAACACATGACCACAAACTAGTGATCACTATAGCTCCACACATGATCTCAACTCCAACATCATGTGAATCCAAACATCCAGGAAGAAAACAAAGACCAAAGAGAGAAACACTGCACATCATACACATGTAGAGTGTCCTTTTGCATACACCTCTAAATGTCAAACCGTGTCAAGTATGATTTCCTCCACAACCCCAAGAGAAAATACTCAACAACACCCATCACGTACAATCTCCAACATCAAACATAACATATGCATCATGTAATCACATGGATGTAAGCTTCTCAAGAGAAGAAAAAACTAGGTCCATTTCCCATATTAGGAAATCAAACCACTACCATCTCCTAAACTCCTCAAAAATGACATCACAATGTCAAATCATATGCTCAAGGAGATATCCATGTTGAACATATCTCACATGAATTCTTCATAAATATCTAATTGTAGTTCAAGATCCATATCATTAAAAGGTAAGCATAACACCTAAGAGGACCAAAGGAATATGACTCTCAAGTGAAAAATTACCAAGTAGATCAAGGGAGGGAATGAGAATGATCCTCCAAGATATCCAAGTCATCATGAATCATATAAGATAAATCTCCTCATAGTTCTGTCATGAAATCATACCTATGTATAGGTGAAAATATCCTCAGAATTCCTGTTGAGATCTCATCAAGACTATCCATCTCAATGACACAACCTCACCCATGTCTCCATACATCCATGAGCACTAAAAATTGATCAACATGTGCTAAGATCCAAATACAAACACTGCACTCTCATGAAGCTCTCAAGAACATGGCCAATGTAATCAAAACATAGAGAAATTTCCATATTACTATCAAAGTTCCAACTATAGTTAGGAACCTATCATGACATCATGATCTAAATAGTATCATGCCAAAACTCTAATTTTTAATTAAGAATCCATCATGGAACAAAACTAGAACCCATCCTCTCAGTAAAGGATTTTCATCTCCTCCAAGGAGATCACATGCTCCAAGTGAACACACAATGGTATCAAGAGAAATGTAATATGCCAAAACTCTAATGTGCCATCAAGAGTATACCATGAAATACAAACAATATACTCTAAATCAACACCACTTGTCTGAGCATTACCAACACCTCAACCAAAGACTCCAATAGTCCTCCATGGCTCTAAGGTATCACACATCTTCAATCTCATGAAGATGACCATCTCCAAATAGTGTCCATGCAAATGCAAAAGAACCCTTCTGCAGCAACAGGATCTAGGAGCTCCTCCTAGTAACATCTACAACACTAAAGAAGATCATCCATCACCAAGTGATGAATCCATAGTCACTGCTAAAGATCCCAATGAACAATGATACCAAGCTCTCCAAGCATCATGACCATCCATCTCCTAAATTGAAGATCCTTTAGGTCCACACACCCACATGTCCATCAGACAATAATATCAACTGGAACTAAGATCTCCAAGGCAAGGAAATACATCATCATAGTCACAATGGCTCACACAAAATAGTGTATCCAAGCTATCCATGACACCATGATAAAACATGCTACAGGTCCCCACAATCGATTATCTAGGTACTCAACACCATCCTTTCATCTCAATGCAACACATACCAATATACCAATGACCACAAACAAGGTCAACTAATTAATTCTACATCAACTCTAAATCAATCTCATGGATATAGAGAGTCCACACCTAAGACCTCCCACTACAACTAAATGGGTGATTAGCCTATACAACTAAATGAACCGTAGATATCAAGCATTAAACATGCAAAACCATCATCACATTAGTAACATACAAAACTAGGATATCAAATAAGATATCATGTAGCTTCTCATGACTCAAATACCAGATCACTAATAGATCCAATTTTCCAAACAAAACCACAATAGAGCACCATATTCAAGAACCCTCTAAGCATTCACCATAGAAATGTTGAGTGACTAATAACAACCAAAATCTCCATACATAGAAGATCCAATATCTCCTCAAACCATCCATGAAGCATGCATGTAGAGCTACAACTATCTTACATCCAAAATCATCCAAAGAACATGACCCAAAAAATAGTTATTTGTAGATCTACAAAACCACATATTTTTCTTGACCATGAAATAATTGTAAACCCATCATTTTTTTCAACACACATGTAAATCCACATCCACTTATCATTTGAAAGACCCAAAGGTCAGAGAGAAAACATATCGGTTAATCCAAAAAAATAGGTTATCATGAATATGCATCACCATAGATTTTTAACGGAAAATCCATAAAACCCTTAGATCCAAGGAACATGAATCTAGGCCATGCAAGTACAAACATCCATAAGGAAAGTAGTGGTTTAGGAAATCCAAGACCATTTTTAGGCCAACTCCACCACCATCATGTACAAGCATACAGAGGAGCTAGGCTACTCTAGAAGCTTTATATCATCCAATGACCAACTCCCTAGCCTACATCATTAAGGGATTATAAAGTAGTTCCTTCTAATATCAGGAGTTAAAACAAGCATTCAATAGAAGCACAACACACCACAACCACAACACAAGTATCTCCATATCACAAGGGGTCCCATCTCAGACACCCAATATGAATACATTTTTGCATACAACCATGAAATATAACCACACCCCATGCATCAAGGGTATTCAACAGTCAAACTAGGAGATCTAGATCAACAACATTTGAATGTGATCAACTCCACTTCTTTTCTCTTAACCATTCTTCTTTCTTCCAGTTGTTTCCAAAAACTAAAGCAACTACAATTTTTTCATTTTCCAAAGGATTAACAATCAACCCATTCCTCCAACTCGGATTCCCTCAAACCTCCAAGGCTAAGGAATCACTAGAAGGAATACCCAGAACACAAAACACCACATGCATCACCATGTGAGCACATGCAAGTGACATGCAAGCCCATGCAAGTATATTCAAAACACATGTAAGTACATGCAATCCCATGAAAGTACATGAAACACACATGAAAGTACATGAAAATTGCATACATGCACATGCAAGCACATGCAAATATGAAACTGAGCTTTGATACCAATTTGAAGGGAAAAGGTGGGCATCCTAGAAATCCATCTAGGATCAGTATGTTCCTTAAGTTACACTCATTCAATTTAGGAACCTCAAAATCATATACTACTATGCCTTAAAGCATAAAACAACATAGTTATTTTCCTACTATAATTCTTAAAGGGAAGAGGTTATAATTAAGTTTCAAATATTTTCAAATCAAGAAGTGAATCTTACAGATCAAGTAGTTTCAACATCATAACAAGCACTTAGAAACAAATAAGAAGAATAAGAAAAAAGAGAAAGAACACAAAGATTTACATGGGGAAAACCCTTTTGCATAAAAAAACCCACACTCCAAAACCATAGAGCTAATATATTATTCAGTGACAAATATAGTTACAATATATTCTTCAGGCTCAAGGCCATTACATGAGATTTACATCTTGTTCCATCTCTGGCAAAATTTTGATAGTAGAACCCCTATGAATAATACTTCACACTTAATGCCTCTAGAAAAACACCTATATTTATATAGTACATAGTGCCCGGGATAGAATTTTCCTTAAACCCACACCCATGCATGAACATGCAACAAGAAAGGAGCTACATGCAAAAGCATACAACAAGCACATGCAAAAAAGCACTTGTCAAAAATCTAGGTGTCCACATTCAAAGTTTGAATCAACTAGGAATATAAACTTCATCCTTGCAAAAATCCAATTGCAAATAGCAACTTCCAACCTTGAATTTTCAAAGTGGGTGCCAACTTCCTCAAAATTAGCAACATGCCATATTTATCTCAACATGCCTTGACAGATGTCACCACCATACAACTCTGAGAATTTTTAACAAACTCCTCTCTCCAAATGAGCGCCCAAGTGACAAGTGGCACTATGGCGCACCTCCATGAAGTATGCACAATTAATAATGCTTCCAATAAGCTCCTAGGTGAAAAGTGGCACTTTGTTGAGCTCTACACCTTGCATGTAGGATATAAAACTCCCTGATGGGTCCCACAAAGTGTTATCCAAATATTATAGTTAGCAACATAGGATATATCAATATTTGCATACTTATTTATCCCAAAATAATGCTAGGGCTTAGAGGTTGAGACACCTTAATCCCAACACACAAAAGGTATTCACTAATTGGTTGGATTAGATTTTGCACTAAAAGGAAGATGATGGTATGTGAATTTACAATAATTCTTTGTAAAATAGATCTCTTGGTGTTAAACTTATCTAGGGCTTCTTCTCAAAGCCAAGTTTATAATTTTCCAAGATTCTATAGAGTAATTATTTTGATTTAGATGAACCGGATCATATTTTGACTATCTCTAACCCTCTAAAAGACTCACACCTTTATAATTTCATGCTCCATTGCAAAAAAATAAGTACTCATCACTTGACTTGGGAAATTGATGTTGGAAAAATTATAAATTTTTTGGAGGATTCTTGGAATGAATTTTCTTACGCTCTCCAATAGAATGTACTTGAATTAAGATAAGCTATTCTCTTAGGCATATGGGGTGTCAAAGTGATGGACTATTTCACACATTTTTTTTTGGCTCACAATGGGTATGAAAAGAGGTTTATAAGTGAGGGATCCCAAAAGAATAGGTTAAAATTTTAAAAGAGAAAATGAAAATAATAAAATTATTTATTAGAGAAGAGCTAGATAGGCTTAAATGGAGTTGCTCAAACTCTAGGGAAAATACTATTAAAAATGGGGTACAAAGTGAATGAAACTTTAGTAATGTAGAAATATTGGTTGTCTTGACTATGTTAGAAAAATGATTGACTTCCTAAAGTAGAAGCCTTTTCAAGGAAGGAAATGTAAAATAAAATTTTAACAAATAATAAATTTGTTTTTTGGAGTTTTATAGGTCCTAAGTGTCAAGATTATGTGGGATTTAAAAATAACTAATCAATCATATCTTGGCTAATTGTCCCTATACCTTAAGTGTTGTAAATGGCTTGTGCAGAAGCTCTTCTAGAGGACTTCTCAAATATTTTTAAGCCATGACCAAACATTAAGAATAATTTAATTTTCTCTTGTTTATGGAATGTAAACCTCTCTCTTTTAATATAAGGGAATTTTAAAATAAAAAATTGGTGTATATTCTTGGACACCAAATTGGAGGTTAAAAAAATCAACTCAAGTTAGAGGTGGATATTAAAGAAGTTGTGCAGTAGGCTTCCCTCACAAGCTATCCAAAAAAATATTTCTTCCTAGGATATAGTGATATTTTATAGAGATGGAAAGGTAGAAAACTCCTCCCATGTGTTATTGAAAATTGAACTTTGATGGGGTTACCAAAGACAATATGATCCCTTATGATGTAAGTAGAATCATCTGATTCAAATGGCTACATGATCTTAGCCACATTGAAAAAATAGAAGCATGGGACTAATAACAAGATAGAAACCAAAGTTTTCCTCATAAACCTATAGGCTTAAAAATAAAATGGTATCAAATCTATCAAAATTGAAGGTAATTCAATGATCCTTATCAATGCAATTAGGAGAGAAAACTCAAATTAGAAAATCAATAACATTCTACATGAGGTGTGGCCTATTCTTTATTCTTTGGCCTCACTATTTATCCAACATGTGCATAGAGAATTAAATATAGAAGAAATTTTCCTTTCTAATTATGCAATTGATAGTAAGGTAACTATTAAAATCATTATATCATATTTTCATGATATATTATGACCTTTGGACTCAATGATGATTTTGTTTCCAAATCTTGTTAAAGATGTAATCATATTATTATTGGTAGTCAAATGAGATATGTAAAGATCACACTACCCTAGATTATAATGAAGAGTTGTATAAGATCATTCCCTTGCTCACATATGGTTCATGTGGATTAACCATAAGGAATTTAACAAATTTATTTGGCTTTCACTTTTTCTTTCGCTCTCCTTATATATAATGGGAACTAGTATAAGATTAATTTTTAAGAAGAGATAGACCACTTTTTTGGAAGTGGTCATAAAGTACCATTTGCAAATTATGATGTGGTCACTAGAAGGATTTGCAATATAGATAGCTTGTTTGAAAAAATAGAAAAGTATTTCTTTCCAATTTTCTCAAATCAAAGCTCTAATACTACATATTATGAACCTACATAAATAATAGAAACACTCTATATAACAATGGCATAATACTCAAAACTAGAATAGATGATCCAAGAGGTTAGGCTAATTGGGTAAAGCATTGAGTTCTCATTATGGAGACCCAAGTTCAAATCCAAGAGGGACATATAATATGAAATTCTAAGTTGTGACTCTTAGTCTTCCATAGTTGGCTTCTAGTGTGGAGGTGGTTTCTAAATAAAAATTCCTAAGGAGTGACTCTTGGTCTTATACAGGTGCTTTCTAGTGTGGTTTCTTGAAAGGAGTTGATAATATTCACATGGTTGTGCTCTTAAGAGCTTATATTGGTCTCATATTGATGCTCATATGAGTATAATATTTGTAAACAATTAGTAATAAATAAAGTAGACCAAACTCTTGAGGTAAGGAAACATCATACAATGCTTCATATGTAGAAAGGAATTGAACTATATCTCTAACATGATTTTCAAACATATGAAAATTATTCATATGTCCTCACTTTCCTAAGCCTAATAATATATAACAATAAACTACCTACCACTACCACTTTCCCACACACATGGGATAAGTATGTTTATTCTATAAATTACCAAATATAAGGAATGTGTGTCGTGTATGAAATTTTCATCAATCAATATATTATAGTGTCATATCCCTAGGTACCTAACACTTTTAATTTTAATTTTTTTAAACTATTTCCATGTTTCCCTTATTTACTAGTTGTTGTGAGCTTACAATATCACGGATTATTCCAAATTATAAGGTCTAGTGTGGTATTTTTAAGGATATAACCAAATTAATTTATAGATCAACCAAAATATATATTCAAGAGAATTCATGGTACATCCATAGACAACATAACTTGAGAATCAAAATTACCTATTAATTTACTTATATCATGGACATAGTATACTACATGCTTTCCTATTTTATTTTATCTTTGTTCATCGCCGTTGAATCCACTTTCCTAGGGGTTTGACCAAGGGAGAACCCCCTACCTAACAACTCCTCAATATTATTTTTAAACATCATTTTATTGTTAGAGGTTATGTTGAATATGTTATAATTCCCAATCAAATAAGTTCATATCCACAAGGTCTTAGGTGTAGCTTTGCATTCACAACGATTTATTCTATACTTGTAAAAATAAACTAAATAGTCATACAATAAAATTTAAGTTATACAACATTCATCTAACATGCCCTAATTTTCTAATAAATTAATAAATTAGTTTATGACACCTAGAAAAAAAATAATATATATATTGAATATAGATCTAAGAACACTTATTTATTCATTTAATTTCATATTAATTTCAATATCTTGCATTATCAAATGTCAATGCCAACTCTAAATCCCAAGTTAGATTGTTATTTAATGTAGTTTGATTAATTAACTAGGATATTTATGTAAGACATGTTATTTTCCCTTAAAATTTTCCTTTATTGAAAATGAGCTTTATGTGAATTAAGCATCTTCATTAGTTGAGTCACTACAACAAAACATTTCTATAATAATTTTTATTTTGTAAAGTATGATTTTTATATTAAAATATTCCCTATAGTCACTACAAGTAAATATCCCCCACCCTTACATATTTTTGAACATTCTTCTACTAATCATCATCTATGAAAGTAAAAAATGTAAGGAAGCTAAGGTAGTAGAAAAAATTCCTACACTAATCTTGAGAGGAGGGTTATGCAAAAAAATTCTAGATCTGAACAATTACAGAAACTTAAATATAAATAAATATAAATAACATTCATACCATAACACAGTGATTTACAAGGGGAAAACCCTTTCGGGAGAAAAACCCCACACTCCACAAGCCGCCCAATATATTATTTAGAATTTAACAAGATTACAATATACTTGTATAGCAATATTTCTCACAAAAGTATCACCAGCATAGATTTAGAGGCAACTCAACAGCTATAAGAATCTTTCACACAATCTCCATCTTATGCACCTAATATATAGGAGATGCAGTACACAAAACCGTAAAATGGTATTACAAAACCATAAGATAAAACCACCTGAAAAGTGGCATCCATCCTTATCTCCAATAATATTTATGCCTATGATGTGTCAAAAATAATACATCACTACATGCAACTCCCCCTTTGCAACACATTTTTACATCTCCCATTTTAGGAGACCCAAATTTCGAAGGCCATAACTTTTGATTTGGGTGTCCAATTGATGAATTGATTGAACCATTGAAAAGGTCATGAAGCACTCTATCTAGCTATAACCCGATACATTGGTTATAGCCACTTTGCGACCCAAAAAATGCCTTTAAGGCCTTCAAAATGGACTTAAAATTTTTGAAAAATGAAAAATTTAATATATTCAAATCTAGACAAGATCTTATGACAAAAATTTACAAGCATGCTTATTTAGCAATCTAAAGCTTTGGGGAAATTTTGCATCAATCTATGCTTAAATGTAAACTTACTATGCCGATAAGGGCGTGGTTCGGTGGTCAAGTCGCTTGGTTGTAGTGACGGCCACCAGGGTTCAAACCTTCGCTGGGCCAAAGTGCTCGCAGGCCTTGTGCCTTCGCTGGGCCTTTGTGCTCGCGGGTTTGGTTGTTTCTTGTGGTTTGTTGTATCCGGTCCATAGCTCCGGTCAAAAAAAGCGTTTACCCCTAATATTATGGGTGCATTGCACCTTTAAAAAAAAAAAAAAAATGTAAACTTACTATAAATACTAACCTTATGTAATTACAAGGTTGAGACACCATTTTCCTAACATTCTCCCACTTGCAAAACACCATGCAAGAGCAAAGGGAGTATCAACACTATAATTTAATCACTAGGGGTCGTGAAGCCCATAGACTCTGAATAGCATTTCAACTTCTTTGTGCTCACAAGCTTAGTTGAAAATATACAACATTCATCAAAGTCTCTACCTTAACCATCTTTAGAGTAAGCGCACCAAGATGGTGCACAAAAAGGGGGTAAAAAATGGCCAATTTTTTTTTAAATCAACTAAACTTGAACATGGAGTAATTTGAGATTCATGCACTCAAAATTTGAAGATATCAAAAGAACAAGAATTACAGTACTTTGAATCTAGTTTCTAAACTACTATTCTTTTAAAAAATAGATAAGATTAAGAGGATCAATTTTTTTGCACACACAAGTGTTCCTATTTTTTCAGCAAAACATAACATAGTGTTTGGTGTGCGCCCCTCAATTCTTTTAGTTGCATTTAGTATTTTCAAAAACCCATTAGTAGAAATATAGTTAAGAATGAGTACTAGAAGTTGTATATTTTTTTATCATTTTTTACTGAGTATTTATTTTATGATTTTTCAAAGTGGATGCATCTTGAAAATTACATCACTGAGCATCTGCGTCATATAACTTGCACCAAAATAATAAAAAATGCAATTTTTTTCCAATGTGTAAAGAATGAAGTGTAGAACAACGTTATATATTTTTTTTCATATTTGGACAAGTACGTCAAAATTTATTAAAAAAAGTCAATACATATGTCTTTGATAACTATGGAAACATTTGTGAAAGAAATTAAAATTTAATATGTCAATGTAAATCAAATATAAAAAATATATATTGATAGAAAGCTTAGAAGGCGTGTGAAATTATGATGGTAATTTTACTAAGATTCAATTTGTAATGTGTAAACCTGATGATGAGCAAGTTGAGAAATGAGAATGAAGGAAAAAATCATGTCAAAATGAGGCAAATGAACCATCCAAGCCTAAGTACAAGCCAAAATGTGTATGCGTCTAGTAGAAGCCAAAACATGTGTGTTTTGTAAAACAAAAACACATACGCAACTTGTGCAACCAAAACATGTACTTGATTCGTGCAACCAAAACACGTACGCGATTTGTGCAACCAAAACACGTACACAATTTGTGCAACCAAAAAACGTACATGATTTATTTGACTAGAACACGTACACAATTTGTGCGACTAAAACATGTATGCAATTTGTGTGACCAAAACATGTACGTGATTTGTGCAACTAAAAAATGTACGCGATTTGTGCAACCAAAACACATATGTGATTTGTTCAACCAAAACACGTACGTGATTTGTGCAACCAAAACACATATGCAACTTGTGTGAATTGTGCAACCAAAACACATACGCGACTTATGCAACCAAAACATGTATTTGATTTGTGCAACCAAAACACGTACGTAATTTGTGCAACCAAAACACGTACGTAATTTGTGCAACCAAAACACATACGTAATTTGTGCAACCAAAACACATATGTAATTTGTGCAACCAAAACACGTACGTGATTTGTGCAACCAAAATATGTACACGATTTGTGCAACCAAAACACATACGTGATTTGTGCAACCAAAACACATACGTAATTTGTGCAACCAAAATATGTACATGATTTGTGTAACCAAAACACACTAATGTTTAATAAAAGCCAAAACACACTAATGTTTTATAAAAGCCAAAACACACTCATGTTTTGAATGCTAAAAGCACATATGTGTTTTGAATGCTAAAAACATGAGCATGTTTTTATTCAAATAACATGCTCATGTTATGGCTTGGAAAATTTGAGCCATAACATGAATGTGTTATTTGAATTTCTTTATAACACGAGTGTGTTTTTCTCATTTTTGAGCATTTGGCCACTTTTTTGTGCCTCATCTTGGTGCACATGCCTTTCACCTTGCCATCCTTAACCATATCTCTAAAAAAATGATACTATACATCAATGTGCTTGGTTCTAGTATGAAATGGTAGGTTCTTAGCCAAGCAAATCACACTCTAACTATCACAATAAATTATCACTATACCTTGTTTAATTCCAATACTTGAACATAGTCTCTTAAGATAAATGGATTCTCTACAAGAATCAGTAGTTGTCATATACTCAGTTTTATTAGTGGATAAAGCAACCATAGTCCAACACTTACCCATCTGACTGATTTCTCCACCAAATAAAGTAAACACATAAGAACAAGTGGATCTTCTACTATCAACATCACCTACCCAATTTGAATCCACAAAACCATGAATATCAATGAAATACCCATCTCCCACCATATTACCATGAGGTACCCCAAAAATATCTAAAGAATCTCTTAACTACATTGTAATGACTTCTACCAAGATTAAACATGTATATGGAAAGAACTCCCACTGCTTTGTAAATGTCTGGTCTAGTGTAGACCATAGCATACATCAAACTTCCAATTAGACTTTTCATAAGGCACTCTAGTCATGTCTTCCATCTCCAATGGGAATGTTGGACATTCTAATGTAGATAACTATGTTCCAACTATAAAAGGAACACATAATAGTCTATAATCATGCAAGTTAAATCTCTATAAAATTGAATTAACATACTTAATTTGGCCAAGATGTATCTTTCTATTCACTCTATCTTTTTTTATTTCCATCCCAAGAATGTGTTTAGTTGCACCAAGATCTTTCATTTCAAATTTAGCTGCAAGCTGAGACTTTAGTTCTAAAATCATTCATTTCCCTTTACCAATAAATAACATATCATCAATATATAATGAAATAAACATGAAACAATCACAATCAGATTTATAATAAACATAGTGATCTAATTTAGAACACTCAAATCCAAAAATTAACACATATGTATCAAATTTTTGGTACCACATCCTAGGACTGTGTTTGAGGCCATAAAAATATTTCTTCAATTTACAAACCAAATTACTTTTACCTTTCACCATATAGTGCCCTAGTTTTTTCATGTAAATATCCTCCTTCAAATCACCATGAAGGAAATCCATTTTCAGATTCATTTACTCAACCTCTAGATCATAAGCAACAACAATAGAAAGCAAAAATCTAATGAATTTCATTTTTGGAACAAGATAAAATATCTCGTCGTAATCAACACCCTTAGCCTAAGAGTAACCCTTTGTAATCAACTATGCTTTGTAATTCTCAATACCTCCATTTGGACCCATCTTTCTCTTAAACACCCATTTACAACTAATAAGTTTTCATCCTTCAAGCAATGGTACAAGATCCCATGTATCATTCTTTTTCAAAGATTTCATTTCTTCATCAATATAAATATGTCAGGATTCTATATCATTCATATCTAATGTCTCTTCTACAAATCTAGGTTCGTCAATGTTAGTATTCAAAGAAAAAATACATCTCCAATCATTAGGTGAATAACTTTCATGTGGTTGTCTATTCCTCGTAGACCTTCGAACAAGCTATGCCAAAGGTTCTCCCTTCTCTTCTGAATATTCAAAGTTGGATGATCTCTCCTCAACTTCTTATCTATCTAAGGACCTCAATTCAACTTTCTAACATGTAGAAGAAAGTTGAATCACATCTTCCTATTTATTTTGTTTTGGTTGCAATGTAACAGGATACTATTCAGTTTCTCTAAAAATAACACTTCTATTATATATTACCTTCTATGCTACAGGATCCCAAGGCTTATATCCTTTCACACCATAGTTATGTCCGATGAAGATATATTTAAGAGTCTTGTTCTCCAACTTTATTTGCTTCTCCTCTGGTACATGCGCATATGCCTCACAATCAAAAACTCTAAGATGTATTAGAAAAGGCTTATGACCCAGCCATGCCTCTATAGGCGTCTTATCAACAAGATCTGATGTAGGAGACTAGTTAATCAAATAACAAGCAGTGGCAACAACTTCATCCTAAAACCTTTGTTCTATACCAACACCACTCAACATATTCCTAGCCTTCTCCATTAGTGTGTTCATTCTTTCTACAGCTCCATTCTACTATGGAGAATATTGATTTTTCTTTTGTCTCAGAATGTTGCAATCTTTACAAAATCTATCAAAATTACTAGATTAAAATTCATTTCCATTATCAATCCTCAACATTTTATTTTCTTTCTAGTCTACAACTCAACCATTTCTATAAATTCTTTAAATTGATTGAAAACTTCATATTTACTCTTTAGAAAATATACCCATGTCTTTCTACTATAATCATCAATAGATGAAACATAATATGTGTATTTTCCAATCAAAGGAACATCTAAAAGACCAAATACATCAAAATGAATAAGATCTAATACACCACAAGATTTATGAGAACTCGAGTAAAACTAAACACAGTTTTCTTTTTCGTAAATTCAATGCTCACAAAAATAAAAATCAAGATTATAATCAGACAACCCTTCAAAAAGGCTTTTATTTTTCAAGGTCCTTAGACCCTTTTCTCCAATATGGCCAACTATTTTGTGCATAACATAGTATTCTCTATAGGTAACTTTTATTTAGAAGAAAGAGCACCCTTGGGTACACATAAGCCATGGCCATCCATTGAGGGTGAAACCCTCACATCTTCCAATGAAGTAGACACAACCTTTCTTTTCACAAAAGTAATATTTCACTCAATAGTGCATGCATCAAGTTTATATAATATTCCATATCTAACACCTATAGCAATCAAAATAGCACCTCTAATCATCTCACATCCTACATCAGAAAAGACTACCTGCACACCCACATCTATTAGTTTTCTCATAGATAACAAAATTTCATGCTAATTTAGTGTTATGCAACACACCATTAATATTTTCTATTCTACCATCAAGAAAATTTATTCTAACTTTACCACAAGAAAAAAAAAAAGAATCATCACCCAAGTGCACTTTACCTCCATCAAATTTCTCATATTCAGAAAACTAATCTCTATTAGAGGTCATATGAAAAGATACATTTGATTCAATTAACCATGTATCATTACCTACACGAGTGGCCAAAGTTGTGATGAATGCATCACCATCTTCCTTTGAATTCAAAAAACAATTGAGAGGGGGGTGAATCAGTTGTACACAAAACATCAAAATCCTCATTAGCATTCAGATCTGCATTTGTCCTTAAACCCTTAACAACCATTAAACCATTATCATGCATCATCAAAAAATAAACATGATAAAAATTAATGCAAACACATCCATAAACATGAGAACACCATATTTACATGGAAAAACCAAGAAGGGAAAATTGTGGTCAAGATCAGCTCATAATATAAAATAATTGCAACATCAAATATAATAGGCTCACTACCAAGGGGCTCACTACCTAAAATAAATAAGGGCTCATTGCTAATGGCTCACAAATAAATTAGAAATAAGAAGATATAATCTTGTTACAATGAGAAATCCATCTCAAAGCAACAAAAAATATCCACCACTTCTTGACCAGAACATTCACACTCTCTAAAGAATGGAGACACCTTCTACTCACTGCTTTGAGTAGTCATATGCATTAAATCTCACACTAAATTTCACACTTCACATCTCAAAACTTCACATCACACCCATTACACTTACTTCCTCCATCAATTAATCATACATATATACCATCTTCAACCTTGAAAATGATCTACAAGGTCAGCTATGCACCTCAAAACATGCAAATTCAAATTAGGTTGGAACCAAAAAAATCCTGCAATGGAAATGAATAAAGGAGGACCATATCACACCTTAAATCGGACCTAAATCTATATATACAAACCTCTCCATGCTTCCACAAACAATGAAGCATATTTGTAATTAGTGTAATACCCAAGGTCGGTTGAACCTATGTTAACACCATTAAACATTTAAGTACATGCTTCAAAAAATCCAAAGATGACTTGTAGACCACACACAACACTTCAGCACAATCTAAAATATTCCATCAACACCCTGAAATACAACACATCCTTCACAACATCATACACCTAGTTAACCTTTTGCACACTAGAACAAATGAATCCAACCTTGTGGAGCACCAAAACTCAAACAACTCAGACTGAAGATAGATATGAGTGATATAAGCACATTTCTAGATCTATAAGACCAAAAAGCACAACACGAAGAAATGTAGAGCAAAACCATTTCTCCCAAACAACACTACTTCACAGTTCAAAAACTGGTGAACACAACTTATTTTGTTGAATGATCTAGAACCAAAAAATTTGGATATAACACCTCTTATCAACATATCAAAACCATACAAGCATATCTTCAACCATGAAGAAATGTGGAGCAAAACACTAAACACCACTTTTCCACACTAAACACTCTTTAGCACATTGTCTCCTCTTTTATTCAAATTTTCTCAAAATCTCTTGGAAACCAAGCACCAAAAAAACCATCTCAATATCTACAACACCTTCTCAACATCTCAACCACACAAGAGGTTGAACATCCTCAAACATATCTCATCAAAGCATCACTAGAGGTTGAAATCAATGATACTACTAATGACAACATAATGCAACCAATCAAAGTATCTCCATAGGTTGGCATCAATGCAACAACAAAGATCTGTCCACATCAATGAAAACACAAACTTCCAAGAATATCCCCCTTTTTCATTGATGGAAACACATGATATGAAAAACCAACAATAATAGCTTTGATCACTAATCACCGACTCATATCCTACACTATAATGCATACTGCTTCCCCTTACACAATAATGTACACTTTTCAACACTCTCTTTTACAAGACTCCTTTCCCCCTTTCTACATTAGTTTTTTAGCTAACTTTCTCTCCCCCTTTAACATCAATGGCAAAGGAAAACATATATATTCTTTTCTTTGCTTCCCCTTTGACAACCATCACATACACTTTCTCTCCCCAAAGGGAAACACCTATAACGGATAAAAAATATTCAACTTTCACTTCCTTTAACAACACCAACATAATTACAACACTTACTCCCCTAGACTACAACAACCAACAATGCCACTACCTACTCCCCCTGAGAGGTAGCCACCAACATCAATCTAGAACAAGGAATGAATCTTGAAAACCACAAGCTTGATGCATAACCTTATACATCTAATTGAAATGAGGGGTAAAAACCCCTAACTTCTCTTCATTATAATAAAAATTATCCTTAGGAAGAGCCTTAGTGAAGATATCGACAACCTGATCTATAGTAGGCACATAATCCAACATCACCTCATTCTCTACAACCTTTTCTCTTAGAAAGTGATACTCGATTGAGATATGCTTTGTCATTGAATGGATTAGTAGATTATTTGAAATTTTGATAGCACTTGTATTGTCACATAATATAGGAATTGGTTCCTCAAATGACACTCTAATATCCTTTAAGGTTTGGTTCATCCACATCACCTGTGTGCAACATGATGCCGCAACAATGTATTCTACCTCTATAGTATATAATGACATTGAATCCAACTTCTTACTTAGCCAAGACACCAACCTGCTTCCAAGAAAGAAAGCACCACCACTTGTACTTCTCCTATCATCCACACAACCTACCCAATCTGCATCTGTATAAGCAGTTATAGAGAAATTGGAATCTTTTGGATATCATAAACCATGTTCTAGAGTGCCTTCCAAATATCTGATATTCTCTTTACTGCTACCGCATGTGACTCTCTAGGATCTTCTTGAAATCTATCCACAAGACAAAATACATGCATGATATCAAATCTAGTAGAAATTAAATATAGAGTCCTCCAATCATTGATCTATACTTGCTCTAATCAGCTTTAGGAGATTCTTCATTCTTACTCATCTTGCAACTAGTAACCATAGAGTACATACTAGTTTAGAGCCTTCCATTCTAAACTTCTTCAACATTTCCTTAATATACTTTGACTATGATATGGATATTCCTTTCTCTATCTGATTGATTTGGAGTTCAAGAAAGAAATTCATCTCCCCAAACATAGACATCTCAAACTCCTTTTGCATCTCTTCTACAAATATCTTGCACATATTTTCATTTCCTCCAAAGATTATATCATCAACATACACAATCACAATCAAAATTTGATCTTTCTCAACTGTAATTAAATATTTCTATCTACGATACCTTTATTGAATCCTTGCTGCAACAAGTACCTATATAATCTTGCATACCAATCTCTAAGAGCTTGCTTGAGTCCATGTAATGTCTTCTTCAATCTAAAAACCATATTAGGATTATCTAATAACTAAAAACATTTTGGTTGTTCAATGTATACCTCTTCTTCCAACTCACCATTCAAGAATACAGACTTCACATCCATCTGATAAATATTGAAATCCTTATGTGTTACAAAAGCCACAAACATCCTAATAGCCTCCATCCTTCCCATTGGAGAAAATGTCTCTTCAAAGTCTATTCCTTCTACTTGTGAGTAGCCTTTACACACAAGCCTTGCTTTGTTCCTAAAAACTTCTCCATTTTCATTTAGTTTGTTTCAGAAAACCCACTTAGTTACAATCACATTCTTGTTTGCTAGTCTTGGGACAAGCTCCCAAGTTTGGTTCTTTTCAATCTGAATTGGTTCCTCTTCCATAGCCTTGATCCAAAACTCATCTTTTCATGCTTCAATCATTATTTTATGTTCAACTTTGGAAAGTAAACATAGATTTACTTGTTATTCTATCATAGCAGCCTTTCTTCTTGTCAATACACCTATTCTTTTGTCACTAATGATTTTATTTTCAGAATGATTCATCTACACATACTTAGGGGTCTTAGGGATCCTTTTTGGAGCTTCTTCCTCTTCAACCTACACTTCTTTTTCCTTACCATCATCTTTATCTTCTTCTCTAAAAGAGAAGTCATCTAATTTATATCCTTCTATCAACATTGAGATTTTATGTAAGACTTCATCCACTTTGACACTTGCACTTTCAATAATCCTTTTTAGCCTCTTGTTGTAGCACTGGTAAGCCTCACTCTTTGTAGAGTATCCAAGGAAGATACCTTCATTAGGTCTTGTATCAAACTTTCCTAATTTCTCTTCATCTCTTCTAATATAGCATTTGCTTCCAAACACTCTAAAATATTTGATAGTAGGAGTCCTTCCATACCACAACTCTTAGGGATTCTTTGAACTATTTTTCCTTGCTTATGCTCTGTTAAATATGTAGACTGCAATATGAATTTCTTCTCTCCAATAGACATATGGTATATTTTCTTCCTTCATCATTTTCCTTGCTGCTTCTTGAATAGTCATATTCTTCCTTTCCACCACTCCATTCTATTGAGGGGTCTGTTGTCACATAAAACCACACCATACTGAATAAGAGTTTAGTGTTCTAATGACATAATGGAAACAATATCGAGGTTGTGGGACCTTGCAACACAAATGAGATTGAATCTCTAGAGAAGTCAAGCTTCCTCTTGTAAACTGAGTATGATTGTGTTGGTCTAACCAAGCACAATGAAAACCCTATCACTACCATAATCTAAAAAATCATAAGGGAAAAGAGATAGAAGGAAAATGTGAAATGAAAGGAAGGTGATGCATCAAGATTAGAAATGTGTTTCTTCCTGCTTCTAAACAACATAATTCATCAACAAAACAACTAAAAAATACATCCAAACATGAAGGTAAATAGATTTTACACAAACATGTAAGAAATAACAATGATAATAACTAAAATTTATTGATATAAAAAGCTTATAAGAAATCTTTACAATGGAAGAATGTAAGAATGCAACATTTGCAATAGAAAAACCCTAGAGAAGCTAGAGGAAGAACCCTAAAAATGAACACAAGTGTTTCCTTTATAGTTCAGGCATAACTAGGATGAACAATAACTAACCCTAACCCAACTAGGGTTACAAATCAAGGAGATCTGATCTAGAAATAACTGCTCATGAAATATGTGCCAAGAAGGGCGATGGATGTCATACCTACTGTGAGAAATCACACCAAAAGGACCTAGATAATAACAAACTTGCACACCATCTGTCTTGCCATAAGGATATGCAGGAAGAAGCCATGAAGAATCCCTATGAAATTCACGATTTTGGGTATGGAATGGTCAGAGAGGATGAGCAGCAACAATAAATGGGTATGACGCCCACAATTTCACTAGAAGAAGTCACCAAAATGCATTAAAGTCATCTTCAAAGTCCAAAAGAAAGAGATTTGGTAGTTGAGAGTAGTTGTGTATTAATGATGTCACCTAGAA
The DNA here is from genome assembly GCA_007258455.2 of Sequoia sempervirens. Taxonomy (NCBI): domain Eukaryota; kingdom Viridiplantae; phylum Streptophyta; class Pinopsida; order Cupressales; family Cupressaceae; genus Sequoia; species Sequoia sempervirens. The sequence goes on along the minus strand of VDFB02000020.1, from coordinate 58,353,016 downwards.
AAGCACAAAAAAATCATCACTAGGACCTCATCATGTTGAGGGGACCAACATCTTGGTCTCATCAATATGTACCCCTCTCTAATGAAGAGCCCCCGTGGAATGTCGAATGGACTACAACCTCCATCTTGCTGATGTTACACTTTCACTTTGATGTCATGCTCCTTTGATTTTCCTTTTGGCACATTACACTATCCAAGACACACCAACATATCAGGATGAGGCACATTAGGGTCTCACCAATATGCATACTTCATTCTGATATCGTCAACAAAATACATGCGCCCACAAAGACACATGTCACCTCAACACTTGTCATCCACCATCGGGCCCTACTAGCATCAACATCCCATCGAGATTTTGAAGGGGCCACAAAACAAGTCCTGTCGAAATCCACTGTCACTTCGATGCATCTCCATCAGAATATTGGAGGGACCACAAAACAGGTCTCATTGACATTGCATTCTATCTTCAACAAGGAGCCTTCAGAGATTGGGCCTCGAGCCATCAGATGTCAGGCTTGCAGCTTACTGCGTACTTGGAGGAAGGTGGAGGAAATCATGATGAAGGAAGAAAAGGTCAGAGTTGAAGAGGAGAGTTACCTCTTATTGAGGAAAGGTAAGAGGTAACTGAGAAGATTGAAGGCCGACTTCTAAAATTCCAACACTTAGTTAAATTTCAAAAGGGAAACCATTAGGGGGACAAGAAGATGTTAAAGAGACCAAAGAAGAAGTCCCTTTGACATAGCGAAGGAACCTTAAGCGATGACTGAAAGCCAAAAAAGCAAAATTTTGAAGGTTGGAGGGAATCCTTACCTCTTACCTCCCAAGGTAAGAGGTAAGACGTAAGGGCGAAAGGTGAAGTCTAAGGGCCAAAGCAGAAAAATGTAAGGAAAAGGAAGGAAAGAGGGAAGAGGGAGGACTGAAAGCCAAAGGATGAAAGGAGAAGAGCGAGAAATGGAAGGAGGAAGAGATTGGGGAGGAGGTAAAGGGTAAGACCGAAGGGAAAAACTTGAAACGCTTAGAAGAAAAGGGTTAAGGAAGGAAGCGATGGAGAAATCAAGCAAGGAAGAAGGTAAGTGATAGCCTGAAACCCCAAAATTTGGGGACTTAGTCAATTTTAGGGACCCCAAAGGAAACCTTATGCAAGATGGCTCATGGAAGATCACTCAAATCGGATATCAGTGATGGGTCATCTAAGGGTGGCATGAAATGACAATATTTTTGTGATTTCTGTGGGATGATTGTCTGCTAATCAAGGAGTCCATAGGCCTTATCAATCCATTGGGCATGGGGTCATGAGGGTAAAACTTCAACAACTGGGCATTCTCAAGGAAAAACAAAACATGTGTAGCTACACTTGGACAAAAGCATAGAAAATAGGAACATACATTCCCTTAAGGAGAATGTAGGGTGTGCAAAGCACTTAATGGAAAGAAAAACATTTACAATATATATATGAAAAACTCAAAACTTATCATAAATAAGATTTGAGATGAGTCACATTGACTGAGATTGGAAGAATCTCACTGTCCAACTTGGAAAGATTGAATTCATTGGCTTCCTTGCAGCTGGTGATCACGTATGGACCACTCCACATGGAATCAAACTTAGAATTTCTTCCAAACTTGGCTCTATCAGCATCCCATTTCACCACTAGATCTCCCTCGTGGAACACTCTATGAACTACCTTCTTGTCAAAATTTCTTTTGACTTGTGCTTGATGCGCTTCTATGACTTGCATAGACTTGTTCCTTGTCTCTTCTAGTTCCAAGAGCTCATCCAACCTTACTGTCATAGCATCATTTTCTTCTAACTCCAACTAATGTGCCAACTCAGGAGAAGAAAACTCCAAAGACAATGGAAACCTTGCTTACCTTCCATAAACCAACATGAAAGGAGAGTTACCAATTTCTCTTTTGGGAGTAATTCTATTAGCCCAAAATGTTGTATTGAACTTGCTATTCCAAACCCTTTGGTTGTCTTCAATGGTCCTCTTGATAATTCTGATCAGATTTTTGTTTGAAGACTCAGCCAAGCCATTACCCTGAGGATAGTAATTAAATGAGGCCTTCAAGTAAATTCCATGTTTCATTGCCCAATCAAGGATTTGGGCACTAGTAAAGTCCTTGGAATTATCATAAATAATGGTGGAAGGAGTTCCAAATCTTGTAACAATTCCATCAAGGAATTCTAAAATTGAAGCATCAATGGCATCCTTAAAAGAAACTGCCTTTGTCCACCTGGAAAAGTAGTATGTGGCTGTCAAAATCCACTTATGACCAGCACTTGATGGTGGATTTATCATACCAATGAAATCCAAATCCCATGTGTAAATAGTTGATCAACTTGGATGGGGTGATGAGGGAGGGAATCCAACCTTTTATTTTTGAAAAAGGAAGCACACTTTTTGCAAATTCTCACCCATTTGTGAGAATCATTGAACAAAGTTGGCCAATAATAACTAGCCCTCATAATCTTTGTAGTAGTAGTCCTTGCAGAGAAATGGCCACCTAAAGAGCCATCATGGAATTGATTTAGCAATTTGCTGACTTGGTCTACTTCTATGCATCTTAATAGGACTCCATTAAAGTCCTTTTTGAAAAGTATGCCATCCACTATGACATAGGGAATGGATTGTAATAAGAAATGTCTTATTTTGGTCCTATTTAGGCCTAAAGGATATCTACCTTCCTGTAAAAAGGTAGTCATATAATGCATCCATCTGCCTTGTATGTTTGCATTAGGTGCTTGGTATTCCTGTAGCACAAGGGCAACCTCTGTAGGAGTCTCAAATGTTGAGACAAGTTTCTCACACAACCATTTTCCTCTCACTAGCTTGGTGATTTTTATATCAACATCATACTCCATCACCTTGGTGATCCATCCAACCCTTTTCTCATTGATAACTCTACTCAATAAGAACTCTTTAACGCTGACATGGGGAACCATTAGCTAGATCTTTTTATTAGACAACATATGTCTAAATTTTTTCAATGCTCTAACAACAACAAGAGCTTTCTTTTCAACGTAGTTTTACTTGACTTCATAATCTTTGAGCCCTTCACTAAAGAAAGCAATGGGATGTTCCAGATTTTCTTTATTTAGCTAGGCTAGTATAGCCGATATACTTGCTTCACCTCCAAAGGTATAAAGAATGAAATCCTTGTAATAGTTAGGATTGACAAGGGTAGGAGCTTGAGAAATTTCTTGTTTGATAGCTTCAAAGGGTAAGTGCAAGAAGTTGGGCCCACATTCAAGGAAAGTGTCATTTTTCAGCTCTAAAATAGGTACCCATTCATTTTTTAAAATAAGTACCAATTTTAAAGTGGGTACTCATTCCAAAAGGTTTGAAACTCAAATACATGTTTTTTATTTGGATTTAGCCTTAGAAAAGGCATGGTAACCCAATACTTAGCCTTAGAATTGCAAGTACAAGATCATGGCAATTTCAATAGAAAAACAATTGGCAATATAGTTGATGAAGTTTTTTTCAAAAATATCTAATGAAATTAAAACCCATTATAGATGGTAATGTCTAGTTTCCAAATATATAATTTTTTTTTATGATTTGATTATTTTTATATTTTCTAATTAATTTATGAGGAAACTGGTCCATAAACTTAAAATGTCATGTTTTTGTATTTTTTAATAACTTTTAATTTGTTAATTTTATTGTTAAAAAAATATATATGGTATCAATCTATAAATAATTCTTTACACAATGAAAAAAAGAAAATTTACAAAATGATAACTTTAGGTCAAGTTATGGTGTCCGTACACAAGGGTTTTATAAACTAGCAATTAGGGCCAATAGAAAAATAGTAAATAAAAAAATATTGTTAAAAAATATCTTCATCAATCTTCATTATAATACACTTCATTTTGCAAAAGGAATTAGAAAAATACTTGTATTTAGGTCAAATTATGGTGTCTATACATGTACATGGTATGGTCCTAAAAAAATGACTTTTATAAAGTGGTTTTTATACATAAGTATTAAAAATTATTTTGTATCATCTAGGTATTAGAATAAATTACATGTTTGAAAACTAAACTCAAAATACTAAATTTCATATTACTGAACTTTTTTAAGATTCAATGTGTAAGTGCTTCAAATTTTAAGTCCAACTGTGACAAATTTTGAAAACTAGGAAAAAACACTTCAATTTTTGAACATTTTATGGACCCAACTTCTTGCACCTACCCCAAAGCTATCTCTACCGTACTTGGTCCACTTGAAAACCATTTTTTTCTTGAGCATAGAAGTAAGAGGATTTACCTACGCAACAAGATTTGGAATGAACCTCCTCACAAAGTTAATTGTGCCCAAGAAACTTTATAATCCTTTCTTGTGATTGGGAAGTGGGATGGCCAAGCTAGATTTTATTCTTGTGGGATCAATGACCAAGCCATCCTTTGAAACAATGTGCCCAAGAAGCTTGTGTTGATTAGTGGCGAAGATACATTTATTTGGATTTAGGGAAATACCATATTCCTTGCATTTCTGAAATACTTGTTCAAGGTGACTAAAATGGTCACTTTCATGCTTTGAAAACATCGTGATATCATCCAAGTAGACCAAAACAAACTGTCTAAACACACCTTGAAATGCCATATCCATAGCTCTTTGAAAAGTGACACCTACATTAGTTAGACCAAAATGAATTTTACAATAAGCATAGGTTCCCCACTTTGTAGTAAATGTTGTCTTATGCTGATCAGATTCTTGGACCAAAATCTGATTGTAGCCTGAGTAGCTGTCCAAGAAAGAAAACATTTTTGACCCATTGAATCTTTGTAAAATATGCTCCACGGAGGGGAGGGGATAATGATCCTTTAGGGATGCTTTATTTAGATTCCTAAAATCTACACAAAATCTTATCTACCCATTCTTTTTTTTTTTTTTTCTGATAACAAGATTTACAACCCATGAAGAATGCTTGATGGGAAAAATGATTCTAGCCTCAATCAATTTGGCCAATTCCTTTCTCATCAAAGGATCAATCTTAGGATTTATAGGCCTTTGTTTTTGACTTACGGATTTGTAATCTGGATCCAATTCAATATTTTGTTGGAAAAAGCTTGGGTTAAAACCCTTTAGGTCTTCATAATTCCAAGCAATTACATCATTGTATCTATTGTAGAGATCTATGAAAACATCATGTTCAATAGTAGAGCATACCTTTTCCAAGTTTAGAGACTTGCCCTTTGAAATTTCTACTGGCTTGAATTCACCCCTCTTTGCAACTAAGTTCATATTTTTCTACTTTAACTAATCATCAGGGTTGAAAATACCTTCAAGAGTGATAAGACCGTTTAGTAGCTTGTTGCCACTCAGCTACACAATTTGATCACCATACTGATTTTGTAGCCTAGACTAATTTCTTTCATAAAATTCTACCTCCTCTTGTAGAAAATTCACTATCTATTGGTGATTTCCAAAGACTTTCCAGTGATCTTGATTATCTGGAATAACAAGCCTCACCACGAGTCTGATATGTTGCTCCTCTTCATTTACAATATGTGCTCGTATGTCAAACTAAGCACCAACTGCTGCAATTCTATCAACATGTTTATTTTGATTTCTTAGAATTTTTTGGATGTTAAAACCTTCAAAGTCCTCAATTAAATCCCAAACCCTATGCTTGTAGAATTTGAGAAGATTATTCTTGGTTGAGCTTTGAGTTTAGACTTGATGAACAACCAATTCACTATCACTAAAAACCTATAACATCTTGATATTTCTTTTTTATGCAAGTTGGAGACCTTGGACAAGTGCTTCATACTCAGCCATGCTGTTAGTGCAACTAAATTGAAGCCTGGAAGAAAAGTAATATTTCTCCTTGCTCAGAGATACCAGCATTACACTAGCACCAACACCATTTCTATTTCTAGAACAATCAAAAAATATCAGCCAGAGTCCCCCTACATCCTCTTAAGCTTTTATGAGATTGGGGATAGGAGCACTCTCCTCATAAATGCAATAAGTGCCAAGAACAATCTCCTCTAATTCAGCAGCAAAAAATGGATTGAAATGTAAAGCATTGCCCCATTCATCCAACAAACAACCAGGTACTTCCTCTATAGGATTTGCAGGCTCATGACTAGAACACTCTTCCTTTTGATCATGCAATGTAAGGTTCATGTTTATTGGACTAGGAGTTTAAGGTTCAATATGATCATTTGCTATGGGATCATATTTGATGGTTGCTTTAGTGCCATATCTAGTTCTAAATATCATGTGAGACCAATTAGCAGACAAGTACCCACCTACCTTAGCTATGAAATCCCTAGACAAGCAAATAGAAAAATGAGCAGGGAGGTCTATGACTGAAATGTCTTGCAAGACATCACAGTTGATACATCCATGCAAGGACAATTTTAAGTCTTTAATTAACCCCTATGGTATTGAAAATAGTGCCATCCAATTGAAAAAAATTTCTACTCACTGATTCATACTTGATGCCAAGCATGTCAACAATCCCCTTAGGAATGACTAAATTACTTGACCCTAAGTCTATCATACAATTATGCACTATATGATTCCCAATAATTAAAGAAAGATAGAAGGGAGGTGGCTTACTAATTTTGTTTGAATTCCCTTCTTCTTTGGGTTACACTAGGCTGGTTGATGGAGTAGTCTTCTCTTTTTCTTGTTTATCCTCTGTTTGTTTATGTTCCCTCAAAGCCTAGTGTAACAAATCCCTTTGTGATGGGATAGATAGAGCCTCCCACATAGTAACATTCATATTGGATTTCTTAATTTCCTCTACTATGTTGAATGGAAGCTGATTAGCTTTAGAAGGAACCCTTGGAACAAGGTCAACTCTTGTTGCTTATGTGATCTTAGGCTGCTCCACCAATTGTTTAGGCCTATTAACAGGTTGATTTGATTGTGGAATATCTGTTGTTCTACTTGTTGGTCCAACATTACCAACATTTTTATATGGTTGGGAAGATGGTGGTTACCCAACCATGGGAGATGCACCACCCTCCATTGCTCCTTTCTTTGATCTTGTATTATGTGCTATTGCATCGGTATCCGCTTGATTTACACCACATAAATCTGCTTGACCCCAAATGAAAAATGAAGAGTCATCTCGTGCATTATTCTGACTATTAGTATTTGTTTGGTTCATGCCAAATTGTTGCTTCGAAGTAGAGGTTTCATTTTGAGCTACCAAAGTTTGCACAAACTCGCCATTTTGACAAGCATTTTGATTATGAGCTTGCTCACAAGGGTAACACCACTCTTGATCTTGTGCTAGATTATTTTTCACTGGGACCAAAGCCTTAGAATTTCTGGTAGCAGGTGTATGTATGTTGTTCATGGGTTTAGTATGATTCCACTGATTTTTCCCTTGATAAGGTGGCCTATTTTGTTGATAACCTTGATTTTGAGGCTGATAAGGCCTTTTTTAGCTTTCTACCTCTTTATTGACACCAATTCATTGTTCATACTTCGAAGCAAGGAAATACAATCTTCTAGAAGTGCAATAGAAATAGAAGGTTGTCTCATAGGAACCACTAGAATAGGATCCATTGTTGGTTGTGAAGGAATCTCTGGAAATAGAGGCATTGGTGGCCTAAGAGCTATCTTCCTAGCCTAAATTAAATATTTTTTTGCGCTTATGGCAACATCATATGCATCTGGTAAGGTAGAACCACCCATTGATTGAATCATAAGAAATAGCTCACTGTTAAGAGCTCTTAATAAATATAAGAAATCATGCTTGGAGGAAGGCTTGACCAAAACATGAATTCTATCCCAAGTCTTTTGAAATCTATAGTTGAAATCACTCATGAATTCATGAGGTGCTCTTTTGGTTTTGGTTAGCTATTCTACTAGGGATAGGTGGTCACTCTTATCTTCAAAATGTTTGCATAATTTCTCCCCTAATTCATCCTAGTTGTGAATGGAGTTGGGTGGCAGTCCTCTATGCCATTGTAGTGCTTTTCCCTTAAGTGAAGTGGCAAGTAATCTAACAACCAGGTTGTCTTTTGTTACATCATGTACAAAGCATATATTTGCTACATCTATGATGTGTTCTACTGGGGTTGTAGATGTTTCACTAGTAAAATGGAGAATAATTTTGAGGGAATTCACTGGTATATCATCCTTTTGGGCTGAAATTAAGGGGTTGCCACTAATAAAAGACACAAAGGGTTTATTTCTAGGAACAACCATATGGAATAGATTTATGTTTGTATGGGTAGTAGTTGTTCTAGTTTGAAATAATCTACCCACAAGTGACATAGATAGGGCTCTAGGAGAAATTATGCTCCTACTTCTTCTTATGGGTGACAAAGATTATTTATTTCTTCTTCTAGAAGTGGAAAAAGAGAGTTGAATGTATTGGAAATTACCTCTAGAAGACACTCTTTTTTGAGTTCTTAGCATGAATGTGCAGGTCCAATCTTGGATCAAGAGTTCTAGGTAGCAATAGGGTCACCAATTTTTATATAGTTTCCTCTCTTGACAACAGAGTCACCAGTTACTTGTTTGAGAGTCTCCTTAAGGCTGGAATGTTAAGAAAAACACCACTCTCAATAAAATGAAATGAAATTTCTTGCTTTTCTCATCGGGCATTCCAAGAACTGTTGTCACATAAAACCACACCCTATTGAACAAGAGTTCAGTGTTCTAATGATACAATGGAAACAATCTCAAGGTTGTGGGACCTTGCACAAATGAGATTGAATCTCTGGAGAATGTTGGCTTCCTCTTCTAAACTAAGTGTGATTGTGTTGGTCTAACCTGACACAATGAAAACCCTATCACTACCCTAATGTAACAAATCACAGGGGAAAAGAGATGGAAGGAGAACATGAAATGAAAGGAAGGTGATGCACCAAGATTATAAATGTTTTTCTTCTTGCTTCTAAACAACATATTTCATCAAAAAAATAGATAAAAAATACATTCAAACATGAAAGTAAACATATTTTACACAAACATGTAAGAAATAACAATGATAATAGTTGAGATTTGTCGATATAAAAATCTTAGAAGCAATATTTACAATGACAAAATGCAAGAATGTAGTGTTTGCAATAAAAAATCCTAGAGAAGTGAAAGGAAGAACCCTAAAAATGAGTACAAGTGTTGCCTTTATAGTTTAGGCATAATTGGGATGAACAATAACTAACCCTAACCCAACTAGGGTTACTAATCAAGGAGATATGATCTGGAAATAATTTCTCATGAAATCTATGCCAAGGACAATGGATGCCATACCTGCTAAGATAAATTGTGCCACAAAGACCTGGAGAAGAATAAACTTGCACACCATATATCTCACCATAAGGATCTGCAAGAAGAATTCATGAAGAATCCCTTTGGAATTCATGATTTTGGGTATGGAATGGTTAGAGAGGGTGAGCAGCAACAATAAATGGGCATGAGACCCACAATTTCACTAGGAGAAGTCACCAAAATTCATTAAAGTCATCCTTAAAGTCCAAAAGAAAGAGATTCAGTAGTTGGGAGTAGCTATGTATTAATGGTGTTACCCAGAAAAGCACGAAAAAACCATCACTAGGACCTCATTGTGTCGAGGGGACCAACATCTTGGTCTCATTGATATGTGCCCCTCTCTGTTAAAAAGCCCCCGCGAAATGTTGAAGGGACTACAACCTCCATCCTGCTGATGTTACACTTTCACTTCTATGTTGTGCTCCTCTGATTCTCCTTTTGGAATGTTACACCATCAAAGACACACTAGCATATCATATTAAGGCACATTAGGGTCTCACCAATATGTGTACTTCATTCTAATACAACCAGAAAAAGACTTGGGCCCACAAAGACACTTGTCACCTCAGCACTCGTCATCCACCGTCAAGCCCTATTAGCATCAACATCCCATCGGGATGTTGAAGGGACCACAAAATAGGTCTTGCTGAAATCCACTATCACTTCGATGCATCTCCATTAGAATATCAGAGGAACCACAAAACAATTCTTGTCAATATTTCATTTTCTCTTCAATAAGGAGCCTTTGAAGATTGAACCTTGGGCTGTCGGATGTCAAGCCTGCAACTTATTGCGTACTTGGAGGAAGGTGGAGGAAACTACAATGAAGGAAGAAAAGGTTGGGTTCAAATAGGAGAGTTACCTCTTATTGAGGAAAGGTAAGAGGTAATTGAGAAGACTGAAGGCCGACTTTCAAAATTTTGACACTTAGTCAAATTTTGAAAGGGAAACCATCAGGGAGACAAGTAGATGTCAAAGAGACCAAAGAAGAAGTCCCTTCGACATAGTGAAGGAACATCATATGATGACTGAAAGCTAGAAAATTAAAATTTTGGAGGTCGGAGGGAATCCTTACTTCTTACCTCCGAAGGTAAAAGGTAAGATGTAAGGGTGAAAGGTGAAGGTCGAGGGATGAAGAAGAAAAAATGTAAGGAAAAGGAAGGGAAGAGGGAAGAGGGAGGACCGAAAGCCAAAGGTCAAAAGGAGAAGAGTGAGAAATGGAAGGAGGAAGAGATCAAGGAGGAGGTAAAGCGTAAGGCCAAAGGGTGAAACATGAAACACTTAGAAGAAAAGGGTGAAGGAAGGAAGTGATGGAGAAAGCAAGGAAGAAGGTAAGTGACAGCCCGAAACCCCAAAATTCTAGGACTTAGTCAATATTAGGGACCCCCAAGGAAAACTTATACAAAATGTCCCATGGAAGATCACTCAGATCGAATATCAATTATGGGTCATCTAAGGGCGGCATGAAATGACAACAGGGTCCTAGGAGTTGACAAATGTCTCTTTATTCCATGATCTTCACAAAAATTGTTAAACTCATTGGAGATGAAATCTCCACCTTTGTTAGATCTTAAACATTTTATTTTCATATACATTTCACTCTCAACCATAGATTTAGATTCCTTAAACTTATCTAGAGATTTTTATTTTTCTTTGAGAAAAGTCACCCAAGTTATTCTAGAGTAATCATCAATCAACAACATGGAATACTTGTCACTTTGAAAACTTTTTGTTCTTATAGGTCCACAAAGGTTTGTATGCACCAACTCCAAAGGTCCTATGGTAGAATGTTCTTTGACATTGAACCTTTTTCTTATTTAATTCCCAACCTAACATTCCTTACAAACTGCATTTATAAGCTTTGTAATATTTGGCACATCTCTCATAGCTTGAGCAAGGCTGATTCTAACTAGGCTATCAAAATTGATGTGACACATTCTTCTATGCCATAGCCAACTTTCATTGATTTGAGTCATAAAGAACATACTATTAGCACCCTTAATTTGATGAACATTTCCATCTGTCCTTCCTCCTACAACAACCAAAGTTCCAGAGCCTTTTTTGATCTCACAACCACCATCCTAAAATACAAGCTTATATCATTTACTACACATTTGTCCTACACTTAGAAGATTCTGTTGGAGACCCTTAACATAAAGGACATCATCTATGTTATGCTTTCCATCAAAACTGATTGAACCTTTTCCACATATCTTAGTAGATGTATCATCTCCAAACTTAACAAAACCACCTTTAAGCTTCTCAAGTTTAACAAATTTACTTTTATCACCTATCATGTGATTTGAGCATCCATTATCAATAATCCAGTAATTTTTATCTTCTCTAGCATGAATAGTAGTCTCCATAGTTCCATTATGACCTACTTTCGGAGAAACTTCCTTCATACATCTTTTAGAGCTAGTAGAATTAGTTCCAAAATTTAAAGACATAAACAAGCATTCATCATTTTCATCATCTGGGTAATCAGATTCATCATCATATTTATTGGGATGTTCTTTAACATAGTATTCTCTTAATTGATTTACCCTTATTCTCCTTAAATATGTCATTTGAAGCTTTGACTGGACATCTTGAAGCATAATGACCTATCTTTCCATAATTGAAACATTTGAAATGTAACTTACCTCTGTAATTTCCATTTCCCTTTTTCAATCTCCTCACAAATTTTGATTCTAACTCATCAAACTCATCTGAACCAGATTCCTCATTCTTCTCTTCTTTGCCAAATTTGAAAGTAGTCTCTTTTCTTGAATCACTTGTACCAAACTCTCTCAATTCAAAATTAGTTAAAGAACCAAACAACTAATCTCTAGAATAATGATCTAAATTTTGAGCTTCTTCAATACCATAAACCTTATGACTATAAGATTTAGGAAGAGTTCGTAATACCTTAGATTTACCACCTCATCTTCTTCAAGTTTTCCACCAAGACCTCTGATGGAATTGACAACTTTTTCCACTCTATGCATGTAACCTGTAATATCTTCATCTTTTATCATACTTAGGGTTTCAAATTTAGTCTTCAAATTTTGCATCTTTGCTTGCTTGACCTTATCATCTCCTTCATAGATACTTTCCAACTTTTTCCAGATCTCACTAGAAATTTTAAGGCTCATAAATTTCACAAGTTATAAATTAAAAAGACCAATCAAAATATAATACCTTTCTTTTCCACTGTTCTCATATACCTTGATCTCATGATCAGTATTTGGACCATTTGTAGGAATTGTCTATCCAGTTTTAGCAGACTTCCAAACTCCAAACCCTAGAGAAATAAGAAAACCTTCCAACCTAGTCTTCTAGAATGAATAATCAGATCCATCAAATAGAGGAGCCTCCTTCTTGTGCACCATCCTTGATATACCTTAAGAAGTTAAGCTTTCTTCCAAGGAACATTGCTCTGATACCAATTATTGAATGCACATGACAACTGAGAAGGGCGGGTGAATTAGTTGTACATTAAAACATCAAAAGCATCATTAACATTTAGATCTGCATTAGTCCTTAAACCCTTAACAACCATTAAAACCTTATCATGGATTAGAAAAAAATAAACATGAGAAATAATAATGCAGATAGATCCATACACATGAGAACACTAGATTTACATGGAAAACCCAAGAAGGGAAAACCATGATGAGGATTAGCTCACAATATAAAGTAATTACAACACTAAATACAATAGGCTCACTATCGGAGGGCTCACCGCCTAAAATAAATAAGGGATCACTGCTAATGGCTCACTGCCAAATTAGAAAGGAGAATATAGAAGATTGTTACAATGAGAAATCCATCTCGGAGAAATAGAAAAGATCCACCACTACTTCACTAGAATATTCATACTCTCTGAAGAATATAGACACCTTCTGCTCACTGCTTCCAATATTATTAGGCATTAAATATCACATTTCATTTCACAATTTTGCACTTCACATCTTAATACTTCCTATCACACCCCTTACACTTAATTCCTCCATTAATTCATCATAGATATATACCATCTTCAACCTTGAAAACAATCTGCAAGGTCGGTCATGCACCTCAAACATGCAAATTTAATTTAGGTCAGCACCAAAAAATTCTTGTGGTGGAGAGGAATGAAGGTAGACCATATCACACCTTAACTTGGACCTAAATCTATGTATACACACCTCACCATGCTTCCAAACACATCGAAGCATATCCATAATTAGTGTAAACACCCAAGGTCATCTAAACTTGTGTTAACACCATTAAACGTTTAAGCACATGCTTCACCAAATCCAAAGAAAACTTGTGGACCACACACAACACTTAAAAAAATTATAGAATATTCCATCAACACCTTGAAATCCAACACATCCTTCATAACATCATACACCTAAAGAAAATACTCATTCTATACACCAAGTTAACATTTTGCACACTATAACAAGTGAATCCAACATTACAAAGCACCAAAACTCAAACAACTTAGACTAAAGATAGATATGAGAAATATAAGCACATTTCAAGATTTGCAAGACCAGAAACCACAACACGGAGAAATGTGGGAAAAACCATTTCTCCTAGACAACACTGCTTCACAGTTCACACACTAGTGAACACAACTTCTACTGAATGATCCAGAACCAAAAAATATAGATATAACACCTCTGAAAACATCTAATTGAAAATATATAAACCATACAAGTAGATCTTCAACCATGAAGAAATGTGGAGAAAAACACTAAACACCACTCTGCCACATTGAACACTCTTTACCACACTATCTCCTCTTTTATTCAAATTTTCTCAAAAGAAATTGCAAACCAAGCACCACCACCATCTCAATATCTACAACACCTTCTCAGCATCTCAACCAAACAAGAGGTTGAACATCCACAAAAATATTATCATCAAAGCAACACTAAAGGTTGACATCAGTGATACTACTAATGACAACATAATGCAACCAATCAAAGCATTTCCATAGGTTGACATCAATGCAAAAACAAAGATATGTTGATATCAATGGCAACAAAAATTTCCAATAGTTCCTTCTCAGATTCAGAATCAAAATCAAATCTCTTCTTCTTCTTCTTCTGTTCTTCCTTTTACTCCTTACAAAAGTGTCTAGGCTTACCGTAGTTCCAACAAATAACATTGGAATTTCTAGTAGATTTAGATCTCTCCTTGGATTTAGATTTATCACACTTATCATTCTTCTTTTCTTTTTTCCTTATGTCTTTCATGAACATTTAGGACTTCCTTGGCACTAATGGATACCTTCCTCCTCATCTCTTCAAACAACAAAGAACCCACCACATCTTCAGTATTCAAGATAACTAAAGTGATCCCAATAGTCATAACAAGAGAATCCCATGAATTAGTGATGCAAGAGAATCCATGGTCATTGGCAATCTTGCATCAATCAAAAATATTTTCTTGCTTTGTTTTGTATTTGCAATTTCAATTAGTAGATTAAATGATGCATTATAAATTTCATTACTAGTTTTCAATTATATGATTATGAATAGATGTGTTATAATTCATGATTTAGATTTTGTAGCTTCATATTATGTTTCATACTCTTGAGGATTAGTTAAGTTAGGACACTAGTTTAATAGTTAATAGTTAGAACATTTAGTATTAAGTACCCATAACAAAAGGTAGATTACTTGTATTTTTTTCCACTATTTTTTGAATTTGTAGTTTATTATGATTCCAAGCTTTTACTGTATTTTCACATGTTTATCCCCCTGTACTCAACTAATGTAGGATGTCTAGAATCTATGAATGCATATACTTTTCCAACACTATCTAAAGTTTTACGAATCCCTGGTTGATGATTTAATGCAACCCTCTAATGAATGATGAACTACTTAGTTAGGGATCCTTAGGTCCTTTGAGCTAGGTGCATACCCAGTATCACAAAGTTAATTAGGAATTAGAGTTGGCTCCATAAGATGCATAAGCGATTATTCCACATAGATCTTAAATCCTATTTCTATTAATTCCAAAGTTGGGGAAATCTAATAAAAAAAAGCAAGAAGAAAAAGAGGAATCCATGGATAAAGATCAATCTTCAATCAAATCATAAATGCTAAGATCCAAGGGAGGGAGCACCTCCCTTGGAGAACAACGAAGATCTTAACTTGGGATGTCAGGGGCTTAAATAACCCTAAAAAAAGGTGCTTAGTTAAGCACCAATTGGAGAACAAAATGCAAACATTATCCTAATATTGTCACATCTTGTGTTCTTGCCTAAATTTATAAGTAAAATGAATTGGTTGTGAATGTTGGATGAAAATATTATGAATATGGACAAATTTGTTTTAAATTATATGCTATTTTAAATGCTTGAATTTGAAATTCAAATTGAAATGAAATGGAAATAATTATCATGTTGTGACTATGAGTTAAATTTCTCGTATATGTTTTTTTAAGGACTAACCTACTAGAATGTGTGATTGAGTGTGACCGAGTATAGGAATATGAGTAGGTAATTGTCGAAGGCAAGAACATGGTTGAGGTACGGGTATCCTAGCTGCTTGATAAATGAATGGTAGAATGGAATCTTGAGGCATCCACACTCAAACGTAGTAGCATTCATAATTGCATTGAGTATGTTATGATTTCATTTGAGCTGGATTGGTTTCATCATTTTTTTTGTGTTCTCTACATATGTCATTGTGTGTTATGACCTAATTGATGGCTATGTTATGGTTATTATGTTACAAAAATAGACTTAATTGATGAAGTAAAAATATGTCCTAGAGTATTTTTTTTCAAAAACTAATGATTGATTTGGAGAATAAAAGATTTTATTTATTATATATAAATTACAAGATTTATAGTTATATATATTAATAATAATATGATATTATTATTTGCATATATAAATAATTAAATATATAGTTTTTTGTTAATAAATGTATAACTAGTTTTTAAAGTTAATTGCATGATAAATAAAACTAATTTAAGTTGTTATTAATCTAGAAATAGTTGTAAATTAAATTTCATAAATTATATATATATTATTAATAATATAATGATATAATATTATTATTAATATATATAAATACATAAGTGTATAAAAAGCTTATTAATGAAATCTATAAATAGCTTGTTTTAAAATATAAATAGTTTAAATAAATTGTATGGTTATTAAATTGCTAAAGAAGACAAAAACTAAAATTAAAAATAAATAAATAAATAAAAGAATATAAAATTAGCAGTCGTCAGATGAACAATACCTTAGGTATCAACATCAACTTATGTAATTACAAGGTTGAGACACATTTTCCCAACAAATCTCCCACTTGTTGAATACCTTGCAAAATAAACGGGAAGGTGAATAAACATCATCTCTTAATTGCTAGGGGCCGAAAGGCCCATAGTCTCTAAACACCATCTGAGCTTCTTTGTGCTCATAGCTTTAGTTAAATAATTAGTAACAATCCTACATATCAAACCTCTATAAAATTGAATTGACATACTTACTTTGGCCAAGCCATAGCTTTCTGTTCACTCTATCTCTTCTAATTTCCATCCCAAGAATGTGTTTAACAGCACCACGATCTTTCCTTTCAAATTTAGCAGCAAATTGAGATTTCATTTCTAAAATCATACCTTTCCCTTTACCAATAAATGACATATCATCAACATATAATGCAATAAATAGAAAAAAATCACAATTGGTTTTGTAATAAACACAATGATATGATTTAGAATGCTCAAATTCCAAACTCAACACATATGTATCAATTTTTTGGTACCACATCCTAGGAATCTATTTTAGGCCATACAAAAATTTCTTCAATTTCCAAACGAATTTACTTTTACCTTTCACCACGTAGTGCTCTAGCAGTGTCATATAAATATCCTCCCCCAAGTCACCATGAAGGAAAGTAGTTTTCACATCTTTTTTCTCAACCTCTAAATCATAAACAATAGTAATAGAAAGCAAAAATCTAATGGATTTCATTTTTGCAATAGGATAAAATATCTCACCATAATCAACAACCTCAAATTTAGAGTAACCTTTTGCAACCAACCTTGCTTTGTACTTCTCAATACCTTCATCTCAATCAATTTTTTCTTGAATACCCATTTGTCACCAACAAGTTTTTTTCCTTTAGGAAATGGTACAAGATCCCAAGTACCATTCTTTTTCAAAGCTTTCATTTCTTCATCCATAGTAATCTTCTAGGATTCTACATCATTCATAGCTAATGCCTCTTCTACCGATATAGGTTCATCCATGTTAGCATTCAAAGCAAAAATTCATCTCCAATCATTAGGTGAATACCTTTCAGGTGGTTTTATGTGCCTTGTAGACCTACAGACAAGCTAAGTTGGAGGTTCTTCCTCCTCTTCTAAATATTATGAGCTGGATGAGATCTCCTCAACTTCTTGTCTATCCATGGGCCTTGATTCAACTTTCTCAAGTGTAGAAGGAAATTGGATCACATAATCCTGTTTACTTTGTTCTGGATGCAATGTAATAGAAGAAGGCTTAGTTTCTCTAAAAATAAAACTTCTACTATGTATTACCTTATGTGCATCAGGATCCCAAATCTTGTATTCTTTCACACCATAAATATATCCGATGAAGATGCATTTCATAGCCTTTTTCTCCAACTTTGTTCACTTCTTCTTTGGCACATGTGCATATGCCTCACAACCAAAAACTTTAAGATGTCTTAATGAATGTTTGCAGCTTGACCATGCCTCTATATGCATCTTATCAATAAGAGCTGATGTAGGAGATCTATTAATCAGGTAACAAGTAGTGGCAACAACTTCAGCACAAAACCTTTGTTCTAGACCAACACCACTCAACATACTCCTAGCCTTCTCCATCAGTGTCTTGTTCATTCTCTCTACAACTTCATTCCATTGTGGAGAATATAGATTTGTCATATGTCTATGAATACCACTATATTTATAGAATCTATCAAAATCATTAGATAAAAATTCACCACCATTATCGATCCTTAAACATTTTATTTTATTTCCAGTCTGCAACTCAACCATTACTTTAGATTCTTTAAATCAACTGAAAACTTCATATTTACTCTTTAGAAAGTATACCCTTGTCCTCTTACTATAATCATCAATAAATGAAAAATAATATGTGGATTTACCAATTGAAAGAACATCTACAGGACCAAACACATTAGAATAAATAAGATCCAATACACCATAAGATTTATGAGAAATCGAGTAAAATTAAACATGGTTTTGTTTTCCATAAATGCAATACTCACATAACTCACATTCAAGATTACATTAAGATAGACCTTCAATAAGGTTTTTATTTTTCAAGGTCCTTAGACCCTTTTCTCTAATGTGGCCAAGTCTTTGGTTTCATAACACAGTTTTCTCTGCAAGTAACTTTGATTTAGAATAAATAGCACCCTTGGGTACCCAAAATCCATGACCATCTATTGAAGGTGAGACCATCACTTTTTCCATAGACTTGCTTTTCATAGAAGTACTATTACAATCAATAGTGTGTGCATCAAGCTTATACAATGTGCCATATCTAAAACCTCTAGCAATCACCATAGCACCTATGACCATCTTACATCCTACATTTGAAAATACTACCTGCACACCTGCATCTATTAGTTTTCTCACATATAGAAAATTTTGTGTTAAACCAGGGATATGCAACACACCATTAATCCTTTTTATTCTACCATCAGGAAGCCTAATTTTAACCTTAACACAAACAACAATATTTAAATAAGAATCATCACCCAAATACACCTTACCTTCTTCAAATTCTTTATATTCAGAAAACCAATCTTTATTAAAGGTCATATGGAAAGATGCACCTAAGTCAATTAACCATGCATCATTACCTACACAAGTTGCCAAAGCTGCAATGAATGCATCACTATATTCCTTCTCAGACTCAGAATCAAAATCAAATTTCTTCTTTTTCTTCTTCTTTTCTTCTTTGCAGTCCTTACAAACATGTCCATGCTTACCGTAGTTCCAACAAATAACTTTGTACTTTCCAGGAGACTTAGATCTCCCCTTGGACTTAGATTTTTCATGCTTCTCATTCTTCTTTCCCTTTTCCTTAGGTCTTCCATGAACATTTAGGGCCTCCTTGGCACTAATGGATACCTTCCTCCTCATCTCTTCAAAAAGAAAAGAACCCACCACATCTTCAAACTTTAATATAACATAAGTACTCCCAATATCCATAACAAGATAATCCCACAAATCGGGAAAAGAACAAAGCAATATCTGACATTTCTCTTCCTCATCCATTTTGACACCAATTGGTGCCAATTAAGCCACTAGCATATTGAATGCTTCTAGGTGGTCTATAATTCATCCACCCTCTTCCATTCTCAAGGAATGCAATTTCTTCCTCAAGAAATGCACTAAATATTTGGCTTGATACATCTCACCAAGCTTCTTCCATAGTTTTTGTGGAGAGGTCTCTTCATGGACATTGATTAAAATAGAGTCTACTAAGCACAATTTGATTAGACCCTTGGCTTTATGGTTCATAACATCATATTTAGTAGCTTGAGTAGGATTTGTAGGCCTTGAAACATTCTCATCAACAACATCCCACAATATCGATCTATCAACAGATCCTCCATCTTCAGCTTCCACATTTCAAAATTCTTTCTAGAAAATTTATCCACCTCTATTCTCCCTAATGAACTTGCCATCTGAAAATTCCTACAACAAGATCAGAAAGTTTCTTCTGCACAAGCTCCCATTCAAATTTGGATTAGTTTAAAAAACCTAACAACCCACAACTAAAACCAAAGGTGATCAAGCTCTGATACCATTTTTAAGGAAGCTAAGGTAGCAAAACAACTTCTTACACTAATTTTGAGAGGAAGATAATGGAAAATTTTTACAGATCTTTAATAGTTACAAAAACTTAAACAAAAATATACATAATTATCATGCATATCGCAACATAGTGATTTACGTGGCGAAAACCCTTTTAGGAGAAAAACCCCACACTCCAAAAGTTGCCCAATATATTATTTAGGAATCTTAAATATTACAATATACTTGCAGAGCAAGCTTGTCATAGGAGTATCACCAACCAAAGATCTAGAGGCAATATGAATGCTATCAGAATCTTGAAATACATCACAATACACAACCATAATAAAATTCCCTCATAAAATAGGGTTGCCTTCTAGGGAAAGTCAAGCTAATAAAATATTGGTTGTCAGATCTAAGACCTAATAATGAAGGATCCAAATCTGAGACCGCCTGCACTCGAGTGATCCCACAATACCAGTTTACAATTTTTGGCCAAACTGGACATTGAACTAATTTTTTTTAACTAAATCTTCACTTTCAGGCACCTATAGTAGCTAAACCGTGAGGAATTTGAAGATGATGCAAACTAGTGATTTGTGAAATTTTGTTTGTAGATTCTAAATATATTTTTTTCAAAAATTTTGGAATTAGATTTCCCTTCTTTTGATATCTCCTTCAAAAACTAGTTTTTAACTGTATACACCATTTTTAAAGAGTGATGTTACGGACTAACACAACTTTTTTTCTATGAAGGATAAAATTCTATTTTTTTCAAAATTTGATTCATAACTATGATATCTAGTGCATGCAATTGGTTTCATAGCATTTCATTGATTTTTTTTTCTTAATTAAGTTTCAAAGTCAAACCAATTACAATTTATACATGATTTACTAGCTAAAACATAAAAAAAATTGTATGTATTCAAATCCAATTTTTTTTTGTGTTGGATCAGGGACATCAATATCTAGTGCATTAATATTTTTCATTTTTCTTTTTTATAATCTACTATTTTTCCACATGTGTAGAACAAAGAGTTTGATGTTTGGTGAAAACCTACATTCACAAGAAATAAAAAATAAATATAATAATCAAATTAAATTTATATATAATTATAATTTTTTGGAAGATTATAATAAGGACTACATATTTACAAAAATTAAATTCTAAATGAATTCATTTGATCCCCAAAAGGTGAATCAAAATTTATTTTTTATCAGTATTTTGATAGGTGTAAAGGAGACTCTGTTATAGGTATGGTTTAAAACTAGCGGGGTTCTATCCAAGGGGGTTTGATCTAAGGTGGTTTGATCAAACCCTCTTCAATTGGAATCCTTTAAATGGAACTTTTCAAGGATTAAATCACTATATTTTCTAAAAATATGTGATTTAAGAAAAAATCAAGATCTTCCAGAAAGTGTAAACCACTATTGTGGGATTACCCATCCCCATGTCATTCTTGGATGAACAATACCTTATGTATCAATAGTAACTTATGTAATTGCAAGGCTGAGACACATTTTCCCAACAGTTTTGGTGTTAGTGTTAATTAGAATAAATTGCATCAAAACTATTGTTTGTAATGAAATAGAAGTAGATGTTGTGTGGTATTTAGAAATTATTGTAAAATGATTGCATGTATATGGTTTCCTAGCTTTGAGTGGCTTCAATCTATGTGTATGTCCTTTTATTTGGGACTAAGTGAAGTATATTCAAATCTTGTATGAGAGTGTGAATATAACGCTAAATATATGAGATTATATACTAATGATCGATTCATCGAATCTATGCCATGGTTGATATAATGTGAATATAGGACTACATATAATAGCACAATGCCATGTATTAAACCAAATTAATTACTATTGATAATGGGAAATAAAAATACATTAGTAATAGTCTGTTGTGTAAATTTTATTGAATGCAATAATAAATTGTTGTGCACTAAATGATGCAACGTACTAAGTCAAACATTAAATAGTGCTACAAAGTAGGAGGTCGACACATTAAGATGTTTCAAATACTTTAGCTTGGACCAAGTTGACTATGTGCAAATGCAGCTAGAATAAAGTTAGACTTAATCCTCTATTTTAAATAGCAAGCTTGACAATAGGAAATTTGATGAATAGTTGGTGTCATATTATGAATCCTGTGTTTCTTTTAGAAGTCTTTTTAATCTAAAAGTTGATTTCCAGATTGAAGCATGTGCTTTATGAACCAACCAAATGTTGTTGGCAAGCATTAGGTAAATCTATTGTCTTAATTAAGTGACTATTGAGATAGAAATATGTCACCTTTTCATTATTGAGCTGATTCGATGGTATTTTTCTAAGAAGTGTCATAGTATAAGCCTTGCTTGTAGCCTAAAGATGTTTTTTGGGTATAAATTTGAGTCATTCTCACCTCATTTGGATACAATTCTTCTAATAATCATTACAGTACTCCATTCTATTATATTTTCATTGAGAGATTCTTATTTTGTTGTGAGTTATTGTGAGGAAGCTTTAGTGAGAGAAGTTGAGTGGAATTTGTTGCTAAGTTGATTTAAGAGGAGGTCAAGCTTGAGATCTAGTGAGTCAATTGCAATAAGAAATTAACATGAATGAGATTCTATTATCTTCATGTTTTATCTTTTATCTGCAAGATTGTTTTCCTTGTGTGTTTAAATTAGAAATTGTGTTAGTTTTCTTGAAATAGAGTAATAAATTTGCTTGTAGGAAAGGAATAGTCTTATTGATATGTTGTCTTTATAAGTGTTTGTACTAATTCCATATTAAGGAGTGATTGATTACCTTTTATAGTATTACATACTAGGATTGACAAAATGGGAATAGCTTGTTAAAGTTAGTTTGTAGATATAGAAAGCTCATATGTTATACCTAGGATTAGAATATCCATTGGAGGGGGGGAGAACTTATGCTTTTTTTTATGTTTTGTTGGTTAGGATACCATTGTTTTTTGGGAAAAGGGGATAGGTTATTTCTTAGGTTAATGACTACCTATTGAATGAAACAACCTATGCATAGATTATATTGGCCTAAAGTTAATCAAGCTAGAGTAGTGTATGTGATTAGGATGATTGTCACTTGAAGTACTGATTGAGAATACTTTGGCCAAAGTAGTGTGATTGCCTTTGGCTCCACTGTCAATTCACTATGTTCCTTTTTATGCATGCTAGTTCAGGATTGCAGTGCCTACAAGTTTTACTTATGTAGGGCACAACACTATGCTCAGAGTGGTTGTCGTTATGAGGTTACTCCAGTAATCTCTTCGTCAAAGGGTAGGGCCATATATCAGATGATAGATGTGTGGGGGACCACATTTGAGCCTATGGTTGGTAGAAAAGCACTTGAGTGATGCTTCTCCTCCTCAGCTGGTGTCCAAGATTTGAAAGGAGATTCCTGGACCATCTATATTTATTGCTTTGAAGCTTGATTGAGCTATGTATGCACTTTGTCTACATTCATTAGAAATATTGTAACATGTAGAATATTATATTCGAAATGAAATCAAATATGGAATTTATTATGTCATCTATGCTCATTTGTTCTCTTTTGGAAAAAATATTATAGCAATGGTTAAGAAACATAGTTTATTTACTTGAAAGTGAAAACTTAGGAAATTTACTTGCATGAACAATTGGTATGATACATGTGGTATCAGAGCTACCAGGTTTAGCTTTAGAACCTATGTGCTCACCATACTTTCCATCAAAAATTGAATGAGACTAATGTTCAAAAAATTTTGTGTCAAGATGGTGCATCTCAAGTAACCTACAAGAAAGTCACTAATTAGAAATGAGCGGTACCTAAAAGCCAAGAAGGAAATAGAGGACATTATTTTGTACGATAGAGGGTACCAACTATGATAATGTTGTCTAGTTAAGCGATACTAAAAATTTCAGTCATGCTCTTTCTCGGATTAGTGAAGTTTAAAGAGAAGCATGAAGGAGGAGGCCAATTTCAACTATCTACCTCCAGTTTCACCAACAAAGTTTGATTCCTTGTCACTTTCTATGGATATTCCCTGGAAGGGATAGTTAGTCCAACATTCATATTTAGAGACCCTAGAGTACTTCCTATGTCGGAAGTGATTGTAATTTCCTCAAGTAATGAATTAGAAATTTATGTTCCTCGCAACTATGTATCAGATGATAAATTTGAAGGTTACTACCCATTTTGGGATAGGTATGAGTGTTGGTATGTGGCGAATGATCATGCTATATTGTACACTCTTCATGTATCCTCTTTGGGCCGGGCCCCAAGAGGTGGTTCAGGGGTGGTAGCCCCCGAGAATTCCTTTTTCGCGTCATCACCAAAAAAGAAAAAAATTGACTTTGTAGAACCCTAATTCTGGAAGCTTCTAAAAAGCTTATTATAATTGGTTGGGATGGGGTTTCTAGTAGGGAATTATTAGCGAGATTGTAATATGTTTTACAATGGATAATAAAATCATTGGATGGCTGTGGTTTTGTGGATGTAGCCCGGATTGGGTGAACCACGTTAAATTCTTTGTGTTGTCTTATTTCTGCTATAATTTTCTAAGTGTTTTATTTCTCTTTTACCTTCTAACCCTAACAAGTGGTATCAAAGTGGATTGTTTTCAGTTATCCTCTGCAAGAAGGTCTCGCAGTTAAGTGGGAGCAATGGCAGACAAGGGTAAATTGAAGGTAGATAAATTCAATGGGTAGAACTATCAGTTATGGAAGATGCAGATGGAGGATTAATTCTATAAAAAGGATTTATGGAGGCCATTGGAAGGAACAACCAAGAAACTGGCAACAATGAGTGATGAGGAATGGAATCTTTTGGACAGAAAGGCACTGGGAGCCATTCGTTTATGCCTGGAACAATCGGTGGCATTCAATATTACAACATCAAAGACAACTCAAGAGTTGATGGAAACCCTAGTGAAGTTATATGAAAAGCCTTCTGCTTTGAATAAGGTATTTCTTATGAAGCATTTGGGTGAAATCACAATATTGTGTCTCACTTTTTTCCCAATATAGACATTTACATCAATATTTTTTACCGAATCTTCATCTTTTGAGACCTATATCACCTAAACCATTAAGAATTTGAAGATGATGCGAACTAGTTATTTGATGCAATTTGTGTGTAGATTCTAAATATATTTTTTAAATTTTTTATGAAAAAAATCTTGAATCTTTCAACATCTCCTTTAATAACTAGTTTTAAATAGAAAAATAACATTTTCAGAAAGTAATGTGTGTTTCGTACAACATAACTTTTTTTCTATAAAGGAAGAAGTTCTAATTTTTGGAATATAGATTCTCAGCATCAATATCTAGGGAATGGATATTTTTTTAATAATTTTTTGGTACATATATTTTTTTAATGAATTTTTGAAGTCACTGTAACTATAATTTGGACATGCTTGTGTGTTGTACAACCTAACTTGTGTATATATTGAAATCCAATTTTTATTTTTTAGTGAAACAAGGACATCAATACCTAGGGAAAGGGTATTTTAAAAAATAAAATTACAATGGTTTACTATTTTTTCACCTCTGTAGAACAAAGAGCTTGATGTTCAGAGAAAAACTTATGTTTAGTAAAAATTAAAAATTAAATACAAGATAAAATGAAAACATATCAAAACTATACTTGTTGGAAAGCTCATTTCGAGGGCTACAATCTTGCAAAAGATCATTTGTAAATGAAATTATTTAATCCCTCAAAAAGTAAAGTAAACATGCTTTTTTGCCAACATTTTGATAGGTGCAAAGGAGACTCCATTGTGGGTATGATTTAATACTAGAGGGGTTCTATCCAAGTGGGTTTGATCTAAGGGGGTCTTATCTATCCCTCTTCAATTAAAACCCTTTAGATGGAACCTCTCAAAGCTAAAATCATTAGTTTTTCTAAAAAAAGTGATTTCAGGCAAAAATCAGCATGTCCCAAAAGTGAGACACACTATTGTGGCAACACACATTTATTTAATATGAAAATGGTAGAAGGTGGGTCAATTGTTGATCATTTAAATGAGTTTAGTAGGTTACCAGTCAATTAACTTTTGTAAATGTAAACTTTGATGAAGAAGTTAGGGCTCTTTTGATTCCATGTTCTTTGCTAGAAAGTTGGAATAGCTTGGTAATGGTTGTTAGTAATTCTGTTTCTGGTTTGAATACATTGAAATTTGATGATGTTGTTGGTGTTATTTTGAGTGAGGAAATTCATAGGAAAAGCTCAGGCGGAACATCCACATTAGGCAATGTTTTGAATGTAGAATGCAGGGGAAAAACAAAGGAGAGAGAAAAAAATTCTAGAAGTTGTGGGAAGTCACGAGGAAAATCAAAGGACAAAAGGTCCCAATCTAGAGACAAGAGGGATTGATGGTACTATGGTAAGTCGGGTCATTTAAAGAAAGATTACTGGTCTCAAAAAAAAAAGGAGACAAAAAGGAAGGCAATAAAGAGGCAAATGTGGTAAGTAATAAATCTGATGAGGATGCTTTGATTCTTTCCCTTGATAATGCTAATGATTCCTAGGTGGTAGATTCAGGGGATTCATTTCATGCTACGCCCCATAGAAGTTATTTTCTTGATTATGTCTAAGGGGATTTTAGGTTGGTTTATTTGGTAGATAACGAACCCTGTCAGATTGATGGAAAGGGAAGAATTAAGATTTAGTTGTAGAATGGGAATCATTGGCTACTACATGAGGTAAGGCACCTTCCAAAGTGAAAAAGAAATTTAATTTCAGTAGGGCAACTAGATGATGAAGGTCGTGTTGTTACATTTAGTGATAAAAATTGGAAGGTTACAAAAGGTGCCTTAGTGGTAGCAAGAGGTGTGAAAGTAGGCACCTTATATCTTTGTACAGGTCATACTGTTCCTTCTACTTTAGCTATTGTAGATAAAAATCAATGTTTAGGAACAATTGATGCAGTTCAATAGGTAGAAAATCAAACAGTTGCTATGGTTCTGAATCAACACTGTGGCATAATAGACTTGGGCATATGAGTGCAAAAGGTATGAAATTACTTCATTCAAAGAATGTTATACCAGGACTGAAAAGTGTTAATATGGATTTCTGTGAAAGTTGTGTGTATGGAAAACAAAAGAGAGTTAGTTTTCTCAAGGATGAGAAGCAAAAGAAAGATGAGAAATTGGAGCTTGTGCATACGGATGTATGGGGACCAGTTCAAGTATCTTCTCTCGGTGGCTCTCGGTATTTTGTCACTTTTATTGATGATGCAACAAGGAAGGTATGGATTTATTTCCTTAGGTAGAAATATGATGTATTTGAAACTTTTAATAAATGGAGAAGCTTGGTTCAGAATGATATAGGTAAAAAGTTAAAATGTCTCAGATCTGATAATGGTGGTGAGTATTGCAGCAAAGAGTTTGAATATTATTGTTCCTTTGATGGTATTCATAGGTAGAAAATGATTCCAAGGACTCCACATGAAAATGGAGTGGCTAAGTGCATGAACAAAACAATAATGGAGCATGCACGAACTATGAGATTGCATGCTAGGTTGCCTTTAAACATGTGGGAAATGGATGTAAACACTATTTTTTATTTAATCAATAGAGGTCCCTCTAATCCTTTGGGTTGTGGTATTCCAGAGGAAGCATGGATAGGTAAGAGGGTGGGTTATTATTTTCTCAAGACCTTTGGTTGTGAATCATTTACACGTGTAGATTCTGAAAATAGAACCAAGATTGATGCAAAATCAAAGAAATGTATATTTTTTGGATATGGCATTGATGAATTTGGTTATAGGCTTTGGGATTTTGAAAATCAAAAAATTGTGAGAAGTAGGGATGTCATATTCAATGAGAAAGTGTTGTACAAAGATTAGTTGCAGCATCATGACAAGAAATAAAATGATTATGTAGTGTTGGATGATACACCAAGCATTGATGTTCCAATGGTTCCTCATGCTTTGCAAAAACAACAACAACAATAAATACCACAAACTCCAGTGAATGTTAGACAATCTTCAATGATAAGTAGACCTCCAGAAATATTTTCTCCCTCTTTGTATTCTATTTTTTTAACTGATGCTGGTGAACCAGAATGTTATGATGAAGCTATGCAGGTGGATACCAAGGTTTAGTGGGAGCATGGAATGGAAGAAGAAATGGACTCCTTGCTAAAAAATTAGATTTGGGAATTATGCAAGTTGCCTACATGTAAAAAGGATTTACCAAACAAATGGGTTTATAGGCTGAAAGAGGAGGATGGAGGTAAGAAAAGATTTAAAGCCAGATTAGTTGTAAATGGATTTGCACAAAAAAAAGGAATTGATTTTGATGAGATCTTTTCTCCGGTTGTTAAAATGACTTCTATTCATACTATTTTAAGTGTTGTGGCTACTGAAGATTTGCATTTAGAATAGCTTGATGCTAAAACAACCTTTCTCCATGGTGGTTTGGAAGAGGAAATATATATGGAACAACCACAAGGATTTGAGGTCAAAGGTAAGGAGAAACTTGTGTGCAGATTGAAGAAAATTTTATATGGCTTGAAGCAAGCACCTCGACAATGGTATATTAAATTTGATAGTTTTATGGTTGGGCAAGGCTACAACCGATGTAATTCAGACCATTGTGTTTATTTTAAAAGGTTAGATGATAATAACTACATTATTTTATGTTTATATGTTGATGATATGCTTGTAGCGAGGTGTAACATGGATCACATTAAGGAGTTAAAACAATAGTTAGAAAATTCATTTGCTATGAAGGATTTGGGGGCAGCAAAACAAATCCTTGGTATGAAAATTACTAGAGATAGGAAAAATAGAAAATTGTTTTTATCTCAGGCTGATTATGTTGAAAAGGTGTTGTAGAGATTTCATATGGAAAATGCAAAAGATATCAAAACACCTTTTCCCATTCATGTTAAATTGACTAAGGTTATGTGTCCAAAGACATAAGAGGAGGAAGAAAAAATGTCCAAGGTACCATATGCTTTAGTTGTAGGTAGTTTAATGTATGCCATGGTATGCACAAGACCAGATATTGCACATGTTGTAGGAGTTGTTAGCAGGTATATGAGTCATCCCAGTGTTGAGCATTGGAATGCTGTAAAATGGATTCTTAGGTATTTGAGATGTAAATCCAATAAATTTTTATATTTTGGGGGCTCTACTATTGATTTAAAAGGCTATGCTGACTTAGATTTGGTAGTGGATGTAGATACTAGGCGGAGTACCACAGGTTATGTATTTATAGTTGGTGGGACAATAGTAAGTTGGATTTCTCGGTTGCAAAAGGTGGCTACTTTATCAACCACAGAGGCAGAGTATGTTGCTACAATAGAGGTGACAAAGGAGATGATATGGCTGCAACTTTTCATGGAAGAGTTGGGTAAACAACAGGCTGAAAATTACTTGTTTATGGATAGCCAGAGTGCTATACATCTTGCAAATAATTTTTTCTTGCATTCTAAAACCAAACACATACAGTTGAGATATCATTTTGTTTGGTTAGTGTTGGAGGATGGACAGGTAAAGCTGGAAAAGATACATACAGATGCCAATCCAATGGATATGTTTACAAAGGAAGTGACAAGGGAGAAGATGAGCTCCTCTTCAGCTTCAGTTGGTCTCCATGGTTAAAAGTATAATAGTGCAGTAGGGTCCAAGGTGCTTATTTCCAATGGGAGCTGTAAGTGTAGCGGTGTTGTCTAGGATCGATTTCTAAGTGAGAGATTATTTGGTGTGGAGCCTGATTAGTCTCCAAGTGGGAGATTGTTGGTATGTGGCGACTGATCATACTATACTATACACTCTTCATGTATCCTGATTGGGTTCTGGGGCCAGGTTGGGCCCAGGAAAGGGTGGCAGCCCTTGAAAAGTGGGGGTTTAGGGGTGGTGACCCCCGAGATTTTTTTTTTTTGCATTGTCACCGAAAAAGAAAAAAACTAACTTTGTAGAACCCTAATTCTAGAAGCTTCTAAAAATCTTGTTATAAGTGGTTGGGATGGGGGTTGTAGAAGGGAATTATTAGCAAGATTGTAATATGTTTTACACTTGATAATAAAATCATTGGATGGCTATGGTTTTGTGGATGTAGCCCGGATTGGGTGAACCGTGCTAAATTCTCTATGTTGTCTTGTTTCTGCTATAATTTTTTGTCTTATTTCTCTGTTTTATTGAACAAAATCTATATTTAATTGTTAGATATATGCCTTCTAACCTTAACAATGAGAAAATAAGAAATGAACAAAAATTAGAGGGATATACCACATTGAGTTATGTGTTAGAGAGTGAATCTGAGGGATACTCTCCACTTGACTACTTAAATAGTCACTCTATGTAAATTGAAAGGATATTGAGATCCTCGTGAATAATAAAAATCATGTGTTTATCAAAATATTGTGCTCAAATATTATATGAAATTTCTTTTATGTGTGAATGAATGCTCATTTAAATGTTATCCATAAGATAGTAAGAACATGATTGAATCTAATAAAGATGCACCTTTAGGTATAACCCTTTTCTTGCAGGGATGGTGAGAGCAAAGACTAACCTTGGAGAGAGTTAGGATGTTGGAAAAGGTCTAGAGGGTGCTCAAACTAAATTGGATCAAATTTTGGCTATCATTCATGAAACCAATGCAAGGTTGGGAAATTTAGAGCAAGAAGTAAGGGAAAAAGATAGAGTGGAATAAGAAGTTCTAATTTATGAAGAAGACCCTATCAATGAAGATGAGGGAGAGACTTCTCATGAACATGTTTAGACCCATGAACATGAAAAGGAGAAATCACACTCTCAATCTGAAGGAACTAGTAGGAAGCAAAAGTGTTTGGCTACTAAAATTTCTAGGGACATGAGGAAAATAACCCCACCAAAATTTGAAGGTAGCACCAGTAGGGAAGAAGCTAAGGCATGGTTGATCTAGATGGAAAATATTTTGAGATCAGAAACTATTCCGAGGTCACAAAGGTAGTATGGGGAGCCTATCAATTAGTGGGAGAAGCCTCTAACTGGTGGATGAACAAGAAAATGGAACTCGGGCTTAGTTTTTTGAAACTTACATGGAACAAGTTTGTAGAAATATTCAGAAAAAGATGGCTACCCCAACTCTTTTATGACCAGAGACTTACTGATTTCCAAAACCTAAGATAGGGAGAGATTCTAGTAAATGAGTATTGGGAAAATTTCACTTGACTATTGTGTAATGTACCAATATCTTAGAAGGATGAACATTTTTGCATAAGGAAATTCATTATAGGGATTAATAGCCAGATTGGCGGTGAGGTAGATGTTCATGGTCCAACTACTATGGATCTAGTTTATGAGAAGGCTATTAAGTAAGAGTAGAAGCTCAAATCCATCTCCATCTACCAGGAGAATAAGAACCATAAGAATTTCATACGAGCTCAAATTAAACAAAATCCAAGGAAGTTTGATGGAGTGCAAGATTTTTAGAAGCAAGGGGATAAGGGACCCCAAAATAATGGAAGAGAACCAAGGAGGGAATGTAAAAGGAATTATTTCATTGGTGGTAATTCTAACAATGTTGGAGGTAATGCCAGTAGACCTAGAAAACCTACAAGGAAGAAAAGACTAGCAACAAGATGTTTCACATGTGGTGGAAACCACTATGTATCAAATTGTCTCAATAAGATTTTTGTGTCATGATCTTATGGAAACCCACTTCCTTCCCAACAAACATCATTCCAACAAAAGATTCATACTGCCTTGGACAATCATCAAGTGGAGTATCAAGTTACTCTAGTGGAGACTAGGTATTTTATTTGGTTTTCCTGTTTCCATACTTATAGATATTGGAGCTACTAAAAATTTTGTTTCACCTAGAATACAAAGAAAATATCTAGGAAAGTTGGCTATATGGCAAAGTCATGGGTTGTAGAATATGCAAACTAGAAAAGAGCAATGGTGGAACATTTTTTGTTTGAAGCTAGGATTGAACTACCTTTTTTCTCTACGGACATAAACCTATATGTAGCACCCTTAGGATCCTATGATGTTATCCTAGGAATGAACTGGATTTGGAAGCATAGAGCCAAGGTAGACTATCATGCCAAAATAGTAGAATGCTTGGATGATTTAGGTAACCAAGTGATGCTGCAAGGGATACCAAGGGAAGTCAAGATACGTCAAATCTCTGCCATGCAATTGCTTAGGGCTAAGAAGAAATGATGCAAACTCTTTGCATTAAATATGGAAAAGTTTGAGGAATATAAGGAATTCATTTCTCAAGATGGCATTATCAACTCTAACTCACAAGATTACCAAGAGGTAGAAGGTGAAATGATGGAAATTGGAGAGATAGATATCGAAATATATCCTAACCTAAGAAAGTTTGTGGATGTATTTCTAGAAGAACTCATTGGACTACCACCAAAAAGGATATTCGATTTCTCCATAGATATAGTGCTAAGATTAGAACCTGTTTCCATGGTGCCTTATATAATGACAATGACTGAGTTAATGGAGCTTAAGGAATAGCTAGATGATTTTTTATCTAAGGGATTGATAAGACCCAGTGTATCACCCTAGGGAGTGCTAGTAATCTTTGTGAAAAAGAAGGATGGACCATGTGAAAGGAAGCTAAGGTAGCAAAACAACTTCCTACAGTAATCTTGAGAGGAGAATAATGCAATTTTTTTTATAGATCTTTAACAATCACAAAAACTTAAACATAAATAAACATAAATATCATGCATACCACAACATAGTGATTTATGTGGAAAAACCCTTTCGGGAGAAAAACCCAATGCTCCAAAATCCTCCCAATATATTATCTAGAAATCACAAAGATTACAATATACTTGCAAAGCAAGCTTCTCATAGGATTATCACCACTAGAGATTCAAAGACAACACAACTACTATTAGACTCTAAGAATGCATCACCGTCTACAATCGTAGTGCAATGCCCTCATAAAATAGGGCTACCTTCTAGGGAAAGATAGGCCATCAAAATATCCACCATTACATATAAAACCTAATAATTAATGGTCTATATTTACATTAAATCATTTATTTAATGTTTATAGGCCTTTTTAGGAGTTTCCTGAAAAAGTTAACAAAAAATTATTTACACACATCCCACTCCTCCCCTTGTTGCCATTGTATATTACACATATTGATATAACTAGGATATATATATATATAAATATATAAAGGCTATTGTTGGGAAAATGTGTCTCAACCTTAGAATTATATAAAGGTTATTGTTGATAGGATATATATATATCCTATCAACAATAACCTTTATATAATTCCAAGGTTGAGACAAATTTTCCCAACAAATCTCCCACTTCTAGAACACCTTGCAAGAGCAACGAGAGGGAATAAACATTGTCTCTTAATTGCTACAGGCTGAAAGGCCCATAGTCTCTTAACACCATCTGAAATTCTCTGTGTTCATAGGCTTAGTTAAATAATTAGCAAGATTTATCAAAGTATCTACCTTAACCAATTTCACAATGCCATCTTCGACCATATCTCTGAAAAAATGATACTGTACATCAATGTGTTTGGTCCTGGCATGAAATGCCAGGTTCTTGGCTAGACATATTGCACTTTGACTGTCACAATAAATTGTCACAACACCTTATTTTATTCCAATTTTTGAACATAGACTCTTTAGCCAAATGGATTTTTTACAAGCATGAGTAGCTACCATATACTCTGCTTCAGTAGTGGAAAAAGCAACCACAACCTGTCGCTTACTCATCCAATTGATTGTGCCACCGAATAATATAAACACATAAGCGCTAGTGGATCATTTGCTATCAATATCACCTTCCAGTATGAATCCACATAACCATGAATATCAAGGGAAATATCATCTTCAATCACATTACTATGATAATATAAGGAATAATTTGAGGTACTACGCAAATATATGAAGACCCTTTTAACTGCATCCCAATGAATTCTACTAGGATTAGACATATATCTAGAAAGAACTCCCACTACTTGGGAAATGTTTGGTCTAGTAAAAACCATAGCATACATCAAACTTCCAACTACACTCTAGTAAGGAACTCTACTCATGTCTTCCATCTCTGATGGAGATCTTAGAAAATATGAAATAGATAACTTTATTCCAATAGAAAGGGGAACACACAATGGTCTACAATCCTACATATTAAATCTCTGTAAAATTTAATTGACATACTTAATTTGGTCAATCCATAGCTTTTTGTTCACTCTATCTCTTTTAATTTCCATCCGAAGAATATATCTCGTTGCACCAAGGTCTTTCATTTCAAATTTAGTAGCAAGTTGAGATTTCAATTCTAAAATCATACATTTCCCTTTGTCAATAAATAACATATCATCAACATATAATGCAATAAATAGGAAATGATCACCATTAGTTTTATAATAAACACAATGATCTAATTTATAATGCTCAAATCCCAAAATCAACACGTGTATCAAATTTCTAGTACCACATCCTAGGACTCTATTTTAAGCCATACAAAGATTTCTTCAATTTGAAAACCAACTTACTTTTACCTTTCACCATGTAGTGCTCTGGTTGTGTCATATAAATATCCTCCTCCAAGTTACCATGAAGGAAAACAATTTTCACATCCATTTTCTCAACCTCTAAATCATAAGCAACAACAATATAAAGAAAAAATATAATAGATGTCATTTTTGCAACAGGGGAAAATATCTCACCATAATAACACTCTCAACTTGAGAGTAACCCTTTGCAACCATCCTTTCTTTGTACTTCTAAATACCTCCATCTGAACCAATCTTTTTCTTGAACACCCATTTGCAACCAATAGGTTTTCATCCTTTAGGCAATGGTACAAGATCCCATGTATCATTCTTTTTCAAAGATATCATTTCTTCATCCATAACAATCTTCCAAGATTCTACATCATTCATACCTAATGCCTCTTCTATAGATTTGGGTTCATCTATGTTAGTATTCAAAGAAAAAATACATCTCCAATCATAAGGTGTATACCTTTCAGGTGTTTGTTTATGCCTTGTAGACCTATGTACAAGTTGAGTTGGAGATTCTTCCTCCTCTTCTAAAGATTCAGGGCTAGATGAGCTCTCCTCAACTTCTTGTCTATCCATGGGTTTCAATTCAACTTTCTTAGGTGTATAAGGAAATTGAATCACATCTTTTGGTTTACTTTGCTCTGGCTGCAATGTAACAAAAGGAGGCTTAGTTTCTTTAAAAACAACACTTCTACTATGTACTACATTCTATGCCACAAGATCCCAAAGCTTGTATCCTTTCACACCATAATTGTATCCAATGAAGGTACATTTCTCAACCTTGTTCTCCAACTTTGTTCGCTTCTCCTTTGGAGCATGTGCATATGCCTCACAACCAAAAATTCTAATATTTCTTAATGAAGGCTTGCAACCCGAACATGCCTCTATAGGCGTCTTATCAACAAGAGATGATGTAGGAGACATGTTAATCAAGTAACAGGTAGTGGCAATAGCTTCATCCCAAAACCTTTGTTCTAGGCTAGCACCACTTAACATACTCCTAGCCTTCTCCATCAGTGTCATGTTCATTCTTTCTACAACTGAATTCTATTGTGGAGAATACAGAGTTGTATTTTGTCTATGAATACCATAATCTTTACAAAATCTATCAAAATCATTAGAGAAAAATTCACCACCTTTATCAATCCTCAAAAAATTTATTTTCTTTCTAGTATGCAACTCAACCATTGCTTTAAATTCTTTAAATCGATGGAAAACTTCATATTTACTCTTTAGAAAATATACCCATATCCTTCTACTATAATTATCAATAAATGAAACATAATATGTGGATTTACCAATTGAAGGAACATCTACAGGACCAAACACATTAGATTGAATAAGATCCAATACACCACAAGATTTATGAGAACTTGAGTAAAACTAAACATGGTTTTGTTTTCCATAAATACAATGCTCACAAAAATTGAGTTCAAGATTACAATCAGACAAAACTTCAACAAGGCTTTTATTTTTCAAGGTCCTTAGACCCTTTTCTCCAATGTGGACAAGTATCTGGTGCCATAACATAGTTTTCTCTACAGGTAACTTTTATTCAAAAGAAAGAGCACCCTTGGGTACCCAAAATCCATGACAATCTGCTAAAGGTGAAACCCTCACTTCTTCCACAAACTTTATTTTCACAAAAGTACTATTGTACTAAATAGTGCATACATCAAGCTTATACAATGTGCCATATCTGACACCTCTAGCAATCACCATAGCATCTTTTACCATCTTGCATCTTGTATTAGAAAATACTACTTGCACACCCACATCTATTAGTTTGCTTACAGATAAAAGATTCCATGCTAATCTAGGGATATGCAACACACCATTAATCTTTTTTATCCTACCATCAGGAAACCTAATTTTAACTTTACCATGGCCAAAAATTTCTAAATGGGAATCATCACCCAAGTATACCTTACCTCCATCAAAATATTCATATTCAGAAAACCAATTTTCACTAAAGGACATATGGAAAGATGCACCTAAGTCAATTAACCATGCACCATTACCTGCACGAATTTCCAAATATGCAATGAATGTGTCACCATCTTCCTTCTCAAACTTAGAATTAGAATCAAATTTCTTCTTTGCATTCCTTATGAACATGTCTAGGCTTACCATAGTTCTAGCAAATAACTTGGGACTTTCCAAGAGATTTAGATCTCCCCTTGGACTTGGATTTTTCACGCTTCTCATTCTTCTTTCCTTTTTCCTTAGGTCTTCCATGAAAATTTAGGGTCTCCTTGGAAATGATGGATACCTTCCTCCTCATCTCTTCAAAAAGCAAAGAACCCACCACATCTTCAGCCTTCAAAATAACAAAAGTACTCCCAATAGCCATAACAAGAGAATCCCACAAATCAAGCAAAGAACAAAGCAAGATTTGACATTTCTCCTCATCTATTTTGACACCAACTAATGCCAATTGAGCCACCAACATATTGAATTTTTCTATTTTTTTTGTGATTCATCCACTCTCTTCCATTCTTAAGTAATACATTTTCTTCCTCAAGAAAATCTTATTCACTAAAGATTTAGCCTAAAACATCTCACTAAGCTTCTTCCATAGTTTATGTGTAGAGGTCTCTTCATGGACATTAATTGAAATAGAGTCTACCAAGCACAATTTGATTAGACCCTTGGCTTTATGGTCCATAACATCATATTGAGTAGCTTGAGTAGGATCTATAGGCCTTGAAACATTCTCATCAATAGCATCCTATAGATCTCAATCTATCAACAAATCCTCCATCATCAACTTCCACATTTCAAAATTATTGCCAAAAAACTTATCCACCTCTATTCTCCCTGTTGAACTTTCCATTTGAAAATTCCTGCAACAAGATCACAAAGTATCTTCTACACAAGCTCCCACTCAAACCTGGATTAGTTTAAAAAACTCAACAACCCACAGCTGAAACCAAAGTTGATCAGGGTCTAATACCACTTGTAAGGAAGCTAAGGTAGTAGAACAACTTCCTACACTAATCGAGAGGAGAATAATGCAAAAAAAATTGTAAGTCTTTAACAATTACATAAACTTAAACAAAAATAAACATAAATATCATGCGTACCACGACACAGTGATTTATGTGGGAAAACCCTTTCGAGAGAAAAAAAATCCACACTCCAAAATCCATCCAATATATTATCCAAAAATCATAAAGATTACAATATACTTGCAGAGCAAGCTTCTCATAGGAGTATCACCATCAGAGATTCAAAGAGAACATGACTACTATTAGACTCTCAGAATACATCAACGTCTATAATTGTAGTACAATGCCCTCATAAAATAGGGTTACCTTGTAGGGCAAGACATGCCAAATATCCACCATTAGGTCTAAAACCTAATAATTAACAATATAGATTTACATTGGATCATTTATTTAATGTATTGTAGCCATTTTAGGAGTTTCCTAAAAAAGTTAACAAAAAATTATTTACACACATCCCACTCATCCCTTTGCTACCATTGTATATTACACCTATAGGTGTAACTAGGAAATATATAAATATCGTATCAACAATAACCTTTATATAATTACAAGGTTGAGACATATTTTCCCAAAAATATTGTGCTTGTGCATAGATTATTAGATTCTTAACAAAGCTACGGTAATTAACAAGTATCCATTGCCACACATTGATGACCTATTTGATCAAATGCGAGGAGTTGTGTTTTCTAAGATTGGTCTATGATTTGGATATCATCAATTAAGAATCAAGGATGAGGATATTTTTAAGACTACCTTTAGAACTAGATATGGGCATTATGAGTTTACAGTTCTACCATTTGGACTAACTAATGTGTCAAAATCATTTATGAACCTAATGAACAACGTGTTTAGGGATTGGATAGATAAGTTTGTTTTAGTTTTATTGGATGATATCCTAATTTATTTGAAGAATGAAGAGGATCATTGTAAGCATTTAGAGATAGTTCTACAATGATAGAGATTACATAAGTTGTATGGGAAACTTTCTAAATTTACCTTCTTTTAGAAGAAATTACAGTATCTTGGACACGTGATTTTAGTCGATGGTATCTTAGTCCATCCAACCAAGATTAAGGTATTGCTCGAATGGCCAATACCCAAAAATTTCTCTAAGGTAAGAAGTTTTATGGGTTTGGCGGGATATTATAGGAATTTTGTGGAAAAATTTCTAGAATAGCCTTTCCAATTACTTCTTTATATAGGAAATGGAAGAAGTTTGAGTGGACAAAAAAATTCCAAGCAACATTCGATCTACTCAAGGAGAAGCTGACTATTGCTCCAATTTTGAAAGTACCAGATCTTGATGGTGACTTAATTTTTATCATAGATGCATCAGGGGAAGGCTTGGGAAGAGTCTTAATGCAAGAAGGGAAAGTAATTGCTTATGAATCAAGGAAGCTAAAACCATATGAACAAAATTATGCATCGCATGATTTAGAGTTAGCAACACTAGTTCATGCATTGCAGATGTGGAGGCATTACTTTTTGGGAAAGTCCTTTGAGATGAAAACTGATCATCATGGTTTGAAATATCTATTTACCCAGCCTAATCTGAATGCTTGGAAAAGAAGATGGTTGGAATTAATATCTAATTATGACTTCAATATCAGCTACATCAAGGGTAAATAAAATCGGGTTGTCAATGCCTTAAGTCGTAGATGTCATATTGCCTAAATAGTGACAATCCAAACTGACTTTAAAGGCCAAATATTACAAAAATGTGAGGATGAGTACTATATGAAAGTTAAGCAAGCAGTCACTAGCAATTCACAAGATGCAGGGTATGGGAGATTTCACTTTGAACCCAATGGATTGCTTCGATATAAGGGAAGAATGTATGTGCCTAACTCTAAAGAGTTAAGAAATTTGGTGTGGAAAGAGGTTCAAGAAGCACCATATTTTGGACATCTTGGTGTAACAAAAATGTTGGTTGATGTGAATTCATTATATTTTTGGAAAGGGATGAAAGGGGATGCTACTAGATTTGTGGCTAGATTCATAGAATGTCAAAGAGTGAAAGATGAACATCATCATCCTGCAGGATTACTATATCCACATGATATTCCAAAGAGTAATTGGAAAGTCATTAGTATGGACTTGTGCAAGGATTACCTATGTCAAGGAACAAGCACAATGCTAGTCTTGTAGTTGTGGACAAGCTTACTAAGGTAGCACATTTCATACTAGGAAATTAGACTGATGGAGCTCCTGTCATAGCTAAAAAATTCATTCAAGAGGGGTTTAAATTGCATGGAATTCCTAAGAAGATTATCTCGGATAGGGATGCACGTGTGACCTCAAGGTTTTGGCAAACCTTATTTTCTACACTTGGGACTCAACTAAATATAAGCTCAGCATATCATTCAAAAATGGATAGACAAATAGAAAGGGTGAACCAAGTACTAGAAGACCTACTAAAAATGTATTTCATGGATCAACAATACAAGTGGGAGGATTAATTTCCTTTAGTGGAATTTGCTTATAACAATTCCTATCATTTTGCTATAAAGATGGCTCCTTTTGAAGCGTTATATGGCTGAAAGTGTTGAACCCCTATACGTTGGGATAAACTTGAGGATAGGGTGAGTCTTGGGGCAGAGATGTAGGCTAAAATGGAGGAATAGGTTAGAATTGTTAAGCAAAGGCTAGCTGAAGCCAATGATAGACAAAAAAGCTATGTAGATGCAAAGAGAGTACCCAAGAATTTTGTAGTAGGTGACAAGGTGTTGTTAAGGGTCAAACCTTATAAGAGTTTTATAAAGTTTGGAAAGTCATCCAAACTAGCTCCACATTATGTAGGTCCTTTTGATATTCTTGAGGAAGTGAATCCTATAGATTACCAAATTTGCATTGCCACCAGCTCTTTCTCAGATGCATAACTTCTTTCACGTTTCTTACCTAAAGAAGTATATACCAGGAGATAATCATGTAAATGATTGGAATTATTTATAGCTACAGGACCTTGGAGTGGTAAGAATTGAGCCTATCAAGGTGCCAAAATGTGTAAGATTCACTTTCATAATAGAGAGGTTCTATAGTGCAAAGTCCAGTGGGAACAATATATAGAAGATTCTGCCACTTGGGAAGACTATGCTTAGATAGAGAAAAAGCTACCACATGTCTTACGTGCTTTTGAAAGTGCTTGAAAAATAATGTTTTGTTTGCTTTGTTTAGTTTATGTTTGCTACATAAAATCATTATGGTTGATGATTCACAAGGGGGGAGTATGTTACACCCTGTTGTGTATTTACCTATTTACTATTACTATGACAGGTAAATTATTGCATATGTGAATATATATATATATATATATATATATGGTTCTACTTTGTTTATCTAAATCATTGGAAAATTGTGGATGAATTTTTATTTCATTTGATGTTATATAATGGAATGGAAATATGGAATGAATAGTTATTGAATTTAATGTTCTAATTATGAAATGTATAAATGCTTTTTTTTTATGAACAATTGACTACCATGAAAATGTGTTAAGTTGGATGCAAGTTCAGGGTCAATCCTCTAGAAGCGAGGGGAAGTATCACTCAAGAGAAGAACTTGGTTGGGTAACCTGTAACGAAACCTAACTACTGCTTACACACACACCCACTTATAGAATGGTTGAGTCAAGTCATAGTTTTTGGAATTGGTAAGTCATCCTTTAGTATGATGTGTTTGCATTATGAAGGATCTTGAATTCTATTAGGAACATTCTTCGATTGTGTTTAGTGCTTGGTGCATGCGAGTTCTTCTTCATATTACTATACTTGAATGATGAGATATATATACATGGAATGTATATATATGTATACATATGTATGTCGACAATAACCCATACACGCGAGATAACACATACATGAGATTTCACAGGTAGACATACCTATGCATGCTTATGGATGGGTTGCTCATGGGCATGGCGATATTGAAAGGATAATGAGACATGTAGCTATATATATATATACATCACATGAATATATATATATATATATATATATATATATATATATATATATATATATATATATATATGTATACGATAGTAATTGTTTACATGTGTGATTGTGTAATCAAATGTATATACATATGAGAAGTATGCATATATACATATGTATACACATGTCGATATATGTATATGTACATATACATGAATATAGATATATATACAAAAAATAATATTTATATGAAATGTTAATTTGATCTCATTCATTTGAATATCAAGTGGAATATTTAGAAAAACTTATTTGTCAAAGGATATATTTAAATATATATAAATAGCATTAAATGTTATTCATTAATATTATATATGTGTGTGTGTGTGTGTATATATATTTTCATATATTATATATATATATACTAATGGTCGATTCATCGAATATATGCCCTGGTTGATATAGTGTGAATATAGCACTACATATAACAATGCAATGTCATGTATTAAATTGCATTAATCACTATTGATAATGGGTGATGGAAATACATTAGTAATAATTTGTTGTATAAAGTTTATTGAATAGAATAATAATGTGTTGTGAACTAAATAATGCAACATATTGAGTCAAACATTAAACAATGCTACAAAGTAGGAGGTCGACACATTAAGATGTGTCAAATGCTTTAGCTTGGACCAAGTCGACTATGTGCTAATGTAGCCAGAATAAAGTCTAAATTAATCCTCTATTTTAAATAGCAAGCGTGAGAATAGGAAATGAGATGAATAGTTGGCACCATATTATGAATCTTGTGTTTCTTTTAGAAGCCTTTTTAATTTGAAAGTTGATATCCAAATTGAAGCATGTGCTTTGTGAACCATTCAAATGTTGTTGGCAAGCATTGGGTCAATCTGTTGTCTTGTTTAAGTGACTATTGATATAGAAATTTTCCACCTTTTCATTATTGAGCTGAGTTGATGGTATTTGGCTAAGAAGTGCCATAGTATAAGCCTTGTTTGTAGCCCAAGGATGCTTTTTTTTGGGT
The DNA here is from genome assembly GCA_007258455.2 of Sequoia sempervirens. Lineage (NCBI taxonomy): Eukaryota > Viridiplantae > Streptophyta > Pinopsida > Cupressales > Cupressaceae > Sequoia > Sequoia sempervirens. The sequence goes on along the minus strand of VDFB02000020.1, from coordinate 58,310,498 downwards.
ATAAATATGAGGCATTCTCACCTCATTTGGATACAATTCTTCTAAGAATCACTATGTTGCTCCATTCTAATGTATTTTCATTGAGAGATTCTTATTTTGTAGTGAGTTATTGCGAGGAAGTTTTAGTGAGAGAAGTTGAGTGGGATTTGTTGCTAAGTTGATTTAAGAGGAGGTCAACCTTGAGTTCCAGTGAATCAATTGGAATAAAAAATTAACAGGCATGGGATTCTATTCTCTTCATGTTTTATCTTTTATCTAAAAGATTGTTTGCCTTGTGTGTTTAAATTAGAAATTGTGTTAGTTTGCTTGAAATAAAGTAATAATCTATTTTCTTGTAGGAAAGGAATAGTCTTATTGATATTCTTTCCTTATAAGTGTTTGTACTTAATCCATATTAAGGAGTGATTGATTATTGTCTATAGCATTACATACTAGGATTGACAGAATGGGAATATCTTGTTAAAGTTATTATATGTAAAGTTATTTTGTAGATATAGAAAGCTCATTTGTTATACCTACGATTAGAATATCCATTGGTGGGGGGGTTACCTTATGCTTTTCCTTATGTTTTATTGGTTAGGATACCATTATGTTTTGGGAAAAGGGAATAGGTTATTTCTTAGGTTAATGAATACCTATTGAAGGAAACAACCTATGCATAGATTGTATTGTCCTAAAGTCAATCGAGCTAGAGTGGTGTATGTGATTAGGATGATTGTCACTCAAATTACTGAGTGAGAATACTTTGGCCAAAGTAGTGTGATTTTCTTTAGATTTTCTATCAATTCACCGTGTTCCTTTTAATGCATGCTAGTTCAAGATTGTAGTGTCTACAAGCTATAGTTATGTGTGGAACATCACTAAGCTCAAAGTGGTTGTCGTTATGAGATTACTCCACCATTCACTTCCTCAAAGGGTGGGGCCATCTATTAGATGATAGATGTGCAAGGGACTACATTTGAGTCTGTGGTTGGCAGAAAAATGATTGTGTGATGCTTCTCCTCCTTAGTTGGTGACCAAGATTTGAAAGCAGATTCCTAGACCATCTATATCTATTGCTTTGAAGCTCGATTTAGCTATGTATGTACTTTGTATACATTCATTGGAAATTTTGTAACATGTGGAATATTATATTGGGAATGAAATCAAATATGGAATTTATTATGTCATCTATGCTCATTTTTTCTCTTTTGGAAAATAATTTTTTATATAAATGGTTAAGAGACATAGTTTAATTACTGGAAAGTGAAAACTTAGGAAATTTACTTGAACACGTGGCATGTTACAAGAAGAACCTTGTGAGTGTTTCATGGTTAGAACATAAATGCTTTATTGTTTATGGAGGAGAGGTAGTGTTTCCTCTAGTCTTATGTCAAGGATGATGTAGAGTAGGGATGGACAACTCCAAATAATCCTCAAAAAATCAAACTTTCAACATCTTAAGCATTCAATGGTGGGTTATCATTCATTAGCCCTCATTCCCCTTATAGTCTTTCCAAATTGGTTTTTCCTTCACAAATTTTAGAGGAAGCATGAAATTAAAAATTTAAAGGCACTTTCAGATACCCTTTTCACCATTAACAAACATATCTTAAAATCGTGGTATAGTCCTTTGTACAAAAACCCTCTAAAATAGATTGTCCTCTTGTTGCAAATAGGCCTAATTAGTGATTTTGCTTGGTAGCAGTAGGGTATATGCACTATGGGATCTATTCTTCCTCTCAAACTATTCAAAAATTTCTTAATGGGCCTGAATCATCAATTCCAATAACATAGAACACTCTCCCAAAAGCTTTCATCAAAACCCTAAGTCTATAGGACTCCTAGGCCTAATACATGAGGATATTAGGCGAGGGCATCAAATTTGTACGTGCCAAAAACCTTCCCCTATTCCTACAATTTATTGAAAAAAAATAACATGCCTAATTATTCCATTCCACCAAGTTTCAAGAGCTTTCACCTAGTGGAATGGAAATTATTACATTTTTCAATCACTAGCAACCCTAACTAGGGTTTCAATGAGTCTGGATTAAAATACCTCTAACTTGCACAAATCCTAATGAAACTGAACAAAACCAAATACAATGGAAAGAGGATTCACTACTCTTATCATTTCCAATCATATTCAAACCATTATCATATTTTATGGAGTTGTACAATCAACTATAGCAACAAATTGGTATTAGAAAATGTAGAAAACAAAGGTTTTGTATTGATTCAATCTCCAATTTCAACAACCAACCTTGATGCCAACCACACAAGGCATTCTTAAGGAATTTCCTATTGTTTCCCAACTATTCCCAACTACTTTTCAACCTACAACTAACAAATCACCATGCTAACCACTTTTTGCAAGAAAATGCAAAAGTTGCATTGACACCATTTAAGCAACTTGACAACATTTTGCAATTACACACTAAAATACTTATAATGACTCAAGACTGACACCAATAGGAATGAAATGGTCATTGAAGACCTTATTACATGAAAATAACTCACATAAACCAAAACATCAACTTTGACCCCTCTTGGAGGCTTGAGAACCTTAGTGACCCTACACCATACTCCCTGGACAAAGAAAACTCAAGTTCCACTTGAGGAAAAATCTACAACTATGTGTCCATGCTTCAAAATATCATCTTCAGTCATCCAAGATTTATCCTCCATTAGAATACCTTTCCATTTAACCAAGTACTGGTAATAGACCTTCCTCCTTGTCTTCTTAAGCTCCTTCTTATCCAAAATGCACTCCAAATCTAAAGGTTGTCTTGGTGGAAGATCCACAATCCATTCTTCATCTTGCATTGTTGAACTTGCATTAGAACCTATAACAATATCCCCTTTATAAGGGTAAAGATCAGAAACATTAAAAATAAGAGAAATGGCAACTCCAGAAGGTAGTTCAATCTCATATGCATTCTCCCCAAATTTGTGCACAACTTTGCATGCCCCTATTTACTTCATTTGCAACTTAGAGTACTATCCTTTAGGGAATCTTTTCTTCCTCAAATGTGCCAAGACTAGGTCTCCAACTTTGAAATGAAGTTCGCTTCTTTTTAGATTTGTACTTTGATGATATTTTTTCACACTCTTTTAAAGAGTTTCTCTAACTTGTCGGTGGATCTCCTGCATAGCCATAGTAAACTCCTCTCCTTCAGTACTTCTCCTTTCCATGACACTAACATCCCTCAACTCAAACACACCCCTAGGCTGCAATCCATAAACAATTTCATAGGGCTTTTGCCAACACTCCTATTCACAAAGTCATTGTATGCAAACTTAGCTTGGGAAAGAATCAGACCCCATTGTGTTTCATGCTACTTGGTTAGGCCTCTAAGAAGGTTTCCACGGCTTCTATTCACCACCTCAATTTTCCCATCAGTTTGAGGGTGATAGGCAGAACTGAAACTCAAGTTAGTACGCAACTTCTTCTAGAAGGTTTGCCAAAAATGACCCACAAACTTGCTATCCCATTCTGAAATAATGCTAAGGGGTAAACCATGGATTGTCACCACCTCTTTAAAGAAGATACCTACTATGTAAGAAGCATCATTAGTACTTTTGCAAGGTATAAAGTCAGCCATCTTAGAAAAAATTTCTACAACAACATATATTGAATCAAACCCCCTTTGAGTTCTAGGTAGACCCATCACAAAGTCCATGTTGATTGATTCACATGGCCTATTGGGAATCGGAAGTGGTTGATACAATACCTTATTGGTGCTACTTCCTTTAGCTCTTTGGAAAATGGTACACTTCTCCACAAAGTTCCTCACATCAACTTGCATTTTAGGCCAATAGTAATGCCTGTTCAACTATTCCAAAGTCTTATCTAGCCCAAAGTGACCTGCAAGGCTGCCACTGTGCTTTTCTTTGATCAATTTAGTCCTCATAGAACATTTAGGAATACATAATTGAGCCCCTTTAAATAGAAAACCATCTTGAATCAAAAAATATAACCATTTCTCATCACTGCTACTACAAGGCTGCAAGCAACTAGCATAGATGTCTTTGAAATCTTCATCATCAATGTACATACCTTTTAGGGAATCAAATCCCACACTATGTAATTGAATTTATTGTACCATCAAATCCCTCCTACTTAATGCATCTGCCACCTTTTTTGGCTGCCCTTTCTCGTGCTTAATGGTGAAAGTGTACCCTTGCAAATATTCAACCCATTTTGCATGCCTATGACTAAGCTTTTCTTGACTATTTAGAAGTTAGAATGCATGATTATCAGTATACACTACAAATTCTTTAGGAAGCAAGTAATGTATCCATTTCTTTAATGCTTGTACCATGGCATACATTTCAAGGTCGTAAGAAGAATACCTTTGCTTTGCTTCATTCAAATTCTCGTTGAAAAAGGCAACCAGTCTTTTTTCTTGGCTTAAGACAACACCTATAGCATGGCTACTTACATCACACTCAATGATGAAAAACTTATCAAAACTTGGCAAGGTTAGTATGGGATACTCAACAACTTTATTTTTCATGTATTCAAAACTCCTATCAGCCTCTTGAGACCAAACAAATTTCCTCCTTTTATCACCCTTAATTGTATCAATCATAGGAGCACACACATGATTGAAACCTTTAATAATTTTCCTATAGAAGATGGCTAGACCATGAAAACTCCTTACTTCAACTGCTGATCTAGGAGTAGGAAAACTTAGAATAGTCTCTACCTTACTTGGATCCATCTTCAAAGAGCCATTGGTGACCACAAAGCCAAGGTAAACCAAATCTGTTTTAAAAAACTCACACTTCTTTAAGTTTATCATTAGCTTTTCCTCATGCAACCTTCTCAAAACCAATTCTAAATGTTGCAAATGCTCTTCTCTAGTTTTTCTTAAAACAAGAATATCATCAAGATACACTACCACAAACTTACCAATGAAAGGTTTAAGCACCTCATTCATCAAGTGCATGAAATCACTAGGGGCATTTGAAAAACCAAAAGACATTACCATCCATTCATACAACCCCTCATTAGTCTTGAAGGTTGTTTTCCACTCATCACCAAATTTGATTATGATTTGATGATAGCCACTCTTGAGATCAATCTTGGAGAAATAGCAGCACCACCCAAACAATCCATTAGGTCTTCAATTATTGGAATAGGGAACCTATACCTTATTGTGATTTTGTTGATGGGCCTTTAATCAGTGCACATCCTCCATTCACCACCTCTCTTTGGTGCCAAGACTGTGGGAACTGCACAAGGACTTAAACTTTCCCTAATCAACCCCTTGTCAAGTAATTCTTACACTTGTCTCTTAATTTATTCATTTTTCTATGGAGTCATCTTGTAAGCAACTTTTTTGGGAAAACTAGCCCTAGGGATGAAATCAATATGGTGGCTTATGTCCCTCATAGGTGGCAAGGTATTTGGAATCTCATCAACTACTATTTCCTCATACTTCTTCAAAAATTCTTTCACCTCTAAAGGAAACTCCTCCTTCTTGTCTGCTGCCATGACAGATTTAGGCCTTACTATAATAGAAAATCCCAAATTTTCCTCTTCCAAGGTCTTTAAGAACTCCTTCTCATTGACCAACATCACACTAGGTGCAACTTGAGAATCTAGGATTCCATCCTTCAATGGTGTGAGGGTGTAAGAAACCCCATCCTTCTCAATAGCATATTTTTTCTTTCTCCCACCATGAATGACCTTCCTATCATACTACCAAGGCCTTCCCAAAAGAAAATGACATGCATCCATTGGTATCATATAACACAAAACTTTATCTTTGTATCCCCTATATGAAACTCAACGCAACTTTGTTCACTTATGACTACTTACTGACCTTTGTTAAGCCAAGAAATAGTATAAGGAGTTGTATGAGGGATTATTTTCAACTTAAGATTTTCAACCATTTCTACAGAGACCAAATTATCAGTGCTACTTGAATCAATCACTACTTTGCAACACTTACCCAAACACTTACATGTGATTCTAAAAAGAGACTTTCTTTGTAGAGGCTCCTTCTCCATTGGCACTTTTATCAAGGTCCTTCTCACCATGAGAAACTCACCAACTTCTGGATCAACATTATGTGATGGAGAGTTAACACTCTTATTGTCATCTCCTTGTACAATCTGATTTCTTCTTTATCCTCCAAATGATGTATTAGACTAATTTTTAGTGAATTGCCATGATTGATGGCCTACAAATTTATTACACTTATAATATTTACCGGTACATCCACTTGATCCTCCTCTTTGGATTCCAAATCTGCCCCTATTATTGGGTCTCCTTCCTCTATAACTGCCCCTTCAATCAGAACTTTTCTCTTGATTGTTACTTGATTCTCCTTGTGATCTTTAGGACTACCCCCTTCTAGAAAACGTCCCTCTTCCTCTTGAATTTATACCTCTACCCATGCTTTGCTTTTCTTTCCTTCTCTTCAATTTATCCTTAGCCTTAATGGCCAAATGGTAACACTTCTCTATTGTTCTTGGAGTGGTGAGGCTCAATTCATCTTGAAGATTGTATCTCAGACCATTAATGTATCTTTCCACTTTGTCTTCATCATCTTCTATATGGCCTACCTTTATTCTCAACTTGTAGAACTCCTTTGTATAGGTTTGCACATCCATCTCCTTTTGTTTGAGATTTTGAAGCCTCTTAAACAACTGAATAGTGTAGTCACCGAGAAGGAATTTTCCCTTGATTTTAGCCACCATCCTATCCCAAGAGGTGATTTTAGAATTCCCCTTCTTTCTTATTTCACTTTGTACATTATCCCACCAAAGCAAGGCATTCCCCTTCAACTTTGTCTTGGCCAATTTCACCATCTAATCTTATGGCACATCTTCATAGTCAAAGTAGTTGTCCAATGCTCCTATCCAATATAGGAGTTGTTCATCATCCATGTTTTCTTTGTACATGGGTAAATCCATCTTTATCTTATGACCATCTCCCTTGACTTCTTTCAAGAGCTTTTCCATCCTCAAGTCATCAGGATCCATCTCTTCCTCAAACCCTTCTTGGGAACTTTCCTCTCCCCCTTGGTCACTCATGTCTCCTGTGACCACTTCTCTCCTTTGACTTGTATCTAGGGTAGCAAGCCTCTCCTTAAACTCTCTCATCTCTCTAGCATGTTTTGCCTTCAACTCATTCACTTATCTGGAAATGGTATTCCCTTTTGGAGGCATTTTGTTCTTTCTTCAACTCAACTTTTTCTCTCCAACTCAGACCTATGCTCTGATACCAATTTGATGTAGAGTAGGGGTGAAAAACTCCAAACAATCCTCAAAAAACCAAACTTTCAACCTCTTAAGCATTCAATGGTGGGTTATCATTCATTAGCCCTCATTCTCCTTATAGCATTTCCAAACTAGTTTTTCCTTCACAAATTTTAGAGGAAGCATGAAATTTAAAATGTAAAGGAACTTTTAGATACCCTTTTCACTATTTACATCATATCTCAAAATTGGGGTATAGTCCTTTGTATGGAAACCCTCTAAAATTGAATGTCCTGTTGTTGCAAATAGCCCTAATTGGTGATTTTGCTTGGTAGCAACAAAGTATATGCACTCTGGGGCCTATTATTCCTCTCCAACTATTCAAACATATCTTAATAGGCCTGAATCATCAATTCCAATCATATAAAACACTCTTCTAAAAGTTTTTCATCAAAACCCTAAGTCTATAGGACCTAGGCCTAATAAATGAGGATATTAGGATAGAGAATCAACTTTGCACATGCCAAACACCGTCCCTTGTTCCTAAAAGTTATTAAAAACAAAGAAAATGCCCACTTCTTCTATTCCACCAAGTTTCAAGAGCTTTCACTAGGTGGAATGGAAATTATTACATTTTTTCAGTCACTAGCAACCATAAATAGGGTTTCAACAATCCAGATTAAAATGCCTCTAACTTGCACAAATATTAATAAAATTGAACAAAACCAAATGAAATGGAAATATGATTCACTAATCTATCATTCCCAATCAAATTCAAACATGATCAGATCATACAGAGTCATACAATCAATTGCAGCAGCAAATTGGTATTAGAAAATACAGAAAACAAAGGTTTTGTATTGATTCAATCTCAAATTTCAACAACCAACCTTGATGCCAACCAAACAAGGAATTCTTAAGTAATCTCACATAATTTCCCAACTATTCCCAACTACTTTTCAAACTGCAACTAACAAATCACCATGCTAACCACTTTTTGCAAGAAAATGCAAAAGTGGCATTGAGAACATTTAAGCAACTTGACAACATTTTTCAATTACACACTAAAACATTTCTAATGACTCAAGACCGACACCAACATACATGAAATGGTCACTGAAGACCTTATTACATGAAAATAACTCACACAAACCAAAACATCAAATTTGACCCCTGTTGGAGGCCTAAGAACCTAGGTGCCCCTGCACTAGAGGAAGAGTTAGCAGGCTTGTGTGCCTTGACCTTAGTTGTGATAGCAGCTAGATGAGTTCCTATTCATTATGTCAATCCTTGAGTAGGACGGTGTTGGATTGTGGTTTAATGGATCAAATAGTTGGTTTGTACCATCAATTGCAAGGGAAGCTAGTGAAGGTAGTGTGGTGATCTCTATGGTGATTATGCACCTAATGGAAAGTGGCCACTTAGCTTGTGCACCCTTGAGTTTCATGTTTTATGTTTGGTGCCTAGACTTAGTGAGAATTCTAGAGGGTTGATCTATGAATATGATATGGAAGGATATAGATTGTTCTTTGCCTCATTTGAGTATTTAATTTTCATATACTTGTCTACATAGTGAGATACTATGTGTTCTACTCTTATTATTTCACTTTGATACTCTTACATATTTTAGTGAATGTCTAATAAGACATCGAAATAATATCTCTTCCTAGTGGGGAAGGATGTCACATCTTGTGTTCTTGCCTAAATTGATAATTAAAATGAACTTGTTGTGAATGTTGGATGAACATCTTATGAATATGGAAAAATATATTTCAAATTAGATGTTATTTTAAATGCTTGAAATTGAAATTGAAATGAAATGGAAATAATTATCACGTTGTGAATATGAGTTTAATTTCTCGTATTTGTTTTTTTAAGGACCAACCTACTGATGTGCAACTGAGTACAAGAATTTGAGAAGGTAATTGTCGAATACAAGAACATGGTTGAAGTAGGGTATCCTAGCCGCTTGATAGATGAATGGTAGGATTGAATCGCAAGGAATTCATGCATGCATGTAGTAGCATTCATAATTCCATTGAGTATGTTATGATTTCATTGCGATATAGACTAGTTTCATCATTGTTTTTGTGTTCTCTAAATATGTCATTGTGTGTTATGACCTAATTGATGGCTATGTTACGATTATTATGTTAGCAAAAAAAGACTTAATTGCTGAAGTAAAATATGTCTTAGAGTTTTTTTTTTCAAAAACTAATGATTGATTTGAAGAAAAAAAGTTATTATATAAATTGCATAATTTATATTTATATATTAATAATAATAGGATATTATTATTTGTATATAAAAATAAATAAATATATAATTTTTTTAATAAATGTATAACTAGTTTTTAAAGTTAATTGTATGATAAATAAAACTAATTTAAGTTGTTATTCATATAGAAATAGTTGTAAATTAAATTGCATAAATTATATATATATATGATGATGATATAGTATTATTATTAATATATATATATATATATATATATATATATATATATATATATATATATATATATATATATATATATAAATATATAAATAAATAAATAAGTGAATAAAAAGCTTATTAACAAATCTATAAATAACTTGTTTTTAAATATAAATAGTTTAAATAGATTGTATGACTATTAAACTGCTAAAAAAGACAAAAACTAAAAATAATAAATAAATAAATAAAAGAATATAAAATTAAATAAAGCAAGTTTTAAAATTTAAATTAGGAGGTAAAGGTTTAGTTATAAAAATAGAGCTAGAGTTAGTTTTGTTTACATGTAAATATAAAAATAAAAAGAAAAGGAAACTAAAATAAGATAACTTTCACTAAATTAAATAAAATAAAGTCAAACTAAAATAAAGTTGTATGAGGTGAACTATAAGTTCTAAACATAGGACTAGAAGTCCAAATATTTCATGAAAAATATTACTAAAACCATAAATAAAGGATTACAAGGGAAGGAGAAATGATTCTAATTAAAATTTGTAAAGGGTGAGGAGTTGAGTGTGACACCATGAATGACACGTGACGCTACACTGCAAATAGGATGTTAGAACCCTGCTTTGATTGAGTCCTTATTCTTCCCTACACTTCACAATGCCAAGAAGCAAAGACAAAAGGTAAAGACAACTATGGAAGAGGAGCAACAAATTTATAGTTCACTAATAATGACTACCAATGGTTGCAAAAAGGAATACACATAGTGACTCCAACAAGAAAGCAAATACAGGTCCACTGCATAAAGCATCTTAGGATGCTTATTATCTACTTATTTAGAAAAACTGACGCTTAGGTATTTTCCTAAGTGTAAGGGCAAGGATGAACAAGATTTTGAAGATTTAGTGAGTGGCCTTTTTGGTTCCTATTAGTCACATTTATTTGAAGCTTACTTCATACCTTAGTATTATATAAGGACGTAAAATATACTATGAGATCATGCTATTTCTTTTCTATAAGTGGTAAGTCTTCATGTATACAAGACGTATGTGGAGTTGTAGAACTAAAGGTAACTAATAAATTTTGTTTGAATTCATGTTCTCTTTTTTAATTCATCCAAATCCAAAAATATTAGAAAAACCTTAAGTAACCATGCATCTAAGACAAATAGCTCAAGGTTTATTTCCTCAAAGATATCAAATCCAAGTACACAATTTTATCAATATTTGATGAATACATATACCATAGAATCTTCACTGTGATTATCTTTGATAGAAACATTTTCCCCAACAGTTGTTCACCTTAAACAATTTAGGCTTAGATATTATTGAAATGATATTTCCTCTTGTTAAAAGGTGCAAGACAACTGAGAGGGGGGTGAATTAGTTGTCACCAAATTCAAACACAAAACTTCACACACTTATCAACTTCACAACCACACTATTTTGTTATTGAGTGTGAACATGAAATGCAGATAGCAGAAAGTAAAATAAACACATTGAACACCCCATTTTACATGGAAGATCCAATAAGGGAAAAAACACGGTGAGGATTAACTCACAATATAAAGTAATTCCAAAAACCGAATATATAAGTCTCACTGCCAAAGGGCTCACTACCCAGAATATGACTCGCTGTTTGGATATAAAAGCTCACTGCTTACACAAGGAGGCTCATTTCCTACAAAAATGATTACAAAAAAAAAATTGGCTTCACAACCAAAATGAACTGATGAGAGTGCACCTAACAAGTGCTAATACAGTTCCGGTGATGCTCAATAGACTGACTTAACACACTTCAATATTTCCGCACTTCTTCACATTCACATAAAAAATGTCATTCCTCATTCTCTTGCTACAATCTTCAAAACTATTTGACATATTTATCTAACCTATTCACAAGCATCAATTAGGTTGGCCTAATTAGATGTGATCCTTATTTACCAAAAAATACCAACTGTCGGCTTCAAGCTTTCACAAAATCTTTCCAAATCAAAATGTGTAGCACATTACATTGTGTTGGCATAGACCTAAGATAGGAAATAAGTCACACATATATCTGCATATCAAAATTAATTCACCATGCCACCAATTATCCATGAGGTTGGCCAGAGATAGGATTAATAGCAAAATGCAATCATCAAAATAATGTCGATACACCATATGAGCACGAGAGCATGAGAGATTCTGAACATACATGCTTTCAGTATCCATAAACTATTTCCTAAAACCGCAAGCAACAACTATCAAATGTAGAGGATTGCAGACCAAAATACTAGAAGATGTAAACTGTATACCAGTTCAGATACTGAACCAAAATACTGGATCAAACAATGACTTAGTCTTGCAAGCACAACTTGTATAACATGGTGACATCAATGACAACACAAAAATTGTATAGTTAGCCATTCTTCTTCATTCTTCCAACACCTATTATTTTCTTAAACCACTTTATTACTTTATTGGGATCTACAAACTTGAACAGACTATGCACCTAGTCTATCTGTCCACCTTTTACATAAATTCTCTTGGATCATAGTGTCAAAATATCTTATAAATTGTTTTTACCTGATGCATATCGATTCCCTACCACATTGGATTACTAAAAACAAATTATGAGTATATTGTGTGAAAGGGAACATGAAAATATTACAGTTGTTGTTATAATCTAGTTTTATACCAGACTTACATAAAGTCCAATTTGGGTTGCTATTATTACACCATAACCATGAATTTATCTAAAATACATCTAAATTAGAATTTTTTTGTAATGGTAGACACTAGATTTATTCTTCTTGCTGCAAAAATTAAATTTGAGAGTGTTCGAAAGTGTTTTCATTTATGAGAAATAATTTACAGCAAAAATTGTAATAAGGAAAATACATAGAAATTTGTTATGTTTTGTTATATTCTAAATTTGTGATAACAAATCTGCATATATACTATACTTAAAATTATATATATACATATATATGCAACTCCATGTATATATATATGTAGGTACACATAACTATAGGTATATGAACATATGACAAATTTGTGTATGTAATGACAATGGATTAATTTGCATGAAGTAACCCGCAAGACATGGAAGCTATTCAGGTAATGCATACAATGGAAATAGTTACGCATTTTCAAATTACATTTAGAAATGCATGAACCATAATTTGCATGAAGTAGAGAGAAAACATTAAAATGTTGATGCATGTTAAAACTAGTAGCATGTACAAAAATGAATTGCATGTCAATGATTTATTTTACTATTATTATGCATGAAAATTTGAAACAGTGAAAGTTGTACAATTGAAAATTTGCATGAAAGAAAAGAGGAAATATTTATTTTCATGAGCATTATGCATGTTATTGTTTTCTATTTTGTATTAGGTTTACCTTTTGAGGGTGTTGAATATGGATTAGTAGAGAAGGTTGATCCTCTTTTTCAGGATCTACTTGATACTTTTAGTGCTTTTTCCAAAGCCATGTGTTCATTTAAATAGATGAAATTCACCTAGCAAAATTATTTATATATTTCTATGTCATGTCCTATTTGTGGGATAGTGAATGTTCATTTTTAGAGATGCATGTATATACATCAAGCTTGCACCAGGATTCCCTCCTACTTTTTGTTTCCAAGATTCTAGGTACTCCATGTAGGGTTGGGTATTCTTCATGTTAGGCAGAATTTTGGGGAAGCATAAGCTTCATGGTTGGGCAGAAAAGCACCTGAACCATGTTCTTGTCTCTTGACTTGTAGATGATTGTGCGGGTTGGTGGTGGTTAGAGATTGTATTGTATATTCCTCACACTATTCTTATATGATTGATTGTATTTCTACTTCTAGATTATGTATTTCTTCGACTTAATGGCATGAGAGCCAAAGTTGTATTTTTGAATAATGTATATTATGTAATTTTACCTAGAAAACACACTACACATTAGAGGATGTGCTATGAAATTTATTTATTTAATGAAGTTGATTCATTTATATTACATGCTTATGAGTTATTGATCATATTTTGAGGTTTCTTTGGGTCACGATCCTTACAAATACAAGAAACAAAGCTAGGGAGAAAAGAGGTAGAATTGTTCCTCAAACACTATTGTTGGTGGTCAGGCATCTTTGTGGATACATAAGGTGCATCTAGAGGTATAGGTTTTCTATGAAATCTAGGACAAATATGCGTTGATTTGCAAGTTTCAAATTCCAATCAAATATTGGTAAAGGTAAGGATCTTTTCATCTGATCACAATTTTTTTTAATCTTTAACATATATAGAACCATGAAGCTAGAAGAAAACAAGAAAGTTTGAGACCTATCAGTTGAGAATGCCAAACCTTAAATGAGAACTTCATTATAGGAGGTGACTTCAATGTCATGTTGGATGCAAATGAGAAATTCAGTGGTGTGAGAAGAGTGGAACAATCTCTGAAGGACTTTGTGGATTTTGTGGAGAGCAACAATCTTATTGACATAAAAATAGAGAACAATACCTTGACTTGGAATAATCACAATTTTTTTTTTACAAATATCATTGAGATATTGGACAGATTTCTACTCTCAATTGGATTTCCTTCCAAAGGAAAGGATCTAGGCAATCCCAATTTCTGATAATTTCTTATTAGAGTTAATTATTGTGAAAGAAGAAAGAGCCATGAAAAGCCAATTCCATTTTGAAATAATGTGGCTTAGATGCCCAAAACTACCAAGTCTTTTGAAGTTATGGTGGGAATATGCTAGGACAATTAGTAGCACAAAGATGTTTTCATTCCATAAAAAATTGCAACAAACGAAGAAAAATTAGAGTGAAATCTGCACTCTTTTAAGAACATCTTTCAAGAGAAACTACAATTGGAAGAAGAAATTGAAATTCTAGAGAAAGTGGTCATAAAAGAAGGAATGGCATTGGCAGAGTTTGAAAAAAATTAATTAATTATGGAGTACAAATAAATTCTTGCAAAGGAAGAGTGCTACTAGTGTTCGAAATCACAGTAGACGTGATTGGTAGTAGGTGATTTAAATACAATTTTTTTCATAATTCAATGAAGGTGAGAGGTAGATAGAATAGAATCACACAAATCACATTGGGAAAGGCAATGTAATGAACACAACAAATTGTATTCAAAAGGTTGGCATTGATTATTTTGAATCTCTATTAGGTGACAGAGATGAAGCAGAACCCATTCTCTGAAATATGGTAGATAATATTCTAGAACTAATCTCACCAGAAGATAATAACATGTTGGAGGTAGATGTTACTTTGGAAGAGGTTAAGGTGGCAATATTTTAAATGCATCCCAATAAGACCCCTAGCCCAAATAGGTTTACAAACCTTTTCTTTCAAATAGGTTGGGATTTCCTTAGACCAAAAATCTTGGAAGTTGTTGAGGATTCCAGGAAGAAAAACAAAATACTCAAAGATCTAAATAATGCAAACATAGTCCTCATTCCAAAGAAATATAATTGTTGCAACTTCTCATATTTTAGACCCATTTCTCTTTAGAACATAATACACAAAATCATAGAAAAATTAATGGCTAACTAACTCAAGAAAGTTCTGCCCAAGATTATCTCTCAAGAACAAAGTGGCTTTGTATTTGAAAGAAATATTATGAATGGGATAATAATCATGCATGAAGCTATAAATTCAATGAAAAAATTAAATCTCAAAGGTATGCTATTAAATATAGATATAAGAAAGCCATATGATAGAGTTTGCTAGAGATTTTTTTTGAAAATTATAAAAAAATGTAGCTTTGGAGATAGGCGGTTAAATTAGATTTTTAGTTGTATATCCACACCTATATATTTGGTAATGGTAAATAGATCCCCTTGTGGTTTCTTTCCTAGTGCACGAAGTCTGAGGAAAGAATACCTTCTATCTCCCTTCCTCTTTGTTATTATGGTTGATGCATTTAGTCATCAAATATCAATAAGAGAACAAGGCCTTTAGAAGGGCATCAAAATAACACAAGACTGCCCAACAAAAACACATCAAATCTTGACTGATGATACGATAATATATGGAAATGCAACCTTGCATGAAGAATAATGTATTAAAAAAATTTTAAAAATTTAGTTATGAAGCTAGGGAGTTAATAAATATTGAAAAATAATGCATTTATTTCTTTAATACTTGTAGAGGTGTAAATAGAAGAATTGGCAGGTTGTTTGGCTACAAAATTGATACACTTCTTGCTAAGTACCTTAGCATACCATTGTTTGGTGTTGCTTTGAATGGGTCATTATGGGATGAAATGATTGATAAATGTAAAATATTTGGAAAGGAAGGTGGTTGATGTTGGTAGGAAGATTAATTATGTTTAAAGTTGTGTTGGCTACCATCCCAATATATATGTTATCTTGCATCGATCTTCCAAGTAAGTCCACAAATATATGTCTATGCTTTAAAGGAAATTTATGTGAGAAGGAGAAAATTATAATAAAATGGTATCATTGCTAGCGTTGGAAATAGTTAATAAAATCATAGAGAATGGAGGTTCCAACGTAAAATACATTAGGATACAAAATATGGAATTGGGTGTAAAATTACCTTGGAAATTTTTCAAAAATCCAGATGCTCAATGGTGCAAGTTATTGAGAGAAAAATATTTAGATTATAATGAGCCCAGATGCATCTTGACTATTTCCAATCCTTCAATGGGCTCTACAATTTGGAATTTTATATTGAAGTGCCAACCTACAATCACATATCACTTCTCTTAGAAAATTGGGGATGGGTATTGGGCCTCCTAGCAAGATTTTGGAATGGGTATGAACCCATGGGTTTCCTACTTGATATGTAAGGAGCAATGAGGGTTACCAACAAAGTGTCTGGTAAGAAATTGGTGAATTACATGGAAGTTATAACTATCAATGATCGAAAGGAGTTCAAATGGAAAAACGTTGAGATGTTAAATGATCAACATAGGGATTCCATCTTGTCTGAATTGGAAAAATGTCGCATCCTACTAATGGATGAGCTGGATACAATAATTTGGTGTGCAGCCAAATTAGGGTAGTATAGTACAAAAATTGGATATGAAGTTTTAACGAGTGAAATAAATGTAATGAACTGGTCTAAACACTTATATTGGGGGGAATTTGTGCTCCCAAGAGTGGGAACCTTTTCTTGGACTATGCTACATGATTGAATCCTAATCGATGACCATTTAAAGCAATTGAGGTGGCTAGTCTGCATCGGTGCATCATGTGTAACAAGGAGGATGAAAATACTGATCACCTCATGGTGTAGTGTGATTTCACATAAAATTGTTGGTCTATTTTTTGTACAAAATTGGAGTGGCAAGGTCCTTTGGAAAAAAGCTTGAACGAATTTTTTTTCCCATGGAAAAAACTTCATAGGGGATCCACATTGGAAAGATTATGGAATGAAGCTCCTACCATGATAATATAGAAAATTTGGAAGGAAAGGAATGCAAGAATCTTCAAGGAAAAAGGGACCCAATAGAAATCATCTTAAACAAGATCAAAGTTGGTATCTTTGAGCATTTGAATGGTCAAATCAGTAAAAAAATGCTAGATACACCTTGACATGGGTGAAAATAATGTTTAAAAATAGGCCCCACCTCATTCCACCAAGAAATAATCTTTTAGTTAACCAAGGGAAACAATGTAAGGCCAAGTGGAATCTTCTCCTGAGTGGGCATCTAAAGTTAAACTTTGACAGGGCCTCCAAGGAAAATCTTGGGAATTCAAAGGAAAGATTCATAATAAGGGAAAAAATGATAAGATGGTTTGGGCTACTTCAATCAAAATCCCAAAGGGCACAAATAATGATTTTGAATTTTTCACCCTATATGAAGGCCAATGCTAGTGGAGTGACAATGATATTCACGATATTGATCTTGAAGGGGACTCATAAATAGTGGTAAGAGCCATTAGTTCTTGAAATGATCCAAGCTAGAAATTGAAGTTATGGATTAGTAAAATATGCTCACTTATGAATTTGTTGGGAGACTATACAATAAAGCATGTGTATAGAGAGGTAAATAGAGTTATCAATTTTTTATCGAACATGGCATTCCTCAATAGGAAATATTGATATGCTCAAAAGTATCCTCAAGGTGGGAAAAAATGAATAAAAAACTAGAATTTGATTCGATGACTAATTTTACCACATGAGGTCAAAATCATGATGAAAATCTAGAGGATAATCAAATGTGATTTGAAATGTTGTCAAGTTTGAAACACCTAGAATCACAAGTCTCCCAAATTAGCTAGTAGTTTGTTTGCTATTGGAATTTTTCTTGAAAAGGAAGGCAATGTTACAAATGATTTTGTATCTTACAACCTTAAAAAACAATTGGATGGAGTACTTCTCAATATGTGAAGCTTAAATCTTGTAAATCTCTTGTTCTAAGTAAAGATCATGAGGGAATCAAGAAAAAGATCTAGAAGACCATGAGGATTTCTATTTATGGAGCATGTAATGTTTTTTCGAGTAAAAAATGTATCTAATGCAACCACCAAACTATGGATGTGAATGAAAAAAGAAGGAGATATCTGTCTGGACTAGAAGGCTATTCAAGGTGGAATCGAGGGAGATTAGGTCTACAATAAATAAAGTGATTGGGGAGAGGCATTTGGCATTGAGACGTATTCTAATAGACACATTTTTGTCTATTATTGTGCACACCATTGGGAGGAAGATGATAGGAATATTAATGGCTCAACATCTGCTAAAGGAGGTGTATTTCGAGGAAGCCATCCTCACCATCTCTGCATACAATAAATACCAAGAACATGGATTAATATGTGATAATCTGAATGTTGAGAGGGTCAACAAGGATAAATCATATGCCACTAAAGAGTATGCTTTCAATAAATAAATTAAAAGAAAGATCACCTTTTGAGCTAAAGGATATAGAAGAATGGGAAATAAATTGTAACCCTCCCAATAGTTAGACTCTTATGGAAAACCCACTCCCACAAAGTGAAATTGCAATGTCTCCATCCAAGATTGATACAACCATCTAGATAGAGGTAGCAAAGTATCTGAGATTGATACAACCATCTAGATAGAGGTAGAAAAGTGTCTCCAAGCTAAAAGTCATACACATGGACATGATGGTTGGATAACCCCCAAGAAATAGGTAAATCAAAGATGAAAGATGTTGAGGTTGAAACTAAGGTGGGCAGAGCTTCCCAAAGTTAAATAAGGAATTGGGAAACTACAAAGGAGATAGCTATTAGAAAAAAAATGATGCTGGAAACATCCTCAAAGAATATCTCTAAATGATGTTCCTCCCATGGAATATCAGAGGGATAATAGCCCACACAAACAGTTGCCTCTAAGAAGTTGTATCTTGGAGTACAAGATTGATATTCTCTTATTACAAGAAGCAAATATGAATAAAACTAATTTTAAAACCATTGCTAAGAAAATTTGACCTGCTGCCCACTTTTTGATCAGTGAGGCTTCTAGACCCTCATATAGTTTTGTTACTATTTGGAACCTGAACATGATGAGTGGATCCCAACTGCTCCAGTCTAAACATTGCTTAGGTGTCCAGTTCTCTATTGTTGGTTTTCTTGGAACTTCTTAAATATCTATGCCCCCAATATGAGAAATGCCAGAAAAAATCTATGGCTTGAGCTAAGTTACTCGATCCTTAGAAATAAGAAGGTATGGTGTATGATTTTGGGGGAATTCAACTCCCCTCTCTATCGATAAGATAAATGTGGAGGCCTGATTGATTACACTAACATTATGACAGACTTGGTTGACCTTTTGAATGTTGTCAGTCTTATAGATATTGATCTTCAAGGCCAACTCTTCACTTGGAAAAATAGGACATTTGGTGAAAATATTATCTAGGTTAGACTTGACAGATTCCCGATCTCTCCTACTTGGGCTGCCCTTCATAATCTCAACCTCCTAGCTCTACCTAGGATGGTGTTTGACCATAACCACCTCCATTTGAAATGGGAAGACACTATAGAACATGTGCCTTTCCCCTTCAAAAAAAATATCATGTGGCGCACTCACCTTGATTTCAAAGATAGGTTATCCAACTGGTGGAATATACCCATTCAAGGATCTGCAATGTACCATGTGAGCCAAAAACTAAAAAATATTAAAAATAAGGTGAAAGGATGGAAGAGAAAGTTGGTATTTGGAGATGTTTTTCATAAAAGAATGTGACTTAATAGCTAAGCTCAAATATATTTAGGAAAATCTGATATTGGCATGGTGTGATGGTTTAAAGGTGGCATTATTGTTCTTGCCACCAAGGTTCAAACCCCGTTGGGGTGGTATTTTTGAATGGTTTTATTTTGGTTCATATCTCTAGTTCAAAAGCATTTACCCTTTGAATAATAATAAAAATGATGATGTGAGTTAATGGATCTTCCATCTAGAGAAGGAATATCATCTTGGCCAGTGTAAAGTGCTCAAGAAAGAAGATTTTTTTTGGAAATAGAAATCTAGAATATAGTGGCTAAAATAAGGGGATCAAAACTCTACTTTTTTCCACCTCTCTACCCTAAAACATAGAAAAGGAGCCAAATCACCAAGCTTGAAGATGACAATGGGATAGAAGGCACTACATTGAATCAAATTGGGAAAATTGCTTTAGATTACTTTCAACAATCCTTTCTGGAACCTACTATCAACCATACTACTCAATTGGTAGAACATTTAGTGATAATAGATTTCCACAATCCATGAAGATTATTGCTAAATGTTTTTGGATTAGATTGTGTCATATTTTTTTTGGAATAATAGTTGTTGGACAACACTCTTGTCACCATAATCGGCAATGATAATTTCTATCCTAGGTCTTATTACTCAAGAAGTAAGGATTGCAACTTTCAATATGGGAGCTTTCAAAGCTCCTAGGCTTGATGGTTTTCCCCCAACCTTCTTTCAAGAGTTTTAGGACATTTTGAGGGATGATTTTTTTCCTAACTACCAAAGAATTATTTAAATTTGATAGGCTATTGAAGCAACTAAACAACACCTTTATATCCCTCATTCCTAAAAATTACAATCCCAAAACCGTAGTTGACATTAGACCCATAAGCCTATGTAATACCATCTATAAAATCTTCTCCAAAATTTCAGTTAATAGATTGAAGCCCCTCCTAGAGAAAATGATTAGCCCTTGTCAGAAAGGCTTTGTCCTAGGTAGTCAAATATTGGATGCTACTATCTCCATACATGAAATCCTTCATTCTATGGATATAAGTAACAATGTTGGTATGGAATTTAAACTTGATATCTCAAAATTCTATGACAAGGTGTCATGGAAGTTTTTCCTAAAATTCCTTGCTAAGTTTGGCTTCAATGAAACTGATATAAACCTCATTAAAGAATGTATTTCCATGGTCAAGTATTATGTTCTTGTTAATGGTGTGTCCTATGGATTATTTTGTGTGGGAAAAGGGATTGGAAAAGGTGACCCCCTATCCCCATACCTCTTCATTATGGTGGCAGATGTTATAAGAATATTTTTGAACTTCTCTAAGAAGGCATTATCATGGGGATCAGGTTTGCTACCTCTCTTGACCCAAAAATCAACCAATTTGTAGATGGTACTATTCTCTTTGGGAAAGCCTCAATTTTTGAAGCCAGGAAATGGAAGACATGTCTTAATAATTATGTCTCCATTTCTGGCCAATACGTAAATTACATGAAAAGTATGATATACTTCTTTAACACCACTCAAGTTTTGCAAAATAAGTTTTTTGTTATTATTGGTTGTGACAGTGCCCCTCTACCGGCTACTTATCTAGGTCTACCTCCAATAGTCAAATAAGTCACCTCTATTTTTTGGAATTTGGTGTTGGAAAGGTTGTAGAAAAACTTGTTGGTTGGAAAGGTTCGATCTTGAGTCATGCGTGCAAACTTCAAGTCCTTGCTTTCGATCTTCAAGGTATACCTATTTATTTCCTCACCATGTTTAAAATTCCTAGTTACATAGCAAAAAAGATAGAAAGAATTGAAAGGAATTTCCTCTAGTCTAGTATTAAGGAGAAGAAAAGGTTATCTCTTCTTAGATGGGATACAATTTTCCTTCCTAAAACTAGTGGTGGACTTAGAATTAGAAAAATTCAAAATACCAATAAAGCTCTACTAGCTAAGATTGGTTGGGATCTTTTGAGGAACAATAAGGATTGGTGTACTATCCTTAATTCCAAATACCTAAATAATATCTCCTTTATCAAGATATTTTACACCATTGAACACCCATGTGGGAATTTAATTTGAAATGGTGTTCTTAAACCAAAACAACTACTCTAGGGTGGTCTAAGATGGAAATTGGGAGATGGTTCCAGAATTAAATTTTGGGATGATTCCTAGATCTTGGGATAACCCCTAAACCAAATAGAGTTTAAGGACCTCTAGGGTCCTATCTCAAACCACTTCATTAGGAATGTTGTTCATTACATCATTATATGCTTGGGTTCCCAAAAATAGAAAAATATGGAGAGATGTTGCTACAACAATAAAAGGTTAAGGTAAAAGTTTGGTCCCTCTAGAAAATCCTTTCCTTCACAAGAATCCCTATGTTTTAGAATGATGATAGCTTCTTATGGGCTAAAGAGAGTAAAGACAACATAACTACCAAATTGGTTTATAGTCTGTTGTCAAAGCATGGTCCTTGTGGTAGATTATGCAAACAAATTTGGAATCAACACCTAATACCCAAGACTAACTTCTTTTGGTGGAAATCCTCCCATAATAGAATCCTCACCCAAGATAACCTAAGAAAGTGAGGTTTATAGATCCCTAATAGTTTTACTTTATGTAAAATGGCTGAGGAATTTATGTCTCATTTATTATTACATTTCCCCTTCTCTATCAAGGTTTGGGCCTATACTCTACAAAATATCCGTGTATGTTGGTGAATGAATGATAGTGTCAAATGTCTAGTGGAAAATTCGACATGTCCTTTTACCCTCCCTTTAACTAGGGAGCTTTGGAGACAGGCCCCCCCAAACATATTTTGGAGCATTTGGAAGGAAAGGAATAATAGGATATTCTGTAATGAAGAAAAGATTCCCAAAGAGGCTTTTGGTTTTTACTCCAGGATTCTAACTAAGAATGTTTCTTTGTGTATTTAGAAAACCCTAGGAAAAACACCTAATGAAATGGAGATCAATTTTGCCTATAAATGGGGATTAAAAATAGATCCAAAATCTTTTAATAACTCTAAACTTATGACAAGACAAAATACCAAATGGAGGCCTCCACTATTGGGTTGATCAAAACTCAACTTTGATATGGTTGCTAAAGGAAACCTAGGACCATCTAGTATGGCGGGGTTTGTAGAGGATGGGGACTGGCTACTCTGGGACTCCAAGTTATGGGAGAGTCCAAAGCAACATGCTACCCTAATCTACCTCAAGCTTGCTAAATGATTCAAAAAGTTCAAGATTCTAAGGTCGAAAAGGAAGAGAAATCTGGTTGCTATTGTCCTTGTACTAACCTAAATGTTTCAAGAGGTTAAACGAGCTAATTTATAGTGTCCAATATTCTACCTAGATAGCTCACTACCTAATATGACAACACATGACAATGACTCTAGTGTGGAACACTGATGTTTCAATGGTGTGTTGGCATCCATACAAAAAGAGGACTTTTGAGAAAAATTAAAGCACAAAAAATGCAACTAACAGTATGACTAGTATATGTTTTATGCTATGATACAATATAAAAAATGTATAGAAATGAAGTACAAAAAGAAGAATAATTTAACTAAACTATGCTCAAATTGTAAAGGGGAGTAATAAAGTGATACCAAAATCCTTGCAACTTGATTCTTCTAACAACTCCAATCGAGAAGCACCTACATACACAAGACCAAGGAAATTGTTGAATTTGTTTTTATAGGATTGCATCAGTTAGTCCCCCACTTTGGTGTTTCCACCTCCATGAATAGCCAGATAGCAACAAGTGTAGAAAAATGATAAAGAAATGTATAAAAATGGAAGTTCCAAGAAATAACACAAACAACAATATGCTACTACATAAACACAATGATGCAAGAGCAAGTGACAATGGGAGATATCACTTTCATAGCTGTGTGCTCTCAAGGAAAGTGGAGGAAGGAGTGAGCTTGCAAGTTCTCCAACAATAACTTTTTTGCCATGAACAAAGTGGAGGAATCAAGAAACCAACAACTTGTAGCTATGATGGAGGTGATGGTGAAGCTTGAAGGTGTGTAGTTTATAACTAGAGCATCAAGAATTTAGTTGAGAAGCAAGATAGAGTGAAAAAGTTGGATAGAATGAAGAGTTAAACAATTTGAATGG